>CAXIPT010000002.1:17155892-17263310 GCA_964030475.1 Tethya wilhelma | reverse complement strand
CACACACACACACACACACACACACACACACACACACACACACACACACACACACACACACACACACACACACACACACACACACACACGACACACACACACACACACCATACACTCATTTAATACAGCCTACGGTGACACCCAACAATGCGGCAAAATGAATGTTAATTGCTCAAAATTTACTGCACGGCACCATCGTGACCATGGCAAGCAAAAATCACAGTATAGTTTGTATGTGACTCACCAAAATTAATTGTTGATGATATTTATTGTTGTCTCATGAATTTACACATATCCAACAGCCTGCATGGAGATGTAGGACACACTGGACGACCTTTTTCCACAGCACACAGCAGCTCCCTCCACCTTTCAGCCTTTGGGGCCTCTGAACAGCTACAAATCATATGTTAAACAATTATTCCATTTATGTGAGCATGAAACTTTTGCTGGAGCGTGAAAGCAGACTCTGACTGATCCCTGAACCCACTTCCTAATTATACTTCTAATTGGAGCACACCTTTCATTCAAGTAAACATAATTTGAACACTGATTGAACATGATTATCAAGACTTGGGCTTTCTTTACCCTTTGAGGTGTCTTCTCACCGCCTTCTATTCTATTGCTGTGAGGAACTATCCTCTCTTGAGAAGTGAGTTGTCTCACATATATTTATGTAAGTTGGTTCTGACAAATCAGTTCAATGTTTGTTGTGTTCTGGAGCTGCTTACTAATCTACTTACGCTCAATATAGAACTGCACATGTTTGGTCATGCAATCGATCCACGTGTGGGAATTTATAAGGTCTGGGGACAAAATTCGGGGAGTACAATTAACAATTTAGGAGGAGGGAGGAGGGAGAGGAGAGGAGGGAGAGGGCCTACACTTAGCTACGATCGATGCATGCATGCAAGCAGTAAACCTTAAGTGTTTATTATAATTAATCTATACCTTTCAAATACAAATTTTATGACAAGACTATAATATTCTAATTCAATGCAGGGACATTTGAATAGTGAAAGGTACAAGCCTATGAATGTATCAGGTTAATGGAAATAGCTAATCATGCACGTGGTCGCACATTTTAATACACGCATATTGTTCTACACACATTATGGCTTCACTACGCAGTGTAAATTACTACGCGTACAACTTCCGTGCAATAGCACCTTTAACACCCAGGATTGTGCAACAGTAGCGCATTACTCAACTATTGCAAGAACACCCCGCCCCTGAACCGTTCAACATTTACTCAACGAGACGGCTAATATTAATATTCATGAAACTTACCAAAGTAACTGTCCAAATAAAGTGCGATTTCTTGCCAAGATAGCTGTGGCTATCAATCTCTCTGATGGTACGTACCTGTGTAGAGAGAAACAACAGGACTCAGATAAAATTTGCAGACTCAAAAAAAAAAAAAAATTCACAAACTTACCAAGGGCCAATAATTTGCTGCTGAAAATCAGGAGCCATTCTAAATAAGAACGGAGACGCTGTCATGACTACCAGTCTCTCTAGCGGTACCTGTGTAGAGAAACAACAAGAGATAAAAGACACCAAATTTCAAGTTGCACACTCAAAAAAAAAGTTCCAAGTTGCCATTCGCGGCGGCAACTCAGGCAGCTCCAACACTTACCGTGCCACTGGTAGCAACAGATAGACTTGCCGCTGACTGACACAAGACCTTAGTTAGGAGTCTGGACCGCTGGAGAACTGACTCGAAACTCAGCAGCTTCTTCCCAGAGTTCGAGCAGAGTTTCACATGACTAAAATTGAATATTGCGCATGCGCATGACTAGAAGCTATAGAAATGGTCGATCGTTCCAATATTACAGTAGTCTCGCTAGCCAGACTCTCCGTTTGCGGAGAGTCTGGCTAGCGAGACTAATATTACAGTGTACTTACCACTAGCACTGTGTTTGCATGCAGAAGATATCAGTGAAGATGTCTGTGGATGGTTTAAACATAGATAATTATCCATAATAATAATATTATATAGCTACTGTCCGTCTATACCATGGCTCGGCCGCTCCTCTGATTTGTGTGCATTGGTAGCAGCTGTAGCTAGCTAGACTCAATCTGACTCATGCATGCATTGATTTAATTGTGTGGCTGATTGCTGATAATCGTTATTCCTTCACGATCATTCTGCAATACAGCGAGCAGCTTAGCTGCATGACATGCCAGGGAATTTAAGGACAGCTAGGGATCGAGACTACTCAGTGGCTTCGATAGGTAAATTAATATATTATTGTTAATATTATTATAAACCTTACAAAATGAATAATAATGATACACTTGCGTGCGGAGCGAATGCACCCATGGGAAGGTGCAAAATTAATGAAGGCACCGCTGGTGCACAAGCCTCGGCACACTTAGCTATAGCTAGTGCACTTCAGCAGTATACGACGTGACTGATATGCAATGAAAATGAGTGATAGAAAACTGATTCTAAATTACGCATTACCAACCCTTGTTTGTCTTTCCAAGGAACACTGAATATCAGCAGCAGCAACATAGATTGGACCTGAGTCTCTCAGTACTGGAGTGAGTCACTGGCCTGATCAGCTGATCATGTGGAGCTAGGCTAATGTCCAGCCACAGACAGACTGAAAATCTATACTATCATCATGTTAATACATCTACTTACATAGAAAGCAGGCCAGCCCCTGTCTGTCTTTCCAAGGAACACTGACTAACAGCAGCAGCAGCATAGAGCAGCATCATGCAGTAACAGCATCACTGAATTTAACACAAATTCTAAATAACGCACACTAAATCAATAGGCGTGGCCTCGAAGCTAAGCGCTAAAAAGAGCACAAAAGCCTCAAATCTCAGCAACAACAGCGTTTTGGGCAGCAACAAATGTAATTTTACAAGATCATTCAGATTTATGAACGTAAGTGCCATCAATTTTATCGCTAGAGCTGCCTTTCTTGAGATTTCGATGGGACAGACAGACGGACAAAACGACTACCATAATCCTCTGCACGTGCTACGCACGCGCCGAGGCTTAATGAAGCGGGGTCTACCCATCAAAGGTCAGAGTTCACCTGGATGTGCGCGAATTTGGCGGGAAACTTTGCCCACGTGTACTTCTCCAATGTGATGCTATGGCTGCCGTTAGCTCCCATCTCACTCTGATACTCCTGACCTCCAACCCCCCACAGCGAGGTGAGTCCACCCACAACACCTAGAGCTAGTCTACCTGTGCTTCACCTCATTGTATCATCCCCTTCTTTGCATGATCCAGGTTGCCATGACTACCACACCCCTCTCCACTCACTGGCTGAGATCTTGAAGAGGTACTCCTCTCAGCTGGTGAGGCCTTGCTCCGCTGGTCAAACTGGACTGACTGGTTCCCACTACCTGGCCGTCCTGCCCGACCCACCACTGGAGAACACACTTAACAAGCAGCACAACAACAAGGTATATGGGACATGTAGTTCTGGTTATAGCCCATGTCATAATATTTAATATGTCACATACCTCAAATTATTCACATATTGTACCTCAAATTTACAATGTTTGTCAATCTGTCTATTTCATCTTGTGGTGGGGATAAGATTTGTAACTTTATAAATAAGTTCATCTTTATCACAGAGTGACGGTGGCTATGGAAGGTGGCACTGTCTCCAGTGGGCTGGCTCCAAGGGGGATGGTACCACACCAGGACGAGGGAAGGAGGCTAGTAGGACCAGCCATGGAGCTGGAGTGGACCTCTCTCCTCTGCAGAGGATGGTGGACAGCCTGGACCCTTACCTTCAACAGGTGGTGGTTGCTAGGGGCAACCATGATGATGAGGATGAGGATCTCTCAGCGATGGCCTCAAAGATGCACTCCCTCCTGGACAGAGCTCCTCAGAGGGACAATGGTGAGAGATATGGTCCAACATAGTAGGAGAAAATTGTTTTTTGAGCAGTTATAAATAGCAGATAAAATAATAATTCATGACGTTTCAGCCCAGAGGCCTTCATCAGATGAGCACAACTGAAACATTATTCTACCTGCTGATAAGAATAATTATTAATGCTCATCAATTTTATCTATGTTTACTCTTAATGTTATTATAGTAACTGTTAATCCTGTAAACATACATAAACAAGGAGTGGGCGAGCGAAGCGAGCCCCACTCCTTGTATATAATATCTATGAGCATGTGTGAGTATTCACGTATCACGCAAGTCAATAATCTATTTCTTCTTTTGTCTTTCTAACCTTTTTGCCTAGATCTCACAGTCTTTTCATTTCAGTTCACAGAGCTGTGCTGCTCTATGCAGCGTACACGAGCTAGCTAGCTAGCTCCACCTACAACTACGTGATGTCATACGTTGTACAAAAATTTTGTTACCTAAATTGCAAAATTAGAACAAGAAATGTTATTTACGGAATATGTGTACAGACATCACACAGACGTCTAGACGGAAGTGCATAGATTCGAATGCCATGTAATCTATATGTGGGGCTCGCTCACACTCGCCCCAAACTAACATGATTTTGTGTTTATCTCTCTACTAGTAGTATACATAGTGCATGCTCAGCTTAGTTCACTGAATGCGGACATACTGTGAATCGGTGTCTCGCTGTCAGTGTGGATACACTTGCATTAGTAATTTACATTGCCTGTCCTTTCAGCTTTAAATTTGTGGATAGCTAGATCATGGTAAATATAAATTGAAGCTCCTCTTACAAGCCATCATCGCATGCGCTAGGGCACACAAGCTCTGCCTCAGTCAGAGCAAGCACAATGCACAATGCACTAGCAGAACTTCAGACCGCCTTCACCAGAGACTCTACCCCATGCTTCAGATCTCGTGCATGTCATATTGCTGACATGCGACTAAATCTCAGGCACAGAGTAGTCCAGAGTGCAAGTGCAAGTGCTAGATCGTTCTCAGAGGTTGAAGGCCCAATTCATGCATTATGAAGAGTATATACGATCTTTTCGTTGATTCCTTGTGCCATTGCTTCAATCCCAAGATCATGAGCTTTCTCTTTCTTGGGGAAAACTGAGATAATGAGCGNCACCTTGTCAGGCAGATGATTTACACCATATTGTGTGCACCTTCATATGTGTAGAATTTTAACAGAGCAGACTTCAAGACATGTCCATTCAATGCTCGTCATATTGTCCCAACCTTGGAATGGGACCACCATGTGAGGACTTGCCCCGACCAGGTAACACACATGACGTATAGTGTGCATGTGTTTGGATGAATCAATTGATGTTTTCTTGCTCTTCTTGATAGGCCACAATCATTTCCGACTTGAGAGGTAAAGTTTCTCTCTCATTATTTGTCTGTACACTCACATTGATGATAATTATACATATGCGCATTTCCCCCTTCCCAATTAGCAAGTAAAGAGAACCACATTAAAGGCAATACAGACATCCCTCCTCCCGTCCACTGCATACCAGAGCCCAGTGAGAGTTGGGACGATTGTGGTACGAGCACTTGAGCACATTTCCAACTTTGTCTGAATTATGTTTTTCTCACTCTCTAGATTATACGGTGGTGATAGCCCCACGTGGTGATGGAGGACTCTTCTCCGATGCACCACCTCCCTTGAGTGGTCCAAACGGAATTAAACAGACCACGAAGGCTGAGCCAAAACCTAAACCGACCAAAGAACAGGCTCCAGTTAGAGACACCCCCACCCCAAGACTACCAGTGATGAGAGAAGGCATGGGACCCCAAGTAAGATTGGCGTTGTTATGTTATCTGTTAATGCTTCAACTTGATTTTTGTCATTGGCCCTTTTTCTCCCTTCAGGTTTACGAATATTCCATGGCAGCAACTCCTGGTGTGGCCCCCGTGGGAAGGGGCCGAGGGAGAGGTCGAGGAAGGGGGCTGGTTGGGGGGCCAGTCACAAGTGCTGTAGTTGGAGGACTTCCAGCTGCAGTAGAACCACAACCACCCCCTCAACAACAGCCTCAGGACCCACAACCAGTAGCTCCTCCACCAGGATTTGCACCTCGACATGAATCTGAGGTGATAACGTGGCCTGATTTGTTGGCAATTGAGAATTGATTTTTTGGTTGATGTTAGGGATTGTATGGCATGAATAAGGATCAGCTTCGCAAGACAGAGAGAAAGTTGACAAAGATGTTACGTCAGGTACTATAGAAAGAATATTGCTGTGTTGATGTTGTTGGTATCCTTTTTCACTTCATCTTCCTGTTCAGATTGTTCAGCTTGAAGAGAAGCAGGCCAATGGGGAGGAGTTGGATAGGGACCAGGCAGTCAAGTTGAGCAGGAAGCAGGATGTTATTAGACAGCTGGAGCAACTGAAACTGGACCAGTGAGAATTCTCGTGCTAAATTCTGAGCTCATTTTGTTCGTTTGTACTAACATTCATTCATTGACGTGGAATATTAATTTTTGTTTGTGTATGTGCAACCCCCTGCAATGTACGTAAATTAGCTCATGTATTTGTACAAGCCTATTACTCGTATATTTATCACTTAACCAGTTGGATGTATATGCATATGCATTGTCAACAATATAATGCTTGGTACTCCAGAGTATTATATCTATGATAATGTTAAGCTGTCATAGCACCGTGTGTCATGGTCATTATTGTACTCGTTTTTGTTGAACTGTACTCCTTGCATTTAAATAATAATTATCATAACACACGTCACATCAAGTCTTGTTTCATCTCATCACTCAATCTTTCTGTTTCAGAATGTGTATTCAGCCAGTGAATAGAGTGTCTGTTCATCATAATACCCTAATTCACTCTTGAAACTTTAATGTTCAACTTTGTGAGGGACGAGAACGGTATACACTGAGGGATACAGAGAGTAACAGCCGTGTAAATGGGCATTAGGGTATACTATTCTTGTGGTTAGCAGGCTGTGAATAAATAATTTAATATCAATTCACAAAATTCCTGGACCAGTAGTAGAGTAGTGCATGTGAAGAGACTGAACAGACTAATAGGCGGGGTCTAGGGCAAGACTAGAAACTATACAGAGGAGGTAGTCTCGTCCTCAGGCCCCTCCCTCCTGAAATATTTGTCCCCATGCAGGTGGCCTGGCTCATTCGGGAGGGAAGGGCCTGGGGACTAGGCTATAGCTGAGTTGTGTGGCCCGGTGGTGTCTCATCATCCTTAGACAGGCATGGTTGACCCTGACGAGCTAATAGTGTGTCCATATGATCCTGCGCATTGTGTGGTGAGGAAACTGATACAGTATCACTAAATGAAATGCAAGAAGGTGAAAATGTTTGTAAGTTTGTTGTGAAAAAAAATGTGCTCAAAAGTATGGCTTCACTATTGGCTTGGAGAAAATTTTATGTGACATTGTGTTTCAAACAAGATATTTAGCATAATGACAACACGGAAAGAGTGTTGCTTAATTTGCATTCCTGTGGCCACATGGTTAGTTTACACAATATAATTATAGTCATAGATAATATTGTAGACTAAACAGATCTGTGGTTTAATATGGAATTACATGCAAAAAAATTGGACAAACAAGTACAAAAAACATTAGAAATGTAATGCGAACATGGGAATGACCAAATCGTAAAAGAGTGAGCAAACAAGATAGGAATGGTTGTCTGATTGAGCCACAGTAGTTTTAATTGGTCATCAGTTAATGATGTCAACAATTTTATTTTACATTTCTAATATTTTTTGTACTTATTTTACTTTGGAATAATTTGCAGAGAATGCTGTGAATGTACTGAATGAGATATCTCAGTGCCCTCCTGAAGTCATTCATGAGCGCTCATCTAAGTAAGTTGTTTGAGTCAGTCACTAATGAAGTAATTTACTTCTTTAAACCTCTTTTTCCAGTCTTGTTGAGTCATTTGAAGCAATTGTAAGCAATCTAGCTGACCAATGGAGCTTCAATAACCTCACTGTTGTAAAAGAAGAGCTATTTCTCCAAGCACAGAAAGTATGTGCATGAACGTAATTTAAATTATGTCATCTATAATTCTGGTGACACTACTGCACATTAATCTTATGCTCAAATTACAGGGCATTATAATGAAACTAATGCTTGATGGGATATAATGTTTGAACCACCAGGTTAATTAACTCAATGTTTAGAGAATATTTCGTACCTTGCTTGTTATGTAGTTTGTTCACCTATCAAGATGCCCCACTTTAGAATTTAGGATTTTAAAATCCATCAATCGTGCACTGCTGTACAGTGTACACAATAGCAGTCACAACCATACAAATGCCACAAGTGCCACAAATGAAAGATGATAACAGTACCATGATCCCTGTGAAAGTTTCCATCTCCATTAATTCCATCAGAAGTGTTCAATATCAGTGGAGAATCAGAAATTGGACTCGTATTCACCTCCTACCTAGCTATCACCAACCCTCTTTCCACTCTCTCCCCCTCTATCTACACTGGCTAATGAGTTAGAGACTGAGTATATGGCAGAGAGGCTCCTGAAAGAGTGTTTGAAGATGCAGCAGTTTGATCACCCCCATGTCTTACCTCTGACTGGTGTCTGTTTGGATGGTGGACCAACCCCCTTTATTGTCATGCCCTTCATGACAAATGGCAGTCTTTCCTACCTCAGGAAACAAAAGGAATTTCTTGTCCTAGAGTCTGAAGACCACAACAATGAAGAAGTACTGATGATGATTGATTGAATTATACTTTAATTATTGTTGTGAAATTTTGTTGTTAGAATATAGCTATGAAGAGACTTGGGGACATGTGTTTACAAATTGCTAAAGGGATGGAATATCTAGCCACCAGAAGATTCATCCATCGTGATCTGGCAGCCAGGAACTGCATGTATGTTGAGAGTATATATAGTACTGTATGTACAATTATACCCATAATGCTATGAATGTGGAAATATTATTAGCAGTACCCGGTATTTTAAATTTGGTAATTTGACAATAACTATAGTGGGAAAGTTTCGCGAGGTCTAACTTTCATGTTTTTTGCCAATCATGATCCATCTGCGAAAGTTATTATTTGTAAAACTCTCCATAACATATAATACATATGGGCATTTCACAGCTGCTCCGCTGTTTACAAGGGACACCTGCGAAAGTAAACAGACATCTCAAAATCTTCCCACTATACCTATACCTTAGCACAGAAATTAAACGACATTGTACAGTATAATTTTATAGAGTATGAATGTATGCTCAATAATTGGCAAATTAAATATTTTGCATGGCCAGGAGCAAAATCACTTATAATTATTATTTCTACATTTCAACAAATCATTGATTTTTGTGGATACAGGATTGACATGCACTTTGTGATCAAGGTGGCTGATTTTGGTCTCTCGGAGCAGCTGGAGACAAAGGACTACTTCAGACAAGACAAAGATGAAGCCATCCAGTTGCCAGTGAAATGGCTAGCACCAGAGTCATTGATGCATGCAAATAAATAAAAATTGAGCCCATTACGCATGGTAATATTTCCTTACAACATCTGATTTCTCTGAGAAGACGTACTCCATATGCATACCCCTGTATGTTTATAGTGGGCTTATGGTGTGACTTGCTGGGAGATTTTCAGTGGAGGAGAAATTCTGTATGTTGGACTCAAACCAACACAGTTGTTGTCTCAACTCAAGAGTGAGTTCAGGATGCACACACACACACACACACACACACACACACACACACACACACACACTTTACAGAGTATCCAAGCGTATCATTATAGAAGTGATGAAAACCATGACATTGACTTGGACACAGATCTCTACATTATCTATGCCTCTGGAAACACCATAGCCTCTCCAACTGATCTCATACAGCACAACATTATCAGAGGTGTTTCAGCTAACACTTTCTCATTCCCTGTAAGTTAGCTAACTTATTGTTAGCCTTGTTCCCAGGCTCTCCTCACTTTATAGTATAGTGGTGCCATAACCACTTCTGCTCGGATGTGGGTCTCTCCATCTTAGGATCAGGATGGCCATATCTGAGTGTGTTTTTGTTCAATGTATAGTGTACGTTACAGTAATGTCTACTTGCATTCACTCAAACCTTTGTTTCTCACTATATAACTAGACCGTCAATTAATGAAGAGAATATGGCCAAAATAGTGTAAAACAGGATGCCATGCATCTTGGGCACAATCAAACTAATTATTATTAATAATTTTGCTCACTCACCCAAAATGGGTGTGGTTACCTAAAGTGTTTTGTGCCTGCATTGTACCAGTACCCCCATTAGTGAAATCCTGGATACCGATGTGGAATTACAGCCCAGTATAAGGGGCACAGATATCCATGTGACATTATTTGTGGCTCAGTAACCACTGCACATTTTTTTTTACTATACTCATGTGATAGCTTATATCATTCCATAAGCAAACATAAATTTTATGGTTTCTGGTCATTTTAGCAACTTCTAGATCTGTTGTCTTACTTTAGCCAGTGTTGAATTGATATTTATGATGTCTGTTAAAGTGATTTCTGTAGATAGTTTGCTGTGTGCTACTATAATTTGTGAATGGCCTAGATTGATCCCCAGACTAAACAATGCAAGGCCTGAAGAATGGATACTTGACTGTGGAGACAGATGCTGAACTAGCTACATTCTTCACACTACGTGCAGATGACCCTGACCCTGATGGGACACCTGATCAATCAATGCCTACTAGACAGTTCACATTGTTGGTCAGGCCTGAAAACGAGACAATAGCATGGTGTAGAATAGAAGCTTCTGGTGAGACTTCAGACCGTGTTTTGCTTGGTGGTAAACTATACCATTTCCTACTATTATATTTAATAATTTAGCTTCAGCCTCCAGTTTGAGACTCTCTAGAGTGCGTGGTGATTGACAGAGGAATAAACAATTACTAGTACTATTGACATGCAAGGCTCTGTATAGCTATGGTGTAGATCGGAAAAAATCTTCTGTTAAAAAATTTTTGCCACGCATGTGAGTGGTAAATATTACCTCATCAGTTATTAAACGAGCTTCAGACTATAGCTAGTACTTCTTCCCACCATGGTAAACTTGAAGTTATTTTTTCTTAAATGACTCTAAGTATAAATCCAGCAGAGAGGCCTTGGAAGAANCGTAGAAAAGGTTAGACTAGTTAAAGCTTCGCAATGCTCATAAGCTCATGGTTAAAGTGGAACATTCAATTTCAATGTATAACTACTTTCATTTTTTAGGTGGCCTTGAAGTTCCATCGTCCATTTTGGAGGAAGACAGCTGGCAGTGAGGCTGACTTCTTCGGTCACATTTGTAACAGCTCGGCAGAGAGGGGCATGTTTGGTGTGTTTTATGACCTCTCCACTAGAAATAGTGAAACCAAGGCACCATCCCTCAATCAGATCAAATCAGAGACTTCAACAATCTCCCAAGCAACGTCAAATTCAACAACAACAAAACTGAATTCTAGCACACCACAATCAAGTGAACCACCACCACCACCACCATCTCTACCAGCACAGAGTGCAGCAACCGACACACCAACCAATCCACAGGCAGAACAATCTGAAACTTATATCTTGGTGACCACCGTCTCCGGTGAAGCTTTGAATGAGTACGAGAAGCTCTCCGATGTGGAGATCGTCTCTCAATGTGTAAAGACACTACAGTTGATGTTTCCTCATGAGGATGTACCTCCTCCGGCCGGCTATATTGTGAGCCGATGGGGAGCAGACCCATTTGCACAGATGTCCTATTCGTATGCAGCTGTTGGTTCTTGTGGTGAGGACTATGATTGCATGGCAGAGGATGTCGGAGGAAGGGTGTTCTTTGCTGGAGAGGTGTGTGTGTGTGTGTGTGTGTGTGTGTGTGTGTGTGTGTGTGTGTGTGTGTGTGTGTGGGTGTGGGTGTGGGTGTGGGTGTGGCCTGGGAGGGTTTACTGATGCCCTCACCACTTGCTGAGAGAGCTGTCAGACCCCCTGGGAGTAACTACACTACCCCGCTCCAGGGGAGTGCAGTTGCACAGCTCAACTGGTGTATGTATGTAAGTAATTTCTAGCTCTTTGCCTTGCAAGGGGGTCCTGTGTATATACACGTACATGTAGCTATGTTTCAAATTAAATCTGTACATCGGTTGCTCAAATTTGAGATCTCATTGTAAACTCTACATCTATTGCACACATGTATGTGACTCATTCAGGCCACCAATAGACAGCACCCCCAAACTGTTACCGGAGCCTATCTGAGTGGATTGCGTGAGGCTAGTAAAATCATACGTAGAGACAAGTACAATGGTATGTTTTAGCTACACATATTTATGGCTATATAGCTGACACCCAATGGTACAATATGGCTGTATAATTATAGCTAGCATCCATTCTAATTTGAGCACACCACAGACATAGGTATGTTGTACATTCTTGCAATCATACATTTGATTTCTGTTCATAAATTTTTAATGAGCTCTATGTTGGAAAACTTTATTTATTGCCTATTGAAAGGCAAGAGGTGTGTACATGTATTCTCTGTGCTCTAAGTCTTCAACTCTGTGAGATCTAGTGAAATTTTACTTTTGTACCCTGATTTGTACATCAGTTCTTTGTATATGGAAATTCATTGCAATTTTTAATGCCGTGAATAGTGGTTACCTAGAAAATACTGACTTGGTGTGACCCATATACACCTGCATTCTTGGAATGGTGTGTGTGGTTTGTCATGGTTCCTATTATACCTACATGTGGTACTTTTTCCAATGTAATCATGTGCTGGGCAGAAATAGATATACAGGGAATCTCCCTTTACTCAGAACTATGTGTTGTGTACAGAGACAGCGCATGTACACAACACATAAAGTGACTACACAGAAATAATTCATAAGCCGGTTATGTGATAGTGCCAGTTCCTATAAAAGCCAATCATTATCTTGTCACAAGTCATTTTTGAGAAGTGTTTGCTTTCCTCGGTACAACTACCTATCGCTAGTTGACTGACTGATTTACGTATTGATTATATCTACTGCTATCCTCCTGAAGTGTAGTAGTAGTAGCTTGAGAATCGGTAAACATATTTTTGGGGGAATCTTTCTTCGAGAATTGAGTAAAATTAAGCTGAATCGCAATCATGCCCAGGAGAAGAAATCGTGGTCCTAAACACTGGAGGCAGTTTGAGTGCCCTGACTGCCCTCCAGCTCGAGATCACTATGATGTCAAGAGGTGGCACCAGCGAGTACCAGACAGCAATCCCTACTCGGTGTGCAATGACTGTGGTACAGAGTACGAAGCCTGTCCCATCGGGGAGGAGGTTGGTGTAGGGGTGTGTATGTTTGAGTGTGATTGTGGCAACGAGTACAGTGTCGTGTGCAGGATGATTGACACAGCAACGTGCTTCCAGTGTTATGCCATCGTTGAACCCCACGAGTGGACTCCCCTGAGACGAATCAACGGGAAATCAGACAACAAGCACTCTTGTAGCAGATGCAATGGAAAAGGGGATTGTCCTAATATGAGCCAACTACACTGAACCTGTACCTGAGAGAAACAGAAAGCCACACACAGAGAGAGAAAAAACGGAAATGATAAAATCTAAACTGATTCTAGTGGACAATTGTTGTTAGACTTGCTGTATTAAATTACTTGTGAAAAGTTTATAAGATTGCCAACTGTGTAAAATTGAACTGAGAAAACTTGAAATTTCCATATCTGTGTATATAGTATGTACATGAAGTTTAATGATGATGAATTTCATTTCTAATGTGATTTTTTTTACCCTTCCTCATAACACAATTCATTAGCTGGATTCCACATTGTGCAATGTGTAACTTCAAACCAAGCCATGTCGTATTCACAGGGGACTCTGGGGGTGAACATGGGTTTGGAATTTGCCTATTCAGACATTTTTTTACTGACTTTTAGAAGGTTCTAGATCAATTTGTTGTGAAATGAGGGAAAGAACCAGGGAAATACCCTTATGTCATAGGTTGTTCACATACATTGTATAAAAGGGCTGGGTGAAGTTGTTTACTATCTTGCATGTTGTTTTTACTGCTCTCAGACTACTAATTTGATCGCTCTATATAGCAAAAAGCAACAACAATGCCTGCAAAAAGTGAAACAGTACTGTGTCAGTTCAAATGTACAGAGTGTCCAGGCAAATATACTAAACATCGTTATCGGTTGTGGTATGAAAGAGTTCCAATTGACAATCGTGTGTCGCAATGCCATGGATGCAAGAAATATAAAGATGCCATCTCAATGAATGAAGTGGAAGGTGTTAAGATCTGCAAGTTTAAATGTTTGTGCAGAAATGAATACACAGTCCGTTGCAAGATGCAGGACACGGCACCATGTTATGAATGCAACGAACCCCGTGTGGTTCCTTATGCTTTCGAAGGACTACGACGCATAAAAAGAAAAACTGATAAGACACACAACTGCAGTGAGTGCAATGGATTAGGGAATTGCCCCAACATGAGACCTCAACCTGATGAGCCATGTTGATCCAACAAGCTACCTGTCAAGAACTGTGTGATGGTCCCAACCCCCTGCTATTGAGTCTAGATTATATGAATACGTTCAAGGATAATGATGTATGTTATTGTGTTGCTACTGTTGAGAGAGAGAAAGTGAAACAGAGAGAGAGAGTTGACGTTGTTAAGAAAACAAGAATTATTTAGGACTGAGTGTAAATTAATTATTGATATATCTTATTTTTATATTACGTAACAAGATTTTAATAAATGGTAGAGACTTAACTTGTTATAAGTGATTTAATAAAAAGTCAAACAAAACTAGTAGTACTTGTGATTACCCCTGCATTTGAAATTACTCCTTTACCTTATACAGTTGTTCTTAGACCTGTTTTGTGATTTTCCTAAAACCTACCACATAATATTACGATTATGATAATAATAATAATAATAATAATAATAATAATAATAATAATAATAATAATAATGATGATGATGATGATGATGATAATTGCATTGTCATAGTCAGACCTCTGTTATTTTTATTGTGTAAGAAATTACTAATTTTTTCTTGTAGAGAGTGAATTTGCTAATGTAATTCACCAGCCAGTAATTATTGTGCAATGTATTCCAAACTATAATATTATGTTTATGGGGAAACAACCATGCAGGGGAATACCCATTAACCATGCATGGGTGCATATGCATGGTCTGTAGTATAAGTGTGTGACAGTACTATATAAAGTCAATCTGGTTTGAGAATGCCGGTAGGAAAAAATTGCTTTTCCAGCTTCCTGTGCCTTACCAGTCAAAAGCTAGCTATTTTGTCCAATAGGAAAAATATTACATGAATCTCATTATTTCACTTCCTCACTACTCTACTTCCATTTCTGAGATGCCTAGAAGTGAAAATTATTATGTCAGTTCAAGTGTACAAAATGTCCAGGCTAATATCCTGAACAGCCTTATTGCTTGTGGCATTGGAAGGTCCCAGCTGGCAATCGTGTGTGTATGGAATTTCCTTGGTGGATGTGGAGAATACAAAAGGCTGTCCCAATGAGTCAGGTTGAAGGTGTTACGGTCTGCAAATAAGTTTTGATAGAGAAAATTGGGGGGTTAGTTTGTACTTTAGCACTTGTTGGAAAGAGAATCAATGACTTTTGTCAATGAGCTAATTACAGTATAGTAGCTTTAGAAGCCTTTTAGTGCCAAGTGTTCAGTTTTTGCCCAAGTGTTATTTGTATTGTACTTTAATATATATAGGTCATCTGTGCCATTCCTGTGTGCCCACTGCCCAGTACTACCACACTGGGAATAATACAAATGTGACAAAAAAATATGCAGCATACAATTCTCAGAATCAGCAATTCAGCAAATTTTGTTGAATTTTTAGTAAAGCAGTTTACTGAATTGGAAGTCAGGTTTGAAGGTTTCTCTCTCCACTCTTTGGCTGATTAGGTGCTGTGTCAGCATCTTGACTCCTACATCTGGGTGGCCTGGGATAAGCAAATTAAAGGAGTCTGGTATAGTATTGACCTCTTGCTATGTCCTGTTATTGACCACAACTGTCAACTTGAAAATCATTTGCTAGTAATATTATTTTTATCAATATTTCTGGAGACAGGATGAGCAGTGGCAGTGAGTCTCGGGAGATGTAGAATTTACTAAAAGGATATTTATTGCCTGACCATTTCTGTATGTAGGTGTAAGTGTAAGTCTGTCAGTAGGTAATTATCTTTTATTATGTCAACTCATTACTAGTGCTATGTAGCTTACCTCTTCTGAACTTGCACACAATAATTAGTGCAATGTTGTTTTAATTAAATTAGGGGGTGGGATATGGGGGTGTGTACTGAAATAGACTCCATGGTGACAGTACTTGAGGCTGTTATATCTGACCTTTGTACTTCGTTGTTTACATGTACTGTCATCTTTTGCTAATTAAATTTTAATTGTAGGCATCTACAGTCTATTATATAAAAATCCTTTTTAGTGTTTTATTCATACTAAATTCAAAGTTTGTAGATTTTAGCCATAACTATGGTTAGTCTCCTATTTTTGTTTTATGAGATCAAGGCTGTAGACACTGAGTTTGTACAAAAATATAATTATGTATCTGTCACATCATACTTTTACCTTGTGCAGTGATCCTTAGCTACATACTCCATGAGTATTGCTATATAGTTTGGATGGGGTCTGACACGCCTCCATCAGTAGCACTATATTGACATACATCTCACGTTGGTCCATACTAGTTTTTGTATGTTTGGTTTTGTTCATTAATAAAGATTTCATGCGTTGTATATTTAATTCTCTAGGTGCAATGCCATTAATATTGTCAAGAGTACAATCATACTCTTGAATGTGTACATGTGATAACAGTGTGAGAGTGGGTGGGTCGTGAATATGCTTAACTATTGTGGGGGGGGTATTATGAGCTCACTCTGGCATGAGACAGTTATTGATGAGAAAACTATGCACTTTGCTACCTTTAATGTGTGTGTGAATAAAAAGTACCCCCAGCAACACTGTGACAGTGAAAGGTCAAAGGAGAGCCTGGGGACCAAGCTAACAATTCCCTATTTCTGGTGTGGTATCCATGTAACAACATCCTGGATACACTGCATGCACTCCTACATATATATAGACACATATATATATTTGGGGTAAATAGTTGAATATATATGGGTGCATAGTTTATAGTGTGTGACAAGTAAGTAATTGAGTAGAGTTCTATATAGAGATTGTGCTTTGTAAAGTGATAATGGCTCAGAGTTGTGTGCTAGTTACACTAATGCTGATTGTAGCTGCTGTATTGCCTAAAGTCTCTGCTACAATTTACTATGCCACATCTAACCCGAGTATCAACTGTCCTGGAGAAGAAAAAAACACACCCTGTTTGACTCTCAGAGAATATGCTAACAAATCAGGTGACTATTTTGCCTCTAACACCACTCTCATTTTGCTACCTGGTAACCACAACCTAGGTATTACACTGAGAGTGACTAATATCACATCTTTAACTATCACTGCAATGAACACAACTGCAGTTGCTTGTAGTGAAATGGGAAGGTTGGAGTTTCAGAATGTGGAACAAGTTGTACTGAGTAATTTGAAAATCTTTGGTTGTGTTGATAACTCTATTCTATTGGTAGTGGACTTTCATATTCAAAACTGTATGTTTGACGGTCAAGATCGTAATGGTACAGCGTTGAATATACAATTCACAGAAAATACTAACATTACAGAAAGTTTGTTTCTATCAAACTGGGGAACCAATGTCTCTCATCCTTTTCGTCCATTTGCCAGAGGTGGTGGGGCTATAGTGTTTGTCTGTAGCAATGGTACAATATCTAGTAGCCATTTTGAAAGAAATGTGGCTGAATTTGGTGGTGCTGTTTTTTGTCAAGAGAGTTTTGTGAATATTGAGAACAGTACATTTGCTGGCAACATGGCTGTTGTAAATGGAGGAGCTGTGTATGGTACTGCTAGCCATGTGGCAATAAATTATAGCATATTTTTCAAAAACTCTCTCACCAATCTTGTATCTTTTGGAGGAGCCATAGGGATGTTTAACAGTAGCTCATCAATCGATAACTGTTTCTTTCACAACAACAGTGCAATTGTTGGTGGAGGAGCTGTAGATCTCTTCAATTCTGAAGAACTGACGCACACTATGAGTAACAATACTTTTGTCAACAACAGTGCACCTTCTGGTAGTGCAATCTTTATTGAAAGTGCAAATCTGATTTCAACTGGTGTTTTATATATTCACCACAATCAACACGGGACCATTTTTGCTTTCAATTGTCAACTGACATTGTCAGGAAATACGACAATAGTGAATAATACGTACACTAACAGTTCTCAGATTCAGCAGTCTGGTGGGGCCATTAGCAGTTTTCAGGGCCAAATCACTTTCGAAGGCAGTGTTACTCTTTCACACAACAGAGCTAGGAAAGGTGGTGCCATATCTGCAACTGAAAGTAGACTTGATTTCTTTGGTGATGTATCAATATCCTACAATGTGGCCAATGAAAGTGGTGGAGGGCTGTATACTTATCTCTCAGAGCTAAAATTTTGGAGAAAGACAAGATTTTCTCAAAACGTAGCAGCTTTTGGTGGCGGTGGTATCCATGCTGTCGATTCTACGACTAGTCTTCGTGATGGTTTACTACAATTTTCTGGAAACCATGCAAAAAGAGGAGGGGGAATGCAATTAGAATTGAATGCCAAACTTTATGTGATCAAAAATGCGAGTGAATGTGTTATCGGAGACAACTGTGTGATACGCAATCCCAACCAATGGCATAGGTTGGAGTTTGTCAATAATTCTGCCAATTATGGAGGAGCTATTTTTGTCTCAGACGACACCCTAGCAAGTACATGTGCCTCTTCTCCGTTTAGATCACAAGCTTTGTTTGCTGAGTGTTTCTTTCAATCGCTAGCTCTGCATCCTTGGATTGACAATGAACTGAACCTTCAAAACGTCTTTTTCTTCAACAACACAGCCTTCATAGCCGGACATACCCTCTATGGTGGACTCCTGGATAGATGTACAGTGAGCTCTTTTGCTGAAATCTTTCGGATCAAAAAGTATGCTCAATTAAATCCAACTCAACTGGACGCCATTTCCTACTTTCTTAATCTGACAAATGTCAATAGAGAAAGCCTTGAAACTGAATTGTCCTCTGATCCGGTTAGGATTTGCTTTTGCCAAGGCAACCAACCAGATTGTAGCCACCAACCACCAATATTGTTTTTGAGAAAAGGAGAGACATTTTCAGTTTCGCTAGTAGCTGTAGATCAAGTTAATAATACAATTCCTAATACTGTGATTCTTAGCCAAGCATTCAATGATGTTGGTTTGAAAACTGCTGTACCGAACATGATCACACAGGAAGGTTGCACGGCTTTGGACTACAACATTTTCTCTGCTCAATCGAGTGACAGTCTCTCTCTCTTTCCATCAGGTCCTTGTAAAGATGACGACATATCTGCAGCAGTGGTAGACATTGTGTTCAAGCCTTGTCCGGTGGGGTTCCAAGATTCGAGTACATTAACAAACTGTGAATGCGATTCTACACTCTTTCCAAAGTTTGTGACTAACTGCTCGATTGATGAAGAAACAGTAACAAGAAGAGATACAGTATGGATGTCGTTGGACTCCAATAATAGTACAAAGTTTATCGTTT
The DNA here is from genome assembly GCA_964030475.1 of Tethya wilhelma. Taxonomy (NCBI): domain Eukaryota; kingdom Metazoa; phylum Porifera; class Demospongiae; order Tethyida; family Tethyidae; genus Tethya; species Tethya wilhelma. Next base: position 17,243,763 of record CAXIPT010000002.1, on the reverse strand, counting down.
ATGAAAACTGTCCATTTGATTATTGTCATCCTGCTACTATGGACGTGATAGTCAATTTGAATTTATTGAATGGTTCTGATGCACAATGTGCTTTCAATCGTAGTGGCAAGCTTTGTGGGTCTTGTAAGGATGGTCTCAGTCTCTCTCTTGGTAGTTCACGTTGCTTGTCATGCTCAAACAACTGGCTAGCTCTACTCATTGTCTTTGCTATAGCTGGTGTAGCACTAGTTGCTTTTCTCCTGCTTTTCAATTTGACAGTAGCTGTTGGAACAATCAATGGACTCATATTCTATGCCAACATCATAGCAGCAAATCGTGCAATCTTTCTGCCCTTCAACAGATCAAACCTTCTAACTGTCTTCATAGCATGGATCAACCTAGACTTTGGTTTTGAAACCTGCTTCTTTAGTGGCCTAGATGGCTACTCAAAAACATGGCTACAGTTTGTGTTTCCAGCCTACATTCTTACCCTGGTCCTCTGTATAGTAGTTGCCTGTCAGTACAGTTCACGTTTTGCTCAACTTCTTTCGAACAGAAACCCAGTGGCTACTTTAGCAACTCTAATCCTGCTCTCATACGCAAAGCTACTTCGAACGGTCATATTAGCACTGTCACTAGCAAGAATCCAAACACTCACCACTGATGGAAGAGTGAAAACAAACACTGTCTGGCTTGTGGATGCAAACATTGACTACTTCCAAGGAAAACACATTCCTCTCTTTCTTACTGCTCTGCTCATTCTCACCATCGGATTGATCTATACGTTTACTCTCTTTCTCTGGCAGTGGATACAGCATTTGCCAAACAAAAGATGTCTTTGGTGGCTTGGTTCCCCCAAACTAATAGCCTTCATGGAAGCGTACCATGCACCTTACACCACAAGACATCGCTACTGGACTGGCCTTCTACTATTAGTACGAGCACTACTCTATCTTATTGCTGCACTGAATGTGGTCAGAGATTCCAGAACAACCCTTCTTTCTATTGTGTGTGTTGTCGGTGCTCTTTCCTTCCTAAGGAACTTGTTTCAACATAAAGTTTATCGACAATGGCCATTGAATGCTCTAGAGAGCTCTTTCATCTTTAATCTCATCATCTTTGGAATGGCAACACTGTATGTTAAAGAAACAGGAGGTAATCAAGCTGCTCTTGCTTATACATCAACTTCCATTGCTTTATTCACCTTTTTGTGTATCCTCATCTACCACACCTTTGCTAACTTCAAGTGCTTGCAAAAACTCATAGAAACTTTCATGAAAAAGTTTAAGGGGAGAAGTCTTTCGAAGAAACGCTTTCCGCAACCTCATAACAAATGCTTTGATAATGATGATTTTACTCAACTTCGTGAGCCTTTGGAGATATTTGAACATGATCCCGTTGCAGATGATTCCTTTATTGTCAACCAATCATCCTACCAACCACCAACACCTGTCAGCAGGGTTGTCACCCAAACTGTGGTCAACGTACAAGAAATAGAACAGCAGATTGATAGCTAGTGACTGATTGTTGATTGGATAAACATTATTATTTATAAACTTCATTTGTTTATGTGTGCATGTTGTAGATAATTATTTCAATGTCATTTACACTATACTATTATATAGTTCTATCTGGAATATCAAGTTTTTTGGCCTAAGTTTTTGGCACTATTATTATTACTTTTTTTATCTGCTGTTTTATTCTATGCTAGAAAGAGTTATTTTGAAATAGAGCACAGTGTCTTTTAGATGTTGGTGTGATAATGATTATATAAATTTAGATGTTTTGGGGAGAGCCAGTGAAATGGAGTAGAGACAGAGGGAGATGAATGTAGAGTGGGTTGCCGTGACATGTACAACCAAATACAAAGTTTGATAGCTTGTGTATGTGTGGATTGATGTGTGTGAGAGAGAGTGATCTCAATAAGTGTGAGTGTGTGTACATATTCCACAATGATTGATTTACCATTTCCAATATCAAGTGATTTTGTTGTGGGGCATATCTTATCAAATGAGAAATCAAAGGGAAAATTAATTATAATAATGTAGTTTGACTCAACCCAGCTAGGCATTTTGAACTCATGCAAGTCACCTTACTATGCACTGAAGTTAGCCTACTAGAACACATTAGCATTGGATCAATCTATTTATTTGACACTAGCACAAAAGTTCAAACACACATGCATACTCACATGTACATACCATGAAATCCTCCTTCCATTGCGGACTGGACGATCCTCTAAGTTCCCTCGTCTTATGGACAATAGGACAATGCCCAAACTTGTGTACTTTTATATAGAGTTCAAGATGATTTTTAAATTAAATTTTGTTGAAGATGCAGCCAAATTGTTATTGATGTTAGCATAGTAGTAGAGGAGGAGCCAGGACTATAGCATGAAGTGGTTTACAGTACCAATACACTCTTGACAGTACACATTAGCCTCGTTCCCAGGCTCCTCCCTCACGAAGGAAATATTCGCGAAGGAGGAGCCTGGGCACGAGGCTAAGTACACATAGCAAAGTGGTTTACATTTACATTACTACCCATGGTGTGGTGAAGTGGTAGCTGGTTTATGAGGCTAGTGAAACGGTGCTCATACCAACTTCATACAGTTTGTTCCTAAAAATGAATTTTTATGTAAACTAATTTTTGCATTTTGGAGAGAAGAGGAAAAGTGGCAATGATGTACCTTAGTGTTACAAATTTTGCGGGTACTAACATTTGATATTTTTGCAGATTGCTCTAGTGTATAGCCTGTTTGCCCGACACAGTGAGCCTGTATGAGTGCCACCACCACTGTCGTTGATGTGCATGGGGTGCATGTGTACTGTGTAGACTTCATGGTTACAGTATACTTGAGAGTGTTATATATCTGACCTTCATACTCTGTTGTTTGCACTGTTTTCAGATATACAGTAAGGTTCTGCATATGGGCTCTCCACTACCCATTTGTTGTATAATATACGATATGGATTTATGTGGGATTCTGCTTGCCGATTGTAAATTTGCCATAATTATTAAATGTACAAACCATACTGCCTATAATTATTTTTTAGTTTCATTCTTCCCGTAGAGCTTCTGTTGTAATTCATCAAAGTAGTTGAGATTCCAATCTGCACATCAGTCATGATGTTCAGTTTTGTGTTGCTTTCCGGCAAGTCCCAGCAAATTAAGATCATAAAGTATTATATTACTCTGTGTAATTTTAATTTAGTTAGCAAATTGTTTTTCGTCTGCACTAACACCATCCAAATATAGTCAAATATAATAGCTAATTCTGTAGTGCATGCCTGTAAAAATTATGTGTATAATGTTATAGTCTATGGGTGGATGGTGAATTTTGCCGTACAATTATGTGTATTATAAACCTACTCTGTGTGCTCTGATAAATATTCATAGGAAAATTATGTATATACCTTGCTACTGTCATGGTGTATATATTGTACATAATTATAAAATGTGACTGTAATCATTCAATTGAATGAAGTCTATAAGGGGTTTGAATAAAAGTGCTCCAAAAAAATCCCAAATTGTCATCAATTTGGTTGGTATCCATGCAGGCACCAACCAACTTCCCTACATGTGTACACTGAACAACTAGTTCAAATTATTATGGGATGCAAGGTTGTGTGGGTAGATAGTTAAAGTAACTTTCATTATAAACCCAGTGAGAAGTTTCTATTTACTAATACTTCAACAAAAACGTTTCAGCAACTTTAATTGAGATATATGACACAGGTTCATATGTGCACAGGCTGTATAGTGATATGGATCGGAGTTGTGTGCTAGTCTACCTTGTATTTATGGCTACTGTAGTATCTGCTACAACTAAGTACTACTACGTCAAACCTATCTTGTGTACCAACTGTCCAGAAGAAGAAGAAAACATACCTAGCTTCACTCTCACGGAGTATGCTAACAAATCAGGTGACTATTTTGCCTCTAACACCACTCTTATTCTCCTACCTGGTAACCACACCCTTGATATCCCACTGAGGATTACCAATATCACATCTTTAACCATCACTGCTTCAAGTACAGCTGTAGTTACTTGCAGTGAAATGGGAAGGATGGAGTTTCAGAATGTGGAACAAGTTGTAGTAAGTAATTTGAAAATCTTTGGCTGTGTTAATAACTCTGTTCTATTGGTAGTGGACTTTCGTATCGAAAACTGTACATTTGACGGTCAAGATCGCAATGGAACAGCGTTGAATATACAATTCACAGAAAATGCTAACATAACCGAAAGTTTATTTCTATCAAACTGGGGAACCAGTGTCTCTCACCCTTTTCGTCCATTTGCCAGAGGTGGTGGGGCTATAGTCTTTGTCAGTAGCAGTGGAACAATATCTAGTAGCCATTTTGAAAGAAATACAGCGGATTTTGGTGGAGCTGTTTTATGTCAAGAGAGTTTTGTGAATATCAAAAACAGTAAATTTGCTAGCAATGTAGCTGACATTGATGCTGGAGCTGTGTATGGTACTGCTAGCCATGTGGCAATAAACGGTAGCACATTTTTCAAAAACTCTCTCACCAATCTTGTATCTTTTGGAGGAGCAATAGGGATGTTTAATAGTAGCTCGTCAATCAAAAACTGTTTTTTTCATAACAACAGTGCAATTGTTGGTGGAGGAGCTGTAGATCTCTTCAATTCTGAAGAACAGACACACACTATGAGCAACAATACTTTTGTCAACAACAGTGCACCTTCTGGTAGTGCAATCTTTATTGAAAGTGCAAATCTGATTTCAACTGGTGTTTTATATATTCACCATAATCAACATGGGACCATTTTCGCTTTCAATTGTCAACTGACATTGTCAGGAAATACGACAATAGTGAATAATACGTACACTAACAGTTCTCAGATTCAGCAGTCTGGTGGGGCCATCAACAGTTTTCAGAGCCAAATCGCTTTCGAAGGCAGTGTTACTCTTTCACACAACAGAGCTAGGAAAGGTGGTGCCATATCTGCCACTGAAAGTAGACTTGATTTCTTTGGTGATGTATCAATATCCCACAATCTGGCCAATGAAAGTGGTGGAGGGCTCTATGCTTATCTCTCAGAGTTAAAATTTTGGAGAAAGACAAGATTTTCTCAAAACGTAGCAGCTTTTGGTGGCGGTGGTATCCATGCTGTCGATTCTACAACTAGTCTTCGTGATGGTTTACTACAGTTTTCTGGAAACCATGCAAAAAGAGGAGGGGGGATACAATTAGAATTGAATGCCAAACTTTACGTAATCAAAAATGCGAGTGAATGTGTTATCGGAGACAATTGTGTGATACGTGATCCTAACCAATGGCATAGGTTGGAGTTTGTCAATAATTCTGCCGATTATGGAGGAGCTATTTTTGTCTCGGACGACACCCTAGCAAGTACATGTGCCTCTTCTCCGTTTAGATCACAAGCTTTGTTTGCTGAGTGTTTCTTTCAATCGCTAGCTCTGCATCCTTGGATTGACAATGAACTGAACCTTCAAAACGTCTTTTTCTTCAACAACACAGCCTTCATAGCCGGACATAGCCTCTATGGCGGACTCCTGGATAGATGTACAGTGAGTTTTTTTGCTGAAATCTTTCGGATCAAAAAGTATGCTCAATTAAATTCAACTCAACTGGACGCCATTTCCTACTTTCTTAATCTGACAAACATTGATAGAGAAAGCCTTGAAACTGAATTGTCCTCAGATCCGGTTAGGATTTGCTTTTGCCAAGGTAACCAACCAGATTGTAGCTACCAACCACCAACATTGTTTTTGAGAAAGGGAGAGACATTTTCAGTTTCGCTAGTAGCTGTAGATCAAGTTAATAATACTATTCCTAATACTGTTATTCTTAACCTAGCATTCAATGATGTTGGCTTGAAAACTGCCGTACCGAACATGATCACACAGAAAGGTTGCACGGTTTTGGACTACAACATTTTCTCTGCTCAATCGAGTGACAGTCTCTCTCTCTTTCCATCAGGTCCTTGTAAAGATGACGGTATATCTGCAGCAGTGGTAGACATTGTGTTCAAACCTTGTCCAGTAGGGTTCCAAGATTCAAGTACAAAATGTGAGTGTGATTCTACACTCTTTCCGAAGTTTGTGACCAACTGCTCGATTGATGAAGAAACAGTAACAAGAAGAGATACAGTATGGATGTCGTTGGACTCCAATAATAGTATGAAGTTTTTCGTTCACGAAAACTGTCCATTTGGTTATTGCCATCCTGCTACAGTAGATGTGAAGGTCAATTTGAATTTATTAAATGGTTCTGATGCACAGTGTGCTTTCAATCGTAGTGGCAAGCTTTGTGGGTCTTGTAAGGATGGTCTCAGTCTCTCTCTTGGTAGTTCACGTTGCTTGTCGTGCTCAAACAACTGGCTAGCTCTACTCATTGTCTTTGCTATAGCTGGTGTAGCACTAGTTGCTTTTCTCCTGCTTTTCAATTTGACAGTAGCTGTTGGAACAATCAATGGACTCATATTCTACGCCAACATCATAGCAGCAAATCGTGCCATCTTTCTGCCCTTCAACAGATCAAACCTTCTAACTGTCTTCATAGCATGGCTCAACCTAGACTTTGGTTTTGAAACCTGCTTCTTTAGTGGCCTAGATGGCTACTCAAAAACGTGGCTACAGTTTGTATTTCCAGCCTACATTCTTACCCTGGTCCTCTGTATAGTAGTTGCCTGTCAGTACAGTCCACGTTTTGCTCAACTTCTTTCGAACAGAAACCCAGTGGCTACCTTGGCAACTCTAATCCTACTTTCCTATGCAAAGATCCTTCGAACAGTCATATTAGCACTATATGTTGGAAGAATGAAGATATTTACCACTGATGGAAGAGTGGAAACACACAATGTCTGGCTTGTGGATGCAAACATTGACTACTTCCAAGGAAAACACATTCCTCTCTTTCTTACAGCTCTGCTCATTCTCACTATCGGATTGATCTATACGTTTACTCTCTTTCTCTGGCAGTGGATACAGCATTTGCCAAACAAAAGATGTCTTTGGTGGCTTAGCTCCCCCAAACTAATAGCCTTCATGGAAGCTTATCATGCACCTTACACCAAGAGACATCGCTACTGGACTGGCCTTCTACTGCTACTAGGATCGTTACTCTACTTTGTTGGTGCACTAAATGTTGTCAGGGACCCAAGAATAACCCTTTTGTATGTTGTGTGTGTTGTTGGTGCTCTCTCCTTTCTAAGGAATGTGTTTCAACATAGAGTGTATCGACAATGGCCACTGAATGCTCTAGAAAGCTCTTTTATCTTTAATCTCATCATCTTTGGAACAGCAACGCTGTACATTAGAGAAACAGGAGGGAATCAAGCTGTTCTTGCTTACACATCAACTTCTGTTGCTTTCCTCACCTTTTTGTGTATCCTCATCTACCACGCCTTTACTAACTTCAAGTGCTTGCAAAAACTCATAGAAACTTTCATGAAAAAGTTGAAGAAGAGGAGTCTTTCGAAAAAGCCCCTCTTGGAAACTCATAATAAGTGTTTTGAAAATGAAAGAGGTAGTGTTTTTACTCAACTTCGTAAGCCTTTGGAGATATTTGAACACGATCCCGTTGCTGATGATTTCTTTATTGTCAACCAATCATCATCCTACCAACCACCCACACCTGTCAGCAGGGTTGTCACCCAAACTATAGTTGACGTGCACGAAATAGAACAACAGATTGATAGTAACTGATTTTTGATTTTATTATAGCGGACATAATTATATTATGTACAATGTCATGCAATCATGCATTAAACCTTACAAGTTATAGCAGCTCATTCCATAGAAACATACAAGTAAGATTCCTTCATTTAAAATGTCCACATGTGTTGTACTGTAGATAATTATTTCCATGCTATTCACATGTACTATACATATTTTTAGAGCAGCCACTGTTATACTGTTGCCCATACAGGCATTCCATTAAACATCAATGGAAATGGATTATAGAACCACAAAGACCATAGTGATATTGGTATACACATAATCCAAACTGTATAATGGGAGGGGGGGGACCCAGGGACTGTGACAGATTGCATAACTTTAAGTTGACGAGCTGTGTAATGTACAATTAACATGACATGTTCATTGCTATATCATGTGTACATGGTACAAGACTTAGTAAATTAATTTATAGACATTTGAGCAAAATTAGTGGTCAATTATTGTAGGCCTATATAGATCTATTTTGTCTTATTTCTCAAACAAATAATAATTTCAAACATTAATAAGCTCAAGAATCTTCCTTAGGTTTGATGGTAACACCTCTCCTGGTGCTCTCACGGTCGCCCAAACCAACCAGCTTAAAGATTGCCTGCTCAACATTCCCAAGAGGAAACTCAACAAACACAGTCACCAGAGCAGCTGCACCATACGACAATACCACATTAGCAACAGCGTAGACTGCCATGTTGATGTCTTCATAATGCAGTGACTTTCGTTCAGACCCAATCATGGCAGCCATGACCATTGGATGGACGAGGTAGGCATTGTACGAGAGTCGGCCTAGAGGGATCCAGAACTTCATCGAGAGGAAGGAGTTGACTACTCCACCGTATCCATTATGACAGGCAAACACTATCAGAGCTAAACCGACAGCCCAGGCAAAGCGGCTGAAGGTGATGTATATGACATTTTCGGCCGTTGTGGGTGTGTGTCCGTGCCAGGTGAAATAGAGGCCATAGAGACAGGAGACAAGAATCACTGCAGCCAGAATCCAAGTAAAAGTGTACACGACTAGATTCACCAGTTGACCAAAGGCCGCTCGCACTTTGTGATAGAACAGAAAGCCCATGAGAATTCCCACGATGTAAGGTGTTATCCGATGCCATGGCTTGATATAGAGGAGGTCGTTGTAGGTTGGAAGGTTAAGGGACTCGTTCACAGTGTGGTTGTAGGCAAACTCTGCAAACGTATTTGGTTGAAGGTCGTATATTCCAGTGAGTGTTGCACTTGTGATGAACGATATCAACAGGAGAACAATGGACACTAGAATCCCTATGGGGAACAAGTGATACAGTGGAATGATGATCAGTGGTGCAATGACAAAGAACTGCATGTCGTTTGCAAGGTACCAGGTCCATCCAATGCACTCTTCATCAAGCTTCCAGGGATACAAGTTGTTAATGTAGAGAAGGTTTGTCCACCAGTACTTTGAACAATACTTGTACTGGGCACTACCTACCCAAGTGAGCTGGGCATAGCTTGGACCATCAACAAGGTGCATACTCACTAGCCATATGAAGAACAGCACAAAGGCATACGCTGGTGTGAGTCGCAAATAGCGATGAAGATAATAAGCAATGAAAGGGAAACGTCCCTTCTTTCTTGCCATCTGTCTCAGAGTGAGGTAGGTCACAAGGAGGCCACTCAGGAAGAAAAAACTATCGACGGCAAAGTAACCATTGGCAATGGCTTGAAATGTAAAACGAGACAGGTAATTCTTTAGCACTACAGTGTTATCGACAAGGCCTGTGACTGCAATGTGGGTATGGCAGAGGATGACCCAAAACATGCTAAGAACTCGGAGTCCATTCAAACTGGTGATTGCTGTTGGAGGCTGATCGGTAGATAAAATAGTAGGCATGATTTTGTACAGAGAAAAGGCTCTAATGAATGCAAAAGGGGTGATTTTCTTCTTAGAAGTGCCTTTCACTATCAGTGGTTTCTTCTCGGTAGAATTAACTGAAGTAGGTTGTGATTTCTCAACATCTCGTGCTCTTTTTCCATTGCCAAAGATTCTGTAGACGGTACTCTTTTTCAAAAACAACACTGTCCAGTCCATCAATGTGCCCACAGATGCGAGTGAAACAAATACAAAACATACTGTGATCATAATAATGGCACCAGTATTGTATGGTGGCTTTCTGCTCGTATCACAAGTTATAGTACTACTATCGGAGTACAGTATTGTGCTTGAGTTGATAGCTATTGTTACATCTATGGGATCACATCCTCTAGGCACGCACATATCAAACAACCAGGTCAACGGGGCTGCTGACAGCGTCACAAAACCTCTGCAGTAGTCAGTGTATCCGATTGAAAAGCACTCATCGTATGCACCATTGGCAAATATGTTCCCCTCAATGTACCCGGCTGCTGGCTTGCCGATTGCATCTATCATATCCACAACAAGAGGAAGGTCTAGGGGGCCACCTTGGTGATCGAGAAGATACTGCAATCCATTTTGACACTTTTGGGAAATATTCTGGCTGGATTCATTGCCCACAGACTGAATCCAAAAGTCACTTACTCTCTCAAATGCAGCCTTGACCTCTTGGAGGTGATGAGGAGTGTTGTGCCTCTGTTCCTTTGTCTGGTCCATGTTCTCTTGAATGTTTCTCCATCTCTGCAATAGTTGGACGGTATCTTGAGCACTTGATCCTGTCCACAAGGCAGCAGAAGCAAGACAGAGTAGAGTAAAAACAAGATTCATTGCACTAGACCATGCAGTAGATAGGTCTTTACAACGAAAATACAAGCCACTCCCATGCACCTAGCTTCTGAGGTCACTGATTGATATACGCGATGATTGCAACTAAATGCGCGGATATAAAACTGCATGTGACCCCACAATTACATTAATTACAAACCGGAACCATGTGTGCTTACCTCATGCTCACATGATGCAAGTACATAAACAAAAATGACCTTTCATGTTACATACCGTATCAGATCAGATCCTACTGCTACTTTACTATAATAATTACATGAATTACAGTTCTAGCACACATGCATATGATTGTACAATAATACACCAGAGTTATGGAATGACCATACAATGATAAAAGCCACTTTTTAGTCTTAGCTGTTCATGTGAGTGTACTTCATTCGTACATCGGTATCTTTGTCCTCTTCATTTCTCCCTTCCCTTGCACTCTCACGTCCACCCAAACCGACTATCTTGAAGATGGCTTGTTCGACGTTTCCGAGAGGGAACTCTACAAACACAGCCACGACAGCAGCCACTGCGTAGGACATGACAACAAGACCAACCACATGGAACGCCATTGTTATGTCGTTGTAGTGAATAGCCTTCCTCAGCGAGGCAAAATATATGGTCAATACAGCTGGATGAACGAGGTAGGCATTGTACGAGAGTCGACTGAGAGGGATCCAGAACTTCATTGAGAGGAAGGAGTTGATGACCCAACCGTATCCATTGTGACAGGCAAACACTATCAGAGCTAAACCAAGACCCCAAGCAAATCGGCTGAATGTGTAATAGATGATGTTCTCAGCCAGAGAGGGGGTGTGTCCGTGCCAGGTTGGGTAGAGTCCGTAGAGGGTTAACATGAGGATCCCTGCAGCAAGGAGCCACACAACAGAGTACAAGATCAAGTTGATGAGGCGATGGAAAGGAAACCGGAACTTGCGATACAGCAAATAGCCCAAGATAAGACCAACGAGGTAAGGTGTTATGCGATGCCAAGGCTTAATGTACAGAAGATCTTGAGCTGAAACTGTTACATTGGTGGTATACTGGTAGGCATAAGGAGCAAACAAGTTGGCTTGGAAATCGAACTTTCCAGTGAGTGCTGCTGTAACGATGAAACTACCCATCAGGAAAACACCTGCCACTGCGAGACCAATGGGGAAGAAGAAATACAGTGGGATGATGATCAATGGAGAGATGATGTAGAACTGCATGTCGTTTGCAAGGTACCAAGTCCAGCCGAGGCACTCATCGCCAAGTTTCCAAGGATGAAAGTTGTTGATATAGATAAGGTTTGTCCACCAGTATTTTGAACAGAGTTTGTATTCAAGACCATCCACACCAGTAGATTGATTCCAATACGGACCATCAGAAATATGCATACCGGCAAGCCACCAGAAAAACAGCACAAAGGCGTATGCCGGTGTAAGTCGCAAGTAACGATGAACGTAATAAGCAATGAAAGGGAAGCGTCCCTTCTTTCTTGCCATCTGTCTCAGAGTGAGGTAAGCCACAAGGAGACCACTTAGGAAGAAGAAACTGTCAACAGAAAAGAAAGCATTTCCAACCGCTTGAAATGAAAAACGAGAGAGAACACTTTTCAGCAAGAGAGCATTGTCAACACCAGGAACTAAAGCACCCCACATTTGTGCATGGCAGAGAATCACCCAAAATATACTGATTACACGAAGTCCGTTAATGCAAGTGATGGCAGAGGGAGGTTGTTTGGTAGACATGATAGTTGGGACAGTCTTAAATACAGAGAATGCAGTGACAAAGTCAAGAGGGTCGAATCGACTCTTGTTAACTTTAGTAGCCACAGTGTTCTCAAGCAGTGGTGTTTTGTCTGAAATGTTCAATTCTGCAGAGCGTCTCTTAGAATTCTCTGAAGTGGTTTTAGCTTTCCATAAAGGGTCATTTACGAAAGGATCTAAGCCATCTTTCATCAACATTAGCACACAATGCATAACACTGCTTAGTACAACAAGGGCAGCAAACAAACAGCACACAGCAATCATTATGATAGAACCAGCATTGTACGGAGGCTTACGGGTACTTTCACATACAATATTAGAGGCATTAGCTACCAAAACGACCGTTGAATTCACCACACTTGCAATGTCTCTTCCTGTGCAGCCTCTTGGAACACACATACCAAACTTCCAGCCTAGAGTTTTAGAGTGAAAGAGTTGTTGAGCAACAGTGGGAAGTGTAATGTTAACGAAACCAGTGCAATAAGATGTGTTGACAATAGAGAAACATTCATCGTACGCTCCATCAGCATAAATGTTCCCTTGAAACAAACCAGCTGGTACTTTTCCTGTTGCGTCAATCAGTTGAAGTATGCTAAATATTATTTCAGCAGTTTTTGGGAGGGCTGTGATCCTAAGGACAGCTTCTTGACACTCTTGGGAAAGAACTGATGAATTGTCTCCGTATTCAGTCTCAAACTCTTCTGATAGCAAAGACCTAGTCCAGAAATTCTTCTGTCCAAAGGCACGGCTGATCTGTTCAAAATCTATGTTGGCAGCATTTTCTTCAAGGAAATCACGGCGAGAAAATCCTTCTAACATGAATTGATTAAATTTGTCAACATCTTGAGCAGAGGTTGTGCTCCAAAAACAAGCTGTCAGCAAACAAACCAGTACCAACGTTGGAAGCATCTGCTTCATCATTGCGTATACCACATACTGTGGGAATTAATTCGGAACGAGGCTAACCACATACAGGACGCACGTGTTCATAGTGCGCATTGATTAGAATATAATGTCTCATTCCCAGACTTTTCCTTTTTCTGGAATTCAGTCTGGGAACAAGACAGTGCGCGCGCGCCCCTTCACAAAGCTGCACATGTACAAAGGAAGTATGACCAAATTTTAGTTTTTAAAACATTATACAATGCATAAACACTGTAATATTTGCACTAATTATTTATAGGAGTGTACTTAAGTTTTACATTGGTATCTTTGTCCTCTTCATTTCTCCCTTCCCTTGCACTCTCACGTCCACCTAAACCGACTATCTTGAAGATGGCTTGTTCGACGTTTCCGAGAGGGAACTCTACAAACACAGCCACGACAGCAGCCACTGCATAGGACATGACAACAAGACCAACCACACGAAACGCCATCGTTATATCATCATAGTGAATAACCTTCCTCAGTGAGGCATAGTATATGGTCAGCACAACTGGATGAACGAGGTAGGCATTGTACGAGAGTCGACTGAGAGGGATCCAGAACTTCATTGAGAGAAAGGAGTTGATGACCCAACCGTATCCATTGTGACAGACAAACACGATCAGAGCTAAACCAAGACCCCAAGCAAAGCGAAAGAATGTGTTGTAGATGATGTTCTCAGCCAGAGAGGGAGTGTGTCCGTGCCAGGTTGGGTAGAGTCCGTAGAGAATTGACATGAGGATCCCGGCAGCAAGGAGCCACACAACAGAGTACAAGATCAAGTTGATGAGGCGGTGGAAAGGAAACTGGAACTTGCGATACAGCAAATAGCCCAAGATAAGGCCAACGAGGTAAGGTGTTATGCGATGCCAAGGTTTGGTATAGAGAAGATCTCCAGAGGAAACTGTCACATTGGTGGTATACTGGTAGGCAAAAGGAGCAAAAGAGTTTGCTTGGAAATCAAACACTCCAGTGAGTGCTGCTGTGATGATGAAACTACCCATCAGGAGAACACCTGTCACTGCGAGACCAATGGGGAAGAAGAAATACAGTGGGATGATGATCAATGGAGAGATGATGTAGAACTGCATGTCATTTGCAAGGTACCAGGTCCAGCCAATGCACTCATCACCAAGTTTCCACGGATACAAGTTGTTAATGTAAAGAAGATTTGTCCACCAGTATTTCGAACAGACTTTGTATCCAGTACTCTCCACACCAGTAGCTTGATTCCAATACGGACCATCAGAAATATGCCTACCAGCAAGCCACGTGACAAACAGTACAAAAGCGTATGCTGGTGTGAGTCGCAAATAGCGATGAAGATAATAAGCAATGAAAGGGAAACGTCCATTCTTTCTTGCCATTTGTCTCAGAGTGAGGTAAGCCACAAGGAGGCCACTTAGGAAGAAGAAACTGTCAACAGAAACATAAGCATTTCCAATTGCTTGAAATGAAAACCGAGAGAGAACACTTTTCAGTGCGAGGAGATTATCAGCACCAGGAGCAGAAAGACCCCACATTTGTGCATGGCAGAGAATCACCCAAAATATACTGATTACACGAAGTCCGTTAATGCAAGTGATGGCAGAGGGAGGTTGTTTGGTGGACATGATAGTTGGGACGGTCTTAAACACAGAGAATGCAGTGACAAAGTCAAGAGGGTCGAATCGACTCTTGTTAACTTTAGTAGCCACAGTGTTCTCAAGCAGTGGTGTTTTGTCTGAAATGTTCAATTCCGTAGAACGCTTCTCAGAATTCAATGAATTGATTTTAGCTTTCCAAAAAGGGTCATTTACGAAAGGATCTAGGCCATCTTTCATCAACATTAGCACACAATGCATAACACTGCTTAGTACAACGAGGGCAGCAAACAAACAGCACACAGCAATCATTACGATAGAACCAGCATTGTACGGAGGCTTACGGGTACTTTCACATACAATATTAGAGGCATTAGCTACCAAAACGACCGTTGAATTCACCACACTTGCAATGTCTCTTCCTGTGCAGCCTCTTGGAACACACATACCAAACTTCCAGCCTAGAGTTTTAGAGTGAAAGAGTTGTTGAGCAACAGTGGGAAGTGTAATGTTAACGAAACCAGTGCAATAGGATGTGTTGACAATAGAGAAACATTCATCATACGCTCCATCAGCATAAATGTTCCCTTGGAACAAACCAGCCGGTACTTTTCCTGTTGCATCAATCAGTTGAAGTATGCTATATATTTCAGCAGTTGTTGGGAGGGTTGTGATCCTAAGGACAGCTTCTTGACACTCTTGGGAAAGAACTGATGAATTGTCTCCATATCCAGTCTTGGTTCCTTCTGATATCAAAGACTTAGTCCAGAAATTCTTCTGTCCAAAGGCACGGCTGATCTCTTCAAAATCTATGTTGGCAGCATTTTCTTCAAGGAAATCACGGCGAGAATATGCCTCTAACATGAATTGATTAAATTTGTCAACATCTTGAGCAAAAGTTGTGCTCCACAAACAAGCAGTGAGCAAACAAACCAGACTCAATAACATTTTTGACGAAAGATCTCAGCACTGTGATAAAGGGTTGCAGTCTGTGTTCATGGTTCTCAGAGAGTTGCCTTTTATCAATGCTTTCGGAACTAAACCACTGATGCAATACCTCGTGATCGAAATATGCTCTCTTGCAGAACATCACCTCATTCATTGTCCTGGTCAAATTATCTCATATGGTTACGGATCTCTTTGAATACACTTGGGAATATATATGTGCCTTCAGGTGGGCTTTAGTTAGAAACAGGTGTGCATTATTAGGAAACTAGACGACCAAGTGAATTCGTGAATTTTTTTGATTTGGGTATGGTGAAAAGACATACCGGTACTATCTATGCTGCGTGTGAGTTTGGTAAGTAGATCTGTTTGGCTGCAGTCTAGTCAGATCGCCTGCGACCTAAAACACTTCACATCATCACAAGTCCAAGTTTGATTTTCAGCCCCGCCCCCGCCCCTGTTTGTTGAGCAATGACAACCAATAAGAGTCAAGTGGAGAATAAACCACCCCATGAGCTCAGTGAGGGCCAAACAGAGACCACTACCGAAGGAGCTAATGCTCGCAGTGATAGTGTCACTCCCTCACACCTCACACCCTCACATGACCACTCCCCTTCCCACCATGCACCCAGTGACACAGAGCTGGTGAGCTTCGAGGGAGGGGAACTGGAAGACGACGACCTGCTAGCCACTAGTACTGGAGACAATGAAGTGGGGAAACTCCTGCGATCAACCGTTGAAGAATTAGAGTCTGCATTACAGGTGCAACAGTGCTAGCTTGTCATGCTGCGTTTTTCACCAATCAAATTACCTATGTACAAGTGTATACTCTTAATAAAAAAGATATTATGTTGGTTTTACTGTAACAATGCCTCAATGTGGTACGTACACCGATGGTTTATAGTATGTATCTCCAAATTGTTCAACTGTAGGAGTCCCGTGTTCTGCTTGCTGAGAGAGATGAAGAGCTAGCTAAACTGCGACAGGAACTCGACCATTACAAGCAACAGGCTGCTAAAGAAATTGCCAATAAGACCAAGTTAGCCCAGGCCTTGGATGAGAGTCACAGACACGCAAGAGATTTGGAAGAGTTGCTACAACAGTGGCAATTGGAGGTAGGTCCATTCAAACGGTGATGGATTTGTGTGGGTTTGCATCCATCGTGAGAAAAGTTATGCTTAGACAATGGATTATTTGGTTACCACAAATACCATATGCATTGTGCAGTGATAACAATCATTGTACAGCATAGAGTGTCTCCAGCGCTAGCTGCAGTCATTGTGTAGTGGTATAAAGTATGTATAATTAATAAATATATACATGTATATGTGCATACTTGCATCATGTGATACTAATTGTCTATTGTTGTTTCTATCAAGCTGTAGATCTAGAGCAGCATGTGGGTCATGTCAGTATCTTAGTTGCATTTGGTCACATGCCATGTAGCGACACTGATACCCATGCGACCATTGTTCAGTATGAAGATTATGTGTGATAACAAAAATAATAGTACCCATTGTGTTGTCATGCAGATGAGAGAAACCAAGCTGAAAGGTGAACGACTTCAGTCCCAGCTACAAAGAGAGCAGACCTCAACAATAGACCTAGAGAAGAGGCTGTCAGGAAGATTAGACGAAAAAGACAAGGAACTGGAACAGTTGAGAACACAACTGATTGAGAGCCGACAGAAGCTGAACCAAGGCCAAAGACGTCTTTCCAGTGCCTCTGATATTAGTAGTATTGCTGCTAGTAGCAATCCAGGCCCTCAGAGCATAGACGAAATGCAACTACACTTCTTGAAGCAAGCCGTCTTTCATTTGTTGACTGACTTTCATGCTGAAGATCAGTTGAGAGCTATACTTTCAATTCTTGACTTCAGTGCTCAAGAAAGAAAAGCCGTGTATGCTAAAGTACAAGAGAAGAAGAGAACCTCCAGAGGACTCTACATGTGAAACGTGCATCTTCTAGAGATTCTAACTGTTATACTTCAATGCTGTCACATATGCATAAACGTACACACACCAATACACTGTACATACACATTAAACGGCAATGATCACTTAACAGCAGCTAATATTTTTTCTAACTGTTTCTCATACTGTGCTACTACTTTATGGTTCATGAACTGGAGTTGGCCATTGGGTAGAAACTGGTGTAATACGGCTGTCATTTTTTCTGCTTTCAATGTGACCTGCAGGATTCAGTGTTACATCAGATTGATTGTCACTGGCTCCTGTAATATTGTATCATTCAAGCTTTGCATGCTGACCTCAGCAATCTTTTGTTCGTGTGATATAATGAGTTCACCAGTGATCCTTGTTAGTGTATTCAACAATGACTCAGCCAGTAGTCTGTTCTCGTCCAACTCACAGACCAGAACAAGAGCACAACTGCAGCAAGCATAAACATAGCAGAGGTCAATCCATCATTCATTGTTAATAATATACTACAACCACAACATCACATAAAAGGTCATAATTTATGACACTTAAACAATAAAAATATCATGTATTATACTTACTCATTTTTTACTTGCCAAATAACCACCTTGGCAGTAGCGAATGGATCCCCTGGATACAACCTACACCACCAAGATAAGGAAAGGAGTTAAAGTCAATTGTGTTGTGATGTGCAAATGCAGCACAATTCATTTACCTGAATAGACCCTTTTCTGAACCAGTACTGCAAAAGTATATAGATCAATGGATAATGTATAATATTGATAAAAAGTCTCTATCTCCAACTTACTCTTCACTGGTATTGGCCAGGTATTCTTCCTTCACTTTGGTGCGATCCTTTGAGGCAATCCTGAAGCCATACTCTGTCTGCACCCTACAAGCCACTTGCATCATCTGCTCCTTCCTGAGTGGGCGTAGTGAGTCGACTGTGGCCACCTGTAGGTGCAGGGGAGGAAGGAACAGAGACAATACACAGCTAAACCATGTGTATGGTGTAATGTATGGTCTTTTGGTGAACATGATGCAACAATACAAATTTGTTTATGTACTTGTACACAACTAGCTATGGGCTACCAGAGCGTATCTAAAGCATAAAAGGTACCTCATTGGCTGCCAGTTGGAGGTCATCGCCATACACAGTAGAGTAGAGGACCCTACACGGAGTACCCGACACAGAATGGCATAGGAAAGCAAACACCATAGTCCCAGGATTTTTGGGGGGTTCCCTGTTAATTAGAACCAATTTACTAAGTCTTATGGGCGTGTATAATGGTAATCAGTTTTCTGTGGGAAAATACCATGCACTATCTGAGATTCCAATCTCTCGTGTTTTTCCGTTCCTCAAACTCGTTGTGCGGTTCCCTCTACTCGAGGAATATGGCCAACTCCAGCTTGTGTTATACGACTTACAAGAAAGGTACCACCAGCAAATACGACAAACTTCCCAAGGTGAACCAAGATCATTGAAATTCTACTAGAAAACCACCAATCATATTCATATATTTTAATTGGTATTCAGTAGACATTACTAGTGGTCATACAGAATCTCTCTCATGAAATGAATGACAGTTTTCCTGACATTGATAAATTATTAATTAATTATTTTGTGTGTAGATTGAGCTTCATTTGCATTCCGATGGAGCATGTCGTCTGAGCACGCTCAGAGACCTCTCACGGCAGTACAACCTACCTTATCCTCACGACAATGAGGAAGAGTTCTTCCGTTGTGTCTCTCTGCCTGAACCAACCTCCTCCTTAGTGGACTTTTTAAAAGTATTCAAAGCCTTGTCTTCTATACTATGGTAAATTAGTGAAATGCTTGTAAATTTTTTATAGACTTAATTAACCATAAAAAATATCACTAAAATTAACTTTTCCACATTTCAGTACAAAAGAGGCCCTGGAGAGGATAGGATATGAGTACTGTGAGTATTGTGCCCAACAGAACATCGTATATGCTGAGTATCGTTTCAACCCATTCCCTCCTGCTACTGGTGTACCATCAGGGAAGGAGTATATCGATGCTATGCTGGCTGGATTGAAGAGAGGGCAGAAAGAATTTGGAGTCATGATTCGAATCATCCTCTGCTTTTTGCGCCAAATTCCAGGTACTTGCTCTTAGCTGAGAAACAGAAAACAGATATGAAGTTTACACATATGTAATATACATTAATATTACATTGGGTATGAATGACAGTGATGTTCACACGTACACCCTTATCCATGCAGAGAGAGCTGCTGACATTGTCCAACTAGCAGCTGACTATCGTGATCAAGGTGTAGTAGGAGTGGACATTGCTGGTGATGAATTACAGCCAATGGATCCTCGACATATTGCAGCCTTCAAGAAAGCGAAGGAGCTTGGTTTACATGTCACAGTCCATGCAGCTGAGTCAGGTCCGGCTGCCAATGTGAGAGAAGCTATAGAGGTACTGGGAGCTGAACGGATTGGTCATGGGTATCATGTGCTGGATGATGAAGCAGTGTACCAGTTGGCCAAAGAGAGAGGGGTGCATTTTGAGGTCAGTGTAGAAATAATTTGGAAGAAGTAAGGTAAATGTTAGCATTGCTTATATTTCTATACAGGTGTGTCCAACTTCAAGTATATACACCAATTCAGCTACTCATGAGGAGCATGCTGTCCAACGGTTTGCAGCAGATGGTGTTAGCTTCTCTCTAAACACAGATGATCCAGGTGTAATAGTATGTGACCTAACAGGAGAGTTTGACGTGGCTGAGCAGAGAATTGGACTCACAAAAGATCAGCTTGTAGAATCAGTAAGCTACACTTTATACCCAAGACATTTCAATTGTAAATCTGATGGAATGTATTCCAGGTATTAAATGGTGCAAGGGCAGCATTCTTACCAGAAGATGAGAAGAAAGAACTGGTGAAGATTGTCAAACAAAAGTTAGAAGTGTTTGAAAAGGCTGCTGCAACCTCATAAATTTTATGTCAGGACAATAGTTCATTAATTTTTATACAAAGAGTATAATATATTAGAAAATTTATCAGCTCCTGCAAGAATTCTTTTTACCACAATATTTTTTGCAAGAATGGTTATGAATGGGCGTGTTCTAATTTCTAGTTAGCTCCACCCACCTAATTGTTGCTGACTAGTGTCTTCACACCTGAAGAGTATCAGAGAGTATGGCCACTAAAGTTTACTATTCCACTTCCAACACTACTAGTAGATACCACAAACTACCCAAGGTAAGCTGATCTTGTCTTACTCTCTGTGATCAGTGTCATC
Source organism: Tethya wilhelma (assembly GCA_964030475.1). Classification (NCBI taxonomy): domain Eukaryota; kingdom Metazoa; phylum Porifera; class Demospongiae; order Tethyida; family Tethyidae; genus Tethya; species Tethya wilhelma. Next base: position 17,222,926 of record CAXIPT010000002.1, on the reverse strand, counting down.
ACCATGATATAACCATAGATAATATAGTACAGGTTGAGCTTCACATGCATGCTGAAGGAGCATGTCGTCTGAGCACGCTCAGAGACCTCTCACGACAGTACAACCTACCTTATCCTCATGACAATGAGGAAGAGTTCAGCCGTTGTGTCTCTCTGCCTGAACCAACCTCATCTTTAGTGGACTTCTTGAGTGTTTTTCATGCTTTATGCAATATAGTATGGTAAGTATATTAATTGGACATAATTTGTTACTAAATTATTAGTCATTAATCCTCATATGTAGCACAAAAGAGGCACTGGAGAGGATAGCATATGAGTACTGTGAGTATTGTGCCCAAAATAACATCGTATATGCTGAGTATCGATTCAACCCATTCCCGTGGGGTTGTGATGAGAATAGTTCACTGCCATCAGGAAAGAACTATGTTGATGGTGTCTTGGCTGGTTTGACAAGAGGTCAGAGAGATTTTGGAGTCATGGTTAGGAGTATATTCTGCTTTACACGGGAACAGCCAGGTATTTAAAGATTTTTTTTCTTGTTCAGTTGGACTAGACACTCGCACACAAACATACAGAATGGGCTGCTGACATTGTCCAACTAGCAGCTGACTATCGTGATCAAGGTGTAGTAGGAGTGGACATTGCTGGGGACGAGTTAAAACCAATGGATCCTCAATATATTGCAGCCTTCAGGAAGGCAAGAGAGCTTGGTTTACATGTCACAGTCCATGCAGCTGAGTCAGGCCCAGCTGCCAATGTGAGAGAAGCTATAGAGGTACTGGGAGCTGAACGGATTGGTCATGGGTATCATGTGCTGGATGATGAAGCAGTGTACCAATTGGCCAAAGAGAGAGGGGTGCATTTTGAGGTCAGTAAAAATATCAATTTAGAAGAAGTAAGGTAAAATTAATGCTAGCATTGCTTATGTTTCCATACAGGTGTGTCCAACTTCAAGTATATACACCAATTCAGCTACTCATGAGGAGCATGCTGTCCAACGGTTTGCAGCAGATGGTGTTAGCTTCTCTCTCAACACAGATGATCCAGGTGTAATAGTATGCAACCTAACAGGAGAGTTTGACGTGGCTGAGCAGAAAATTGGACTCACAAAAGATCAGCTTGTACAATCGGTATGCTAATTATAAACATAGTTGGTTTGGCAATGTTTTGACTCAATATATACCTGTATATTGTAGGTATTGAATGGTGCAAAAGCAGCATTTCTGCCAGATGATGAAAAGGAAAAACTCTTAAAGATTATCGAACAAAAGCTGGAAGTTTTTGAGAGAGAATTTGCTAAAACTTCAACATAGGCTTAAATTGGCTTTATGTTTGTTTTGTTTTACATACAGGTGTGGTTTTTTGAATAGGAATATAGTATAGGTCAGAGAACAGCTTTAGAAGTCCCTTTGGCAAACAAATGAACGGTTCTGTCAGTCAGTTTAAACTGTGAGTGTTTCTTGGTTTTTATGCCAGTGCCACTCCACTCAGCTGAAAGCTATCGAAAAAGATATGAACAACAATTACTGTCATTTAATGTTGTCTACAATCATGATCATAACAGTCTTCACTCACCTCTCCGTGAACATCTTTAGAATAGCCGGTGCTTAGTCCTGACACATGCAAAGAGAGATCACAGTTGTGGAGCAAGTATCTCCTCAGCAGTTCTTCCTCAGAGTGACTTTCCTCCCCCACTTCTGACACTCCATCTTCACAGTGTACCATGGCAACCAAATAGCCATTGAACTGGAGAGGAAACCAAACCACAGGACAGTGAAACACCGATAGCTGCACTTGCATATTAATATACTAGCTTACTTCACATTTGCCATTGGAAGGTGATAACATGCCCCTGCAATAATCAACCAGACTAATCACTTCGGTTACACTCACTCCTAAGCTCAGAAGTACACTCAAGTCATCGAACACGAGACAAACAAGCCTGTCTTGCTTTGAGGCTTGGAGAGATTTTGTTATTGTGCTGAGTAGAAGTCGATAGAGTCCACACAAAGAAAAAGAACTGTATGATTGATTGTCCAAATGGTTAGCTGTTGACAAGTGATAATTATGCTATACCTATCAAGAGAAAAGGTCATCTTTGAAGTGGGAGCAGTGGGGTTCCTTGCAGGGGGAGTGGTTGATAGAAGGTCAGAGAGACAGTCAACAAATACAAAGTTCCCAGCCTCCATTTGCTTGGATAAATTCACTCCTAGTTTAGTTGCGATGGAGTGATAGTGAATCAAGGATTGGGCAAATGATACCAGATAGGTGAGATGGCCATCTAGGCACAGGTGTGTGCATGTGGAGGATGAAGTGGATTCCTGATTTGCATGCGGCTTTACAATTCCCATTATTATAATCCACAGATGATGAAACTCCACTGGCACATATGTGTACCTTTCAGTGCTTGTGCAATAAAATGGTGCGTGAGAAAACTTCCATCAGATTGTGTGTCAGACACCAGGACAAGCTGGCCCTGTAAAAAAGTGGTTATTGTGTATCCATATTATTCATTGGAATCAAGCATGAACACTGACTCACTTCAGTACAGCCTCTGTTGAGGAAGGCATTGATCTCTTGCATTGTTCATGGACATGGGGTCCTCAAACAGATTACGGATCGTGTTGCGACAGTATACGGAAATGTTGGTATACTCGACTCTTGCCACGTCCACATGTGGTGGTGTCAGCAGTTGAGAGACTTAGACCAGGGTTCACTGGACTGGAGACCATAGCTGAGTTGTGTCGCGGTGTTTCATTATCCTTGGACAGATATGGCTGACCCTGACGAGCTAATAGTGTGTCCATATGATCCTGTGCATCGTGTGGCGAGGAAACGGATGCAGTATCACATCATGAAATGCAAGAAGGTAAATCGTGCTCAAAAGCAACTAAAGCTTGATACTTCACTATATATGGATTAGCTTGGAATAATAATGTATGTGACAAATTATTTGTGTTTTTCAAACAAGTTGTTAGCATTATTCGTATATTCATGAAAGAGTGGTTGTTTCTGTGGTTATCTGCAGATCTGTGGTTTAATTTGGTTTGTTAATTACTCCTACTGATTTTCACCTTGATCCACCTTGTCAGGCAGATGATTTACACCATATTGTGTGCACCTTCACATGTGTGAACGGATCAAGTAAAAATCAGTCATTATACACACTTCCATGAATTCCATTAATTGAGGTCAAAGTTTAGGGAATGGTACTACCAAATAGTATATTTCTATCAGTTCAAAACTTATAATTATACCAACTAAGCTAAGGCATGAAAAATTGCTACTATGGTTACCAACTAATTGAATTATCTATTCACATATATGGTATGATAAACGCCTATAAAATCCTTAATTAGTTATGTGGCAACATTAATTTAATTAGAAAAATGCAAATCATGTAGCTGGATAGTAATATTGCAACCAGTAGACCAATTATTCATCTAGTTTAGCAGTTACATATCAATAGCTATAAAAATATGATTAATTTAAATGTAGCTCATTAATTATTCATACGTATTGTAATTAATTGACATGTTTTTTCATAGGCCCATAGCCCTTCAGTGGTAATGGATATGGTTCCAATTTTTTGAAGGAAAATTTTCAAGACAAAGTAGAATACTTTTATGCAATAAAATCCAAAATTAGTGGGTGTGCACAATGACTGATTTTTACTTGATCAGTTCACATGTGTAGAATTTTAACAGAGCAGACTTCAAGACATGTCCATTCAATGCTCGTCATATTGTCCCAACCTTGGAGTGGGACCACCATGTGAGGACTTGCCCCGACCAGGTAACACACATGACGTATAGTGTACATCATGTGTTTGGATGAATCAATTGATGTTTTCTTGCTCTTCTTGATAGGCCACAATCATTTCCGACTTGAGAGGTAAAGTTTCTCTCTCATTATTTGTCTGTACACTCACATTGATGATAATTATACATATGCGCATTTCCCCCTTCCCAATTAGCAAGTAAAGAGAACCACATTAAAGGCAATACAGACATCCCCCCTCCCGTCCACTGCATACCAGAGCCCAGTGAGAGTTGGGACGATTGTGGTACGAGCACTTGAGCACATTTCCAACTTCGTCTGAATTACGTTTTTCTCACTCTAGATTATACGGTGGTGATAGCCCCACGTGGTGATGGAGGACTCTTCTCCGATGCACCACCTCCCTTGAGTGGTCCAAACGGAATTAAACAGACCACGAAGGCTGAGCCAAAACCTAAACCAACCAAAGAACAGGCTCCTGTTAGAGACACCCCCACCCCAAGACTACCAGTAATGAGAGAAGGCATGGGACCCCAAGTAAGATTGGCGTTGTTATGTTATCTGTTAATGATTCAACGTCATTGGCCCCTTTTTTTTCCTTCAGGTTTACGAATATTCCATGGCAGCGACTCCTGGCGTGGCCCCCGTGGGAAGGGGCCGAGGGAGAGGTCGAGGAAGGGGGCTGGTTGGGGGGCCAGTCACAAGTGCCATAGTTGGAGGACTTCCAGCTGCAGTAGAACCACAACCACCCCCTCAACAACAGCCTCAGGACCCACAACCAGTAGCTCCTCCACCAGGATTTGCACCTCGACATGAATCTGAGGTGATAATAATGGCCTGATTTGTTGGCAATAATTATTGAGAATTGATTTGTTGGTTGATGTTAGGGATTGTACAGCATGAACAAGGATCAGCTTCGCAAGACAGAGAGAAAGTTGACAAAGATGTTACGTCAGGTACTATAGCAAGAATATTGCTGTGTTGATGTTGTTAGTATCCTTTTTCACTTCATCTTCCTGTTCAGATCGTTCAGCTTGAAGAGAAGCAGGCTAATGGAGAGGAGTTGGATAAGGACCAGGCAGTCAAGTTGAGCAGGAAGCAGGATGTTATTAGACAGCTGGAGCAACTGAAACTGGACCAGTGAGAATTCTCGTGCTAAATTCTGAGCTCATTTTGTTCATTTGTACTAACATTCATTCATTGACGTGGAATATTAATTTTTGGTTGTGTATGTGCAACCCACTGCAATGTACGTAAATTAGCTCATGTATTTGTACAAGCCTATTACTCGTATATTTTATCACTTAACCAGTTGGATGTATATGCATATATGCATTGTCAACAATATAATGCTTGGTACTCCAGAGTATTATATCTATGACAATATTAAGCTGTCATAGCACCGTGTGTTGTGTCATGGTCATTATTGTACTCGTTCTTGTTGAAATGTACTTCTTGCATTTAAATAATATCATAGCACACATCACATCAAGTCTTGTTTCATCTCATCACTCGATATTCCTGTTTCATAATAATGTGTATTGCATTGCCAGTGAGTCGAATGTCTCTTCATCAATTCACTCTTGAAACTTTAATGTTCAACTTTGTGAGGGACTTAGGCCGTGTATAGTAAACAATACAGGTCATGCATGTATTATAATTATTATTACAAGAGAAAAAATATATAAAACAACAAACAAATAAAACCAACAAATAGCTGCAAATAATAAGCTTATGATTACTGATTGTTATTTATTATTGTACTGTATAGAGTGTAGTGTTTCAATTGCGAAATTGTTGTTTCTTCTTAGCGTCCATGGCTTGTAGGATAGGTAATCTTTTCTGATGGTAGCGTTTTCTGAGAGCCTCTAGCTCCTGGTCCATGAATCTATCCAATGCTGTTGTGTACTCCTCTAGCTGTTGCTGAGTCAGCGTTTTCAACTACAAGCAGAGAAAGAGAAGCTAACACCAAATACTTACTGACCATATAGTCTCATTCCTAGCCTCCTTCCCACAGAGTAACTTTCTAATATTGTTTGTTTGACTATAGTGACACTGTAAAAGTACTTACAAAGTCTCTGAAGTCCATTCCTTCGGGGATATCAGGGAAGTAGTATGAGATATCGTGAGGTCCTTGAGCTACTTGTTTTCGACCAACTTTTTTCTTTTGATTTTCATCTTTCTTGTCAAAATGGTGCATGAAGCCAGGCCGGTATTGCTCTTTAGCTTCTTTATCGACAACACCTGTGTCCACTCCTGGAGAGAGAGAGAGAGAGAGTGAGTGTATTCGAACATAGCTTTCACTACACATATTCACATAATTGCATTAAGGTAGGTTGACATAACTTCCTGTTGCGCTGCGTCACATAAAAATTATTCGTCCGCAAAAACACAACATAACAAATGCAATACTTAGCCTCATTCCCAGGCCTTCCCCCTCTTTGTGTATTTTTGAAGAAACTATTCGTAATGAAGGAGCCTGGATGTGGCTGAAAATGCATCACTGTGCTATGCCAGATGCTACAGCTCTACTGGTACCTACTCTTCATGGTGTCCATTTCTTCTTCTTCAGCCTCATCGTCGTCCACAATGATGAGTGTCCCTAGGTCAGTGATGGTGGCATCACTGGTGCGTTCCACCATTGTTCCATCTCCGCCAGTGCCACCACCTCCTCCACCACCTCTCTTGCCAGAGGATTGAACTTGAACCAGAGTACCATGAGCCGTGAAGAACTCATCATCATCCACTTCAGGAACTTCATCATCCTAGCACATTTGTGTGTGTGTGTGTGTGTATATGTGTGTGTGTGTGTGTGTGTATATGTGTGTGTGTGTGAGAGAGAGAGAGATATGATTCTATGTATCACTCACCGATCCACTATCTTCTTCTTCTTCGACTATTCTCATGGCGTGCTGTACCAGTTCTTTCAACACGCTTACTGATTTTGCTGATTTGATAAACTTGTGTTGGAGTAGAGCTGTAGCAGACGGTCTCTCCTCTGGACTCTTCACAAGACAACGACTGATAAAGTCAGCAAATTCATTACTAAAGTTGTTGGGTTCTTTCAAGGTGGGAGGTGGCTTGGTAGGAATCATGAAGATGGCCTACACATGTGAATAGAGATCGATAAATAAAAATATCACACATGGAAACCATGCAGCAAACTAAATGTAGCCTAAGTGACAAAAACAAGGGTATATACTTTGGTGATGTATCACGTGTACCAATGCTTTGTTGCATATATCACTGTGTATACCTACATACCCTCATTGGATGTACGTCGGCATAAGGAGGCCGTCCTTCGGCCATCTCCAGTGCTGTGATTCCAAGGGACCAAACATCGGCGAGGCAATCGTAGCCCACCTCTTGTATCACCTCCGGAGCCATCCAGAATGGTGTCCCTATCACAGTATTCCTCTTAGCCATCGTGTCCTGAGTGAAATCAAGTGAATCAAAGTAGTTTGGTTAGAGATATATTATAGAGCATACTGTCAGTTGTCCGGCCACTCCAAAGTCAGCCAGTTTCGCATGTCCTTCAAGATTGAGAAGAATGTTCCCTGCCTTTATGTCTCTGTGGATTTTTCTCTTGAAATGTAGATATTCTAACCCTCTCAATGCGTACTGCAACACAATGGCTATTTCCTCCTCTTTGAGCTGGGCGTGAAGGAAACACAGAAGAATAAGTGTACCTTTCACACACACACACACACACACACACACACACACACACACATCTTATCTTACAGGACGATTGATGATTCTCATAATATCGGAAACAGAACCAGCTCCACAGTACTCCATGACAATCCATAAGTCTGTATTCTTAAAGTAGCTACCATAATACTTCACCACATACTGACTGTCACACTGTTGCATTATGCTGATCTCTTTGATGATGTCTTGTAAATCAGAGTCCACTGGGACCTGTTTGATGGCCAGTAACTGGCCTGATTCCTTATGCATTGCTTTGTATACTGCTCCATAGGCACTGTGTGTACGTGTCAGTGAGTGTGTTATTCAATATCATGTGTGGTCATAGATATTTAGTATACTATCACAGAGTCTATAGTGCATGTGGTCACATAAAATTGTTTTACCCTTCTCCAATCTTTTCCAAGAGATCAAACACCTCTTCTGGTTCTCTCATAAGACTCTCTTCGCTCAATTTAACCAACTGTTTGTTTGATTTGTCGCCCATGATCTCTGTTCTTCTCACAAATACACACACTTCCTCTGCTACTGGCACTGATGTGTTTTCTGTTTCGAGTTAGGTCATTGTTTATTGTCACATGACTATCACATGACATTGGATTCAGGTTCAAAGGTCAGGATCAGGATGGGGGAGAAGAAAGAAAAGGTAGCTTTTCTGATTTTAACTGTAGCTTTTCGGTAATTTATCGGCCATGCACTGATATATTAGCATGGGCTGTATGATTCTCCTTCTGATAAACAGTCAGAAGTGAAGTATGAACTGGTCAAATTGCCTCTTCAAGACTATGTATCCACTGTTAGAAAGGCCACATGCAAGTTGTGGACTGATGCAAAGGTATCATTTATATGAATTGATGTAATGTTGAATCTTGAAATTGTATTTGTAATGTTAGTCACAATGGAGCAATGTCAAAACCAGTGTTACCAGTACTGTATCCAAAGCTAGAAAAAAGACACAAGGTAAATGAGATCTATATTAAATATTATAGCCCTTCATCTTTTCACATAGTGCATACTCTGCTCTGTGATCACACACATTTTATCCACTACAGATGAGTTGCATTCAATTGGCGTAAAGAACCCTAATCTGGCCATGGAGGTAGGAGCAGTAGGCTCTGCTGGATTGCTTGGTCTGCTGTTGGCCAGAAAACGATCGTTATTTCACCGTGTTCTCTATCCGACCCTGGCTGGAGGCTCAGTTTGGGCTATCATATACTTCTCCTCTGTTGAGAACAGAGCAACGATCATGAAGAATGTTAGAAAGATACAAGCTGGGTACAAAAAGAGTGTCACAAGCTATGAAGAAAAAAAGACTGTTGCTAAAGTGGATAATAGTTCAAACAGTGCAAGTGTTAGCAGTCGTGAGAATAAGGACTCCAACACTAGTAGCCAGAGCTAGCTGAAGACAATTAATCAGTGTATTTGAAATCTATAGCAGGAGTATGATATTGTAGGTGTTTAATAAATCATTATTTATGCAAAATTGACCAATATAAAAGTTAATAAACGATTGTATTAGAAATCTAATAATAACACAAAGCTAGCCCCTCATGCTCCCTTCCTCTGCCCATACACTCCGAGGGGCTGGCTTTGTGAGATTTAAGTCAGGAGTACGTATGAAAGGTGATTTACCTACATTGTACACTATGTTGGTGTTGATTCATAAGTATCATTAATTCTTCTAAAGCAAGCAACAAACACTTTGCCTCCACTCCTGGCAACCTTCTTGCCTTCCTCTGTGCTCTCAGCCAGCAATGGCACCACTGGATCACTGGATTCTTCATCTGAGCTGAGACGGGCAAACATTGGAAAGGATGTGAAATGTTCCACCATCCAGTGATGCAAATCTTCGACATCAGTTGCCGTGTAGACAATCCCACCTTCTTCCATGAGGTATGCATATTCTGCAAGTATCGATGGATTGATGATTCTCCACTTGTGTTTTGCCTTCTTGAAGTGAGGGTCCGGATAGAGAAAAAACATCTTGCTGAGTTGACCCTTCTTGAAGAAGTTGGGAAGGTACTTCATCGCATTAGTTCTGATAACTGCAATGTTGTCATACTTTCCAGGTTCATTGTGACGAAGAGCTTGAATACGATCCTGAACATAGTCGGACACTTTGACTCTAATCTCCAAGCCTAGCATCAGCGTGGATGGAAAGAGTGGTGCTAATGTTACCAGCAGTCCACCATAGCCACAACCAATATCCAAGAAACGCACCTGCAGCAGGAACAGTAGCTGAGTGATACAAAACAGTCCACATCTCTATTTAGGTATCACCTTCATGTCATCATTGTAGTGCGGGAAGTGCTTCTTCCAGTCCATACTGTCAGGATTAGAAGGGTAGTCAAATGTATGATCAGCCAAAGGATTAGAATGAGCTCTCTGGCGATAATACTTCTTTTGTGGGAGATCCATAGTTTCCTTCAAGAGTGCAAAGTCCAAATTTTACAACACGTGGGTGAATACACTGCGCATGCGCACCTTTCCTTCTCTGTCTATCCTGCCAGCATGGTAAGTCGGCTGTCTCTGTGTAGTTATAAATCCGTTTCTATCTACGTGCAACAACTCTCCTACTGTATGTAAGTCATGTCGTTATGAATTTTAACTCTTTCTTTTTCAGCCGAGAGGACCAAAGAAGCACTTGAAGCGGCTGAACGCCCCCAAGCATTGGATGCTTGACAAACTCTCTGGGAGATATGTAAGACATGTGAAAATGTTTTAAGTAATGCTAAGATACTATCGGAACCCATCTCTATGCCTCACCAGGCGCCTAGGCCCTCTCCTGGTCCCCACAAACTCAGGGAGTGTATCCCACTGGTTGTCTTTCTGAGGAATCGTCTCAAGTATGCCCTGACTGGAGATGAAGTGAAACGAATTGTCAAACAACGATTGATCAAGGTTGATGGAAAAGTTCGTACTGATCCCACCTTTCCAGCTGGATTCATGGGTAAGAAAGTGGCAAACTCTAATTCTGTCTTAGTTTTTTCTTTGGAAAAGTGCCATGATGTTATAATAAGGCTTAATTTATGAGTACATTAATTTGATGTACTGTGACTAATGAAACTCTGAGCTCTGTTGTACGTACAAATCAGTCATTGTCTGTATTTGACCCAAAGTAGTTGAGTGACTTTTATCTTAATTACAGATGTTGTGACCATTGATAAAACTGGTGAGAACTTTCGTCTGATGTATGACGTAAAGGGAAGATTCACTGTACACAGGATCAGTGCAGAGGAAGCAACTGTGAGTGTGTATGTATATATACACATGTGTAGCACCTAGTGTATCGAGCTAGACTCATTTGTTGTATTAATGCCCCTTTCCTATATCTTACACGGCGAGTAGGACAAAAAAGTGTAGCTCAATAGACTAAGCACAACCCTCTCTTCAACATCACAATTACACTGCTACCATACCTTCACCACACACACACACACACACACACACACAGTACAAGCTAGGCAAGGTGAAGCGTTGCAGTCTTGGTAGGAAAGGCATCCCTTACTGTGTCACTCACGATGGTAGGACCATTCGCTATCCTGACCCTCAAATCAAGGTCAACGACACAGTACGTGTCGACATTGCCACTGGAAAGATCACGGACTTTATCAAGTTTGACGTGGGAAATTTGGTGATGGTTACTGGCGGGAGGAACTTGGGACGAGTTGGGGTTCTCACTAGCAGGGAGCGACATCACGGGTCGTTTGATATCATCCACATTAAGGATGCCATTGGTCACACGTTTGCCACCCGATTCACAAACGTGTTTGTGATTGGAAAGGGAACCAAGTCGATGGTGTCCCTCCCACGGCAGAAGGGAGTCAGGCTGACAACTGCCGAGGAGAGAGATCGACGATTAGAAGCCAAACAGCTATGAAGAGAGGAGGTGTGAAGTGGACTCCATCTCTGTTGTTATTGTCAGTCTGTACATTTTGAAATGCATGGCTATATTCTTGGTCATTAATTTGATGTGATTGAAAAACAATTGACATTCAAATTGAATTAATTAATGTGGGGTTGGATATGATGAAGTTGAGCTATAAACTAATCATCTCTTCCTCTCAGTTTTCCACTTGTAACTAGTTGGCCTTGAACCATCTCCAGGAATCTTGACACATCTTTCTTTGGACTAACAAAACAAAAATGTGCACCATAATAAAGGAGTCACTGGAGGGTATGAGAAGATTTACCATGAGGTTCTTTTTCTGTGCCATTTTCCTTGCTATTTTACTGAGCTCATTACACCGGTGTTGTCTCTGTCTCAATTCTTTGTAGCTACGGGATAATTCCTCTCTGATAGGATCACTGTGTGTGTGATCAACACCATCTGAAAGTGACTGCCCAGCAGGTGGGTCATCTGTAGGAGTGTCAGGAACTGTATTGGTGCTAGGATCTGTGGAAATGTACAATTACAAAATCAGGCATTGATGAGGATAATGATGTGCACACACATGTACCATTGTCATCAGATGGATCCACAAACACAATGTGAGAGTTGGGTCTGCTGTTGGTCATGTGTAAACTAGCCTGAAGTCTTTCAACTTTCTTTCTTTCCATATTGAGCTTCATCTGAACATACTTCTCATCTTGAGTTTGCATCATCTTTAGCTCTTCTGGTGAATACTTTTCCTCAGGTTGAGCAACTACATGTCGCCCATCCTTGTACACACAGAACTTATAAGTATTACAGTTGTGATACAATTATTATAACAATTTCTACCTTTAGTTTGGTGTTGACCATCTTATAGTAGAATTCATCTGGGTTACGGTTTCTGGCCTGGATATGTGAAAATTCATCACGTACACATAAGGTAGAAAGTATTTATATTTACAGTGTGATAACCGTTACCTTCTCATGAAGGAGTTTGAGATGGGCCTGTTTTCTGTGGTAGTCTTTAGCACGTAACACATAGTCCTTGTGCTTTTCAAGGAGACCAAGATGCTTCCTACTGCCAAGCTAGTGGATGTAGAAGATTCTACATACTATGCACACTTTCACAAGCACACTAGTTGTGGTAATTCATACCTGTCCTCTTTCTTTGTGCGTTTTTTTCAGAGACTTTGCTGCTTTCTTGTAAGAAGACATGCTTGAATCAAATAATTTTGCTTCTAACTAATGCACACCCCAACCACGTGTCACGTTCTTTCAGCCCCTCCCACATTCTCATGCCCATTAACTTATAAGTATTACAGTTGTGATACAATTATTATAACAATTTCTACCTTTAGTTTGGTGTTGACCATCTTATAGTAGAATTCATCTGGGTTACGGTTTCTGGCCTGGATATGTGAAAATTCATCACGTACACATAAGGTAGAAAGTATTTATATTTACAGTGTGATAACCGTTACCTTCTCATGAAGGAGTTTGAGATGGGCCTGTTTTCTGTGGTAGTCTTTAGCACGTAACACATAGTCCTTGTGCTTTTCAAGGAGACCAAGATGCTTCCTACTGCCAAGCTAGTGGATGTAGAAGATTCTACATACTATGCACACTTTCACAAGCACACTAGTTGTGGTAATTCATACCTGTCCTCTTTCTTTGTGCGTTTTTTTCAGAGACTTTGCTGCTTTCTTGTAAGAAGACATGCTTGAATCAAATAATTTTGCTTCTAACTAATGCACACCCCAACCACGTGTCACGTTCTTTCAGCCCCTCCCACATTCTCATGCCCATTGTATTTCACACCAAAACGACCATAGGCAACTGACCACTACAACAAGTTGCACACATCACACACACACACACACACACACACACACACACACACACACACACAAAGAAACAAATAAATAAACAAGCAAAAAAAAAAAAAAACTGTCATCAAGTTTTCTTTGTCTTGACTTTTCTTGGCAGTGGTGTGGCCAGCTCACTCAGTCGAGGGGAGGCTTGTGCAAGGAGAGCTCCACGAGACACGCTCCACGCCTGAGGATTGTAGTCCTCCAAACTAGGATTGTGGCTCTTTGGTTGTGCTAACTTTTGTGTACGTTCATTTGCCGAATGTGAGAGAGCAGCTCTGCTCACCTCCCATTGTACCTCACGACACGGTTTGTATGATTTGTGAGTAAGCTTAGGCTCTGCAAGACTCGACACACGCATCGTAGCCTGTGCTGTTTTGGCAGCTTCACTAATATCAGGGGCCCACTCCCCCCAGTCCCATTCGCTGTTGTCCTTGATGGGCAGGGGAGGGTAGGTCTTGTGGCGTGCTAGCCGGACCATCCTCCGAGTAGGACGCACTCGCAGTGCAGTACTGGGTATGACAGTCATCACCTGCATTTGGGAAAGTAATATTGTACATAAATTTTGTGATGCAGATCTATTTTATTTTTTTGAAGAAGTTGTGAATCATCTTACCTCCCTGCAGGGCTGGTACTTTGAGTGTAAACTCTTTGGTTGTGCCAGTTGCTCTAGTCGTTGAGTTGGGGTGGCTTGCATGGCACCTTGCGATACCTTCCATATTGGAGAGGGTCTGTCTCCCTTGTACTCAGGATGGATCTTCTTACTGTACACTAACTGCTCTTGACGAGGAGTCAGTACTATGGAAGGTTTATATGGATGGTCATATCAATGTTTCACTTTATGCTAACTAATTTAGATGTATTGTACAAATTTTTACCAAATGCAGTAGTTTTGGTGAAGTCTTTGCTAGGAATGTTGTTCTCCCAGTAAATTGATCGCCTATGTGCATAAATAGATATAGAATCAGACAATTTCAATGAGATATCCCATAACTACAATCAACTTTTGCATACCTGTCCTCCAAAAAGCCTGCAGGCAGGGACTTCGGTGTTGCCAGTAGCTTGAAACGTTTTTCTATTTTGTGAAAAATAAAAACAACTTGCATTTTGAAGCGCAATTCTGTCAATTTGTGGTTCCTTACCTGTGCAAGTTGCAGCCATTTTATCGCGCAAAGCGGGCTAATTAATTTCCATGACAACCTAAGGGTGGAGCTTGTAACCTTTGACCTCACACGTTAATTAACAAATTACATCAAAAAGTGCAGTAAAAATGTTGCTAAAAGTTTTCCGACTAACTCCAGTTTGATGCAAACTTTCTTCCTTGCAATTGCTGTTCTTCTAGTTTCCTGTAGCAGTAAAACTCACTTCACAATTGCATACAAAATTGCATAAAATTACGACTGACTTTTTAATATCCGTGAGCTCTTGCTTCAGTTTTGCATTATCATCTTTCAATGACTTGATGGCCAGGTAACTGGGCACAGTGAGGCCTGTCTTAGCATCACAACGAAGATAGAGCCTCTTCCATAGGGTCACATTGAGAGCAGTGACCGTGATGAGCAGTACTGCTGAGTTCTTCTCGTAGAGAGGATTCAACATTGGCTCCATTTCAGGCGGTTGAGCTAAAAAATTCCTGGAGTGAAATGATGCAAATGCAAATATGTGCATGCATGCAGACAGTGAATGAGCACAGTAGTGATTGAATATCATTGTATATCATAATACCAGAGTGAGTGAGTCTTCTCGTGAAGCTGGTTCTTTGCTCTTTCTTTAGGGAGGTCATAAAGAAAATTTCCTGCCAAAATGGAGCCCAAAATGGAGCAAAAATGGTGAAAATCATCGGGTTTTTTCATGCCATTGTATATAATTTCATTACCATATATGGAGAAGTATGAGTGAACAAAGAGGGTGTGTAGAAATAGCTCATTGAACTCAAATGACAAAGGATATTGCTGCAAAACCTGAAATTGAGTGATTGCATGACCCAGGGTGTTATTACATGTGAATAGACATGCAGTGATCCTATATATACATTCATCTATAATACATACCTGCCAGACAGCATCCAGGAAGAGTAGAAACACTGGTGCTCTATCCTTGTCTGGCACAGAGTTGACATGTTTGTGTCTGATGCTAAATTGATGACCACCGTCCAGCCATTCTCTCTGAATCAACTCAATAAACCTGTGATAGCATAGTCGAACGTATATATGGACCAACCAGCATTCCTATTGAAGCTCACCCTTGGATAGTTCTGGAATGGGGATCCAACAGCACTTGAGAAAGAGCTGTCACCTGTAGTGTAGCATCTCTACTACCAGCACCGTGTACTACTACACTACTACCTGCAGGACAATGGACACAAAGTTCATACAACATCAGAAATGCACGGCATATTATGCATACCATCCTTGTGGATAGTGAGTGCAATGAATCTGGCTGATTGTAGTAATCGAGTGATGTGTGCCAACCATCCTGATGCTTCCAGTCTCCCAAACCAAGAAGAGCTAGTGGCCAATGAGGGATCAAAACAGGCTATGAAAGAAAGAGTAGGGATTACTGTTAGTTCTAGACTATCGAGCTAGACCAAGGGTAGAAAAAAAGGATCCAGCTTGATGGACCATAGTAAGACAAGACACTGCACTGTACCTTCTAAGAGTTTGTTAAGTGATTGCTGCATGCTTGAAGGTGTCTCCATCTTTGCATGCTCCACTTTCCACTGGGAATAGTTGCTAGGATGCTCTATACCTCCACCTACAGTAATCCTCAGTAAATAACTACATACCACATGTTTGATCAAACAAACCTTTACTCATGTGGCTCTGCGCCACAGACTGTGGTCTGATGTCCAACACTTTCCCTTTGCTAAGACTCGGAAGACAAGCATTCAATAGCATCACGTCTTCCTTGCACTTTTTGTGGGAGGGACCACACAGAGGTTGACCACACCTCAAAAGAACTGCTTTATTCTTCTTGTGATGGAAACAAACCACTGGAAACCTTCCCAAGTGTCTAAATGATGCAATCTGTAGTGCAGTTTGTGTGTGCAGAACAAACAACAGATAACACTATCTAATGTTTTTGCTTATAACATTAAACACAGCGCTAAAAGTGATAAGCAATGCATCAAAATAAACTATGTTTCGCTCACAGATTACGCTCACACAAACAAACATACTTTCTTGAGGTCCTCGTCACTCACTGAAGCTGGTACAATGGACTCTTCAGGGTAGGATGAACACACTTTAAACCCTTTGTTTACGGAAGTGATTCTAAATCTCTCTGGAGAACACTTCCATTGCACAAAGAGATCATTGAGGGTTCTGAACTGCCACGGTGTTGGTGGAAGGGCCTCACGGGGGGAGTAGGAGAAGGTATACAACTGCTGAAGATGTTCTGTGGATGTATGATAAGTTCTTACATATTAAATAGTATGTGATTGTGGGCATGCAGTGAAGGGTGAACCTGGTCTAGAGAGAGCTTCCAGTGCCTCCACTGTATCCTGACAATCTTCAGGAGTTGGAAACTCAAACAAAAAACGTCGGAAATCTTTCAGCACCAACAAGGCAAGATTTGTAGCAACTTTGTGCTCAATGTGATCAATGGCTATATGAAGAACCTGATTGAGAGAGATCAAACAATGAACTACATAGATTGTTACATTGTCCCACTACACATACATTGATCTCATCCTCCTCTGTTTGTTTCCTGGTAGAAAAGATGAGATGGAACGCAGTAATACACACACAGCCGGTTTCTACATCTCCTGCTTTGCTACCCACTATCTGCAGCTTTACTCCATCGATAATGGGACGCCTTACGTGTTCCATAAGCTCCATGATGAAGAGAGATAGAAAGAGAACTTCTCCGAGAATTTAGTATCCTAAATAGTGCCCATCAAATGATTTGCTGAATCAACAGACTCCTAATTATTCTACTGAGCATGCTCATAACTGTTGGCGCGCATTTCCCGCGAAAGGAGTCAACCTCCCTTCTCTGTTCTCGAGTGCGTTTTTACTAATTTTAGTGTTGAAAAAGAGCACCATGGATTCTGAACAAGAGCTCAGAGAGTTTCAAAGAGAGTACCTAGACTTCTTAGATGATGCCGTGAGTTGTTTTTCATGTGCAACACATGTCACTACTACTGTCAAGTTACATGTGCCCACCCATACCATGCCACCCCTTCAGCCCTTCAGCGTGTTGATTTTCCCCACTTTTGTTTCAGGAGGACCAAGGTATCTACCAGGAATCTGTTCGTGAGATGATTCGAGCCAACTCTCACCGTCTCATTGTCAACATCAATGACCTGAGGAGAAAGAACGCCAAGAGAGCGGCAAAGTGAGTGTCATCAGATCTTGTCTCAGTAGACGCACAAATTTATATTACTGTGACTGTTGCCACCTTCAATTTGCCAGGTTGCTCAATGAGTCTCAGTTGGAGCTGATGGCCTTCCAAAGAGCCCTGAAGGAGTGTGTCCTCTCCATGGATGATGCCTTTGGGAAGTCTTTGGAGGAGTTCTACGTTGGATTTGAAGGAAGGTGAGAACATGTGCACAGAGTCAGGCATTTTCAAGGATAATGATAGCTTATGTTCATTTGTCGATTGTTTTGCAGTTTTGGTGCCAAACATTTAACTCCGAGAAGTTTATCAGCTCGTAATATTGGAAATCTGGTTTGCATAGAAGGCATTGTCACAAAGTGTAAGGTTTTTTATTCATAGGTCAACAACAAATAGTTCATTGTGACTGTTATTGATTGGAAAAT
This sequence comes from Tethya wilhelma, assembly GCA_964030475.1. Taxonomy (NCBI): domain Eukaryota; kingdom Metazoa; phylum Porifera; class Demospongiae; order Tethyida; family Tethyidae; genus Tethya; species Tethya wilhelma. The sequence goes on along the minus strand of CAXIPT010000002.1, from coordinate 17,204,931 downwards.
GTGTTTCATTTGTAGGTTCATTGGTTCGTCCCAAGGTGGTGAAGAGTGTACACTATTGTCCAGCTACCAAAAAGACCATAGAGAGAAAGTACACTGATTTGACGTCCCTTGACCCTTTCCCCACATCTGGAGTCTACCCAACCAAGGTAAGAAGAGAGATTTTTACTCTAACTTCTTCTCTCACATATGCACTCCTCATTGGGCTGGCTATTCCAGGATGCTGATGGCAATCCACTGGAGACAGAGTATGGCCTCTCTGTCTATCGTGACCACCAGACCCTCAGCATTCAAGAGATGCCCGAGAAGGCACCGGCTGGTCAGCTCCCTCGATCGGTTGATGTCATTCTTGATGACGACCTTGTTGACCTCTGCAAAGTAAGAGCAAGTATTTTTGATCCTTTTTGAAACTGATTCTCTCTCTCTCTCATAGCCTGGAGATCGAGTTCAAATTGTTGGAAACTATCGTTGTCTTCCTTCCAAGCGATCTGGCTACACCTCTGGTACATTCAGGACCATCCTCTTGGCCAATAATGTCATTACTCTCTCAAAAGAGGTAGCCCCTGTGTTCTCACCTCGTGATGTGGCAAAGATAAAGCGGTTCTCTCGTAGCAAGCAGTACGATCCATTTGAAATGTTGGCCCACTCCCTTGCTCCTTCCATTCATGGCCATGATCAAATCAAGAAGGCAGTGTTGTGTATGCTGCTTGGAGGAGTGGAGAAGATCCTTGAGAATGGAACCAGACTGAGAGGGTGAGCTGAATACTGCTTCTATCTTTCACTTACTGTACAGTTAAGGCTTAACAATCAAAAAATTGTTGTAATTTTTGTGTATAAGAAGAAATTTTTATCCTGTGAAGGTTTATTGTGTGGCGTATTCTTGTTAATTCATAGACTACTTTGTTTGTACAGCGACATTAACATTCTACTGATTGGCGACCCCTCGACTGCCAAGTCTCAGATGCTGCGCTACGTCCTTCACACTGCTCCCCGTGCAGTCACCACCACCGGTCGTGGCTCCTCTGGGGTTGGATTGACAGCAGCTGTCACGACCGACCAGGAAACGGGCGAGCGTAGACTGGAGGCTGGTGCCATGGTGCTTGCTGACAGGGGTGTGGTCTGTATTGATGAGTTTGATAAGGTATGTGTTGAGTATTTTGGGCCGTCCTAGGTTGAAGTGTGTTTGAGTGGTGTGCTTGTTGTGAAATGTTTATCTGACTGTTGGCTTCGGTTTTGTTTCATTTCTACATGTGTGTTGTTGTAGATGAGTGACATGGATCGTACTGCCATCCATGAAGTGATGGAGCAGGGCAGAGTGACCATTGCTAAGGCCGGTATCCATGCCAAACTGAATGCCAGGTGCAGTGTTCTTGCAGCTGCCAACCCTGTCTGGGGGAGAGTAAGTCAAACATCATGCTAAAAATTATTAACTTGTAAATATGTAATGGATTAACGAAACTGATACCAATTTACTAACATAATTGTATTTGGAAAATATTGATGAATTTAAATTTGATGATTTGCGTGTATGCATAGTACATTCATACACAGTGTCCCCAGATTAAATTTGACTATCATAAGCGTTAAATTTAAAAATCCCCATCAATATTTCCAGCTATACAGTATATCATTCATCAAAGGGTACATACTCAGTTAGTATTATTCCACTCATTCTCACAATTCCACAGTATGATGAGTACAAGTCTCCGATGGACAACATTGGCATGCAAGATTCTCTCCTCTCTCGTTTTGACATGATCTTTGTTGTCCTTGATGAGATGGACCCCGATCACGACCGGAGGGTCTCGGAACACGTCCTACGAATGCACCGTTACAGGAACCCAGGAGAGCAGGTTAGTGAATGGATCATTGACAGTATAGCGGGTAAACTTGGTGAGAATTAAATTTGGCGAATTGGCGAATTATTCGTCTAATCGCCAAATTAAAAATCGCCAAACAGTTTAATACGCATGTGCGCCCATATAAACTATGCAGCGTACGGAATTGAATCGCCAAATTAAAAATCGTCAATAATCCCAAAATGGGAATTTGCCAATTTTAAGCCCGCCAAATTTACCCGCTATACGGTATAGTGTTTGTAGTCTTGTATCCAGGCCCTCCTGTTTGACATTAAAAGAGGAGAGCTTGGTCATGCATTCTGAGTATATTGAGTCTGGAAGTTTACTATCAGAGCATTATAGGTGTAATTTCATGTCTGATTCTGGATACAAGGCTAAGCAGTTGTGTTATAGAAATAGTTATAATAACTGCTGCTTATACATTATTGTCCATCTCTTGTCCACTATTCATCTTGCCTCAGGATGGTGAGGCTCTGCCGATGGGAGGAGGGGGAGAGACCCTCACTACAGGGGGCGGGGCAGCTGATGGCTTGGAGGGCAAAGAACAGGACTACGAAGACACGCCCATTTTTGAGAAACATGACAGTCTCCTCCACGGGAAAGTGACGACTCGAAAGTTTGTCTCCAGTATGTTCATGAAGAAGTACATCCATGTGGCTAGAGTCCTGAAACCAGTGCTCACACGAGAAGCATGTGACATCATCTCCACCGAGTATACCAAGCTGAGAGCCCAGGAGACAGTGGGAACGGACAAGGCAAAGGTAGGGTTCATGTAGTGTCTGCATCTTGTGTGTACTGATGTACTGACTTCACATCTGTTCTCAGACGCAGCCAGTGACTGCCAGGACTCTGGAGACTCTTATTCGTCTCTCAACAGCTCATGCTAAAGCAAGGATGAGTAAGAGAATTGAACTGGTAAGCTTGATAGTCTTAACCTCACATGTTGGGCCTTTCCCTGACACTGGTGAATTCCAATTTATTATCACACCCAATAGGTGGATGCTGAGGCAGCTGTTGAGCTTGTTAACTTTGCCTACTTCAAAAAGGTACGTACTGCACTTCACATTTCCTGCCTCTCATGATAGATGTGTATCATCCCACTGTGTTCACACCTGCAGGTGGCCACAAGACCTCAGAAGAAGCGTAGAAAGGAAGGTGAAGAGGGAGGGGACAACGAGGGTACTGGATCTCGTAAACGTACCCGTAAGAGCAGTACCGCTGCTGCTTCTGTTCTCAAGAAAGCTCGCAAGGAGAAGCTGAAGCCTAGTGACCCCGGATATGACCCCTACGACTTCACTAGTAGCGAGGAGGATGAAGATGATACGTCCACTACCACCAAGTCACATGACCAGACAGCGGAATCACATGATCAGGAAGACAGTGAGCAGATGGATGTTGATCGTAGTGGCCCAGTTAGACTTGATGATCAGAGGTCAGTTATATACTTTTAGTAGCATTCGATAGCTTGACATAAGATACTACCTTATCTCTGTTTGTTCCTTTAGACTTACCCAGTTCCGTGGTGCTGTAGTGAAGGCCTTTTCCACCGAGCACTCTCAAAGCTTACCAGTTAGTCGTCTAACTAGTCTCATTAATACAGGGGCTCCCTCTGATTTCAGTGGAGCTGAAGTGAGTGCTGCTTTGGAAGTGATGCAGGATGCTAATCAAGTCATGGTTTCTGAGGGAGTGGTCTTCCTAATCTGATTCTATTGCTGACTGGAACAAACCATGCACTAAATGATATACAATCATTAAATATAAAGTAAAGTAATAACCATTATTGTTAACTTCACCTGTACAATACAAATATTTAAAACAAAGACAATGTATATATAAAAAACTCAACACTTCATACAAACAAACACACAGTCACATTACACCATATCAAAAATCAATAATTACGTATTGTGCATGTATAATTATTGTAAGAATGATTAATAAAGACTTTGTGCATAGTTACAAAAGATCAATCAGAGGAATCGAAACACTTAAAAAAAAAAAAGGCTACAAAAATAAAATCTCTTAAAGTTCTATGTCACTGACCATCAATTTAGAAGGGTCTTCAGCAGAACCATACTTCTTCTTCCCAGGATGGGGGGACTGCCGTGGGGAGAGGGGGATAGGCTCCTCCTCCTTAGCACTACCATAACCATTGTACTTGTCATACGAGGGAGGAGGGCCATCCAGCTGCACATTGTACAACAAAACATACAGTCTTAGCACATGTATAAGGAATTGATCCATACATGCAAGTCATAGATCATGTTATTCAACTTATTGTAAGCTCATTTGTGCTCTACCAGGAGAACTGACCGTTGGTTTAAAACTGGGTGGGGGTACTGTATCCTGTTTGGAAGGGGCAGGAGTGAACTTTATAAAAATACCCAGAACTTTCCTCCAGAATTTACTCCTTGGTGGTTGCACGGTGAGGGGCATCATCCACCAGTTGAGACCGATGAAGATGAGGAACCCCACCGCCCACTCTACAAGGACCACGGCAAGACTGTCCTCGTTGATCTGCCACCAGTCTGAGTTGTTGATGATTGTCTCCACGATCCACCAAATGATCAGTCCAATTCCCTCGATTGGGAGAATGAACCTGTAGAAAATCAAAACTACCTTAGTAACCTCACAATAGTGTTATAGTATTATTGAGGTTAAGATGTGTGTGCAATACTAACACTATATGAGTTACTCTGTGTAACACTGACTCACATGACTACAAAGACCCAGATCAATGGAAGGGGCCAGTCTCCAATGCCGTAGTCGAGGTAGAGGGTCTTTCTGAATCGGAATATTCCATACCTCAACACCACGTACACCATCAGACAGCCGGATAGGATGAGAGCATAAGCCCACACACTGTCCTGATTGACGAGGATTTTGCTATCAATAGCCGAAGCTGCTCCCAGAGAGAACATTCCCAGTCCAACAATGATGGTTGCTGGAAGTCGCTTCACTGTGTGTGTGTACATACAAGAAGATAATATAAGGGCATGTTCGATATTTGCACGCAGCCACTCACTTCCAAAGTCACCTAACACATGGATGGGCATCTCCATAAGAGCAATGAGGGAACTGATTCCAGCAAAAGTGAGACAAAGAAAGAAGATGACAGCCAGGAACCTTCCACCTCCAATACTGCCAAACAAAAGTGGCATCCTGTGGAAATGAGACATGAAAAGAAAGAGTAAAGCTTGTGGATTTGGATGACTGGGTGGCTGACTAACCAAATGAATGTGAGTCCAGTGTTTCCTGGACCGTTGTACTGAAGTGTGGTGACAATTTCTGGAATGGTTTTCCCTTCTTGTCTTTGCACAGAGAACACGGTTGCAAATACCAGTATACCACACATCAAGCTGACCACGTTGTTGAAGAAGGGGGTCATGAACCCCAGTTTAACAGCCCCCTGGTCACGTCTCATGAACGAGGCGTAAGTCAAGAATGTACCTAGTCCAGCACCTGAACAAGACACACAGAACTACACTAAACAATTTACAAGCTACCAATGATAGAGTCTGCATGTACCTGTATCCCAGGCATTCTGTGAAATAGCATCTAACCACAGATCTGATGTCTTGAGGCTAGCTGTAGATTGTTAGAAGTAGAAAAATGTGGGAAAGCATTATATGAACACACAGACAAACAAGACATCATGCACTAGAGTTGTTTACCCCAATTCGGTGAGAACATGTGTGTGATTCCCTCTGAAGCATAAGGAAGAAAGAGTGCCCAGTAGAAACAGAAGACCACGATGAGCAGCAAGACAGGTACGATCACTCTGTTGACTGGTTCTATGGTGGACACACCTCTGCTCACCGACAGAGCTGCTATGAGAATGGAGAGTCCATGGCACAGAGTGGGTATCCAGATTGAGCCCTGTGCAAATGTCACATGAATAATAATATTATGATAAAACCATGGAAACAATATTCACGAGTGGATCAGCTCATGAGAGCAAGTACACAAGCCTCCCTCTACTTGCCTCTAAGGTGTCCCAGTTTTGAGTTGATGATGTTAAGTTTGACGGGAGCGATTGAGCACAGGTGTGCACGAAATAGTAGCCACACCACCCTACAAGTACACTGTAGTAGCTCCTGTAATTCAATACCAACGTAGAGAGAGAGAGCACAGTGAACTGAGGGGAATAGTGGTATGCCTGGAATCTCATGAATAAATGCATGACTCACATGACTCACATGACTTGTTTGTAAATAATTTATTATAACAAAAATCACTACTACTATCCTACGCTACAAATTGTGTGTGGGCAGCTGCACGCTGTGGGTACATGCAGCATTTGACCATGTGACTCTTGATGTGGAGCATTGTTTGGGGGAACACTCTGTCTGAGGGGACACTACACAACATGATCAAATAGCAATCTCAGTATCAGCACATTTTAATGCCTCCACAATACTAACAATCATGTGCCCGTGTACTATCATCTATCTAAGACTTTGACAACAATAATATCATTATCGTCAAATCCAGAGCTCCAGCACAGCTACTATAGCATTAGTAACAATGCTTCTTACCCTAAACAAAATCCAACAAATGCTTGAAATCCACCGAAAAACCTGTACGATGGGCCTAATAACTTTGCATAGGATTCCACAGTGGACTTCTTTGTGAATCTACCGACTCCGTTCTCAATGAACATGATGGGCATGGACCACAGCCACAGGAACATGAACCAGACGAGAATGAACGCCAAGGCACCTGTGTACATTGTGTGTGTGTGTGTGTGTGTGTGTGTGTGTAGCAAAATAATTAAGTATGCACAATATGTTTTTGAGCGACAGGTTTGTGAGGTTTATTATGTCAACTATAGAGGAAGCTATGCCATTTATACCAAGATCATCAATTGAAATCTTGGAATTCCACACTAGTGCCCACGCACACACTTTACATGAAACTGTGTAGCTTATGTTCGTGTTACGTACCTCCCTCTGCAGCATTGTTGGCAACGATTCGTGGGTACCTCCATATGTTCCCTGTGCCCACAACTGAGCCCAACATAGAGAGAAGAACCCCAAGAGAAGAAGAAAATGTACCCTAAAGAATCATGTCAAAGTGAATTAGTAAACATACAGCTTCTTTCCTCTTGAACATCTGGAATATTAGGTCATTAATTTTATCATCAAGATATTTATATTCATAACCCACCTTTTGTTCAGGACTTCTCTTTTTCCATATCGTTTTGACAACGGGTACATTCACTAGACACGGAGCGTTGATTCCGCAAATCTCCACGCCTGGAGACTCCTCTCGCGGCTGCGAAACTTCCCTGAATTCACCCCTTTTCACCACCAGGGGTGTAGTCTCAACTTGCGCTTCAACGCTGCTCGTCTCGTCCATTATGTACACAGCGAGGCTTGTACAAGAACACGGAGACACGAAAAAGCCACACTAATTCGGTCACGCCCACCTTATTTGGTTAGCCCCGCCCATCCAATCCCGTGAAGAGCATGTGACTTCAAGAACAGTTGATTGTGCACTTTATAGAGAGACTATCAAAAAAGAAGTCGGGATTCTGTTTTCACTGGTCCAAAAAGAACTCCAAAAGGACTTTCACAAGGCACCTCGATCACGCTAGCTGTTGTTTGTTGGTTGGGAAGAAGCGAAATTGATTGTGCGTTCAAGTGGGCGTTGCAAGAAGTGACCTCATAGTGGAAGTAACACAATGGTGAGGTCTTTGCTTGTGAGATACAACAAGGGATGGGATAGCTACATATTCTCTACTTATGAAAAGCTCATTTGATATCTCTTTTATCTTCAGACAACTGCGGGAAAACAAGAGCATCTTTATAAAGTCCTGGTCATTGGTGACCTTGGGACAGGAAAGACAAGCATCATAAAGAGATACGTCCACCAATTCTTTTCTCCTCACTATAGAGCAACTGTATCCTATTCAAAGGGTGTGATACCTCTGTAAAGGTTTTGTTTGTGGTTGAAACTAGGCAATCATTTTACCAAAAGTCTTAAATTAGCTGTTCTAAACATTACCACGTGTTTGTTGCCGGCTTCTGTATAATTGTGATCACTGGGTTGATCCATTTTACCACACAACTGTTGGCATTTGTTTCCCTTGACTGTGTGGGTCAGATTGGAGTGGATTTTGCCCTAAAGGTTCTCAATTGGGACAACAATACCACTATCAGACTGCAACTGTGGGACATTGCAGGTATACAATGAAGGGCTCCATGACATGCTTGTGCATGCGTACAAACTTTCAGTATGATTGTGTGTGTGTGTGTTTGGTCTAAGCTATATGACTTCCTAACAATAGATTTTGATAGGCATATTAAAAGGTCACATGGCTCACTCCTGTATAATTATAGTAGATTTATGACTTACCATTTATAGATCAGCTGTACTATTACCAAAGTACAAATGGACAGACACAAAACAAACAAACTTTGGAACACAAGAGACTGCTTTTTCAAATCATATTTATGGTGGTGTACTACACATTCCGTACTTTACTACCTTCTTTTGTGAGGTTTTGGGGTATGAGGTATAAGGTGTTCCATTTTTCTTTGGGTCTTTGTATCCACACACAGAGAGTGAGTGTGTTAGTTTGTCACATGGCATTTGTGAATGGTGTACAGTGTGTTTTCCATACATATTACTTGTAGGAGATAAGTGGTCTTAATANCTCTCTCTCTCTCTCTCTCTCTCTCTCTCTCTCTCTCTCTCTCTCTCTCTCTCTCTCTCTCTCTCTCTCTCTCTCATAGGTCAGGAACGCTTTGGCAATATGACTAGAGTGAGTTAATAATCTGTCTTGACAAAACACTGTCACTGTAATTATGATTATTGTATTGCATTTCTAGGTTTACTACAAGGAGGCTGTAGGAGCATTTGTCGTGTTTGATGTAACAAGGTTGTCAACGTTTGAAGCTGTCCAGATGTGGAAGGCAGACCTAGACAATAAAGTGCTACTACCAAATGGGAAACCTATTCCAGCCGTTTTGCTGGCAAATAAGGTGAGTACTCTTGATGCTCCAACAATGTCATGTATGCAGATTGATCTTTGATTGTTTCTATATAATGCCCTCCCCCCTATCAGTGTGATCTCGCCAGTGAAGGGTTCCTAGGTAATGTAAATCAATTGGATGACTACTGTCGAGATAAAGGATTTCATGCCTGGTTTGAGACATCGGCAAAGGAGAATATTGGCATAGACGAAGCGGCTAGGTGTTTGGTGGCGAAGGTGAGTGTATCGAGTTAGCTACTGATAATTAGGTTATTTGTTGACAGTTGTTGTTGGTTTACTTTTAAATATGTATATATATGTACAGTATGTGTGTGCACATGATACGACATCGTTGTACAAACAGCATCTGATGAGTAAAGATAAACAATTGCTCATAACGGCATTTTCACACTCCCCCCACACACATGCACACACATACACACACACACACATACATACACACACACACACGCACACACATACACGCTGTGTTTAGATCCCAGAGAATGACGAAACAATCGACCATCCTAAAGAGGATTCAGAAGGCTTTCATCTAGACTCTGAACTGACAGCAGAAAACAAGAGACGATGCTGTTAATATCTGTAATATAGGTGTACAAAAATTATTGTAAACATTTTATGCTCACCTTTGCACACTCTGATCTGGGTTAGTAAAAAAAGAAGTAGCACACGTTCAGAGACTTTCTATATAATACACGCCTCATACTTAAAGGTACCCACTTTTTTTTGCCTGTACTTACAAGAAGAAAATTTAAAATTAGTTGTATTATGACATTGTGTATTGTACGTGTACTGTAATAGTAGATAATTTTTCTATGGCAGTTGATCATTGATATATTCTGTGCCATGTGCTGTGTATTATTTTTGTGCTGTACTATCAAATGTACACATACTCTGTGAATTGCGTTGTTTTTGTACTTGTGTGCCTATTTATTGAAACATTTGTTTGAAGAATTATTCTTGTAATTGGGAGAATTTAATTTCGCGCATAGATTTAATTACAGCGTGTATCTAATTACACAAAAACATCTGCTGAGCTCAGCAGTTGTTACACAATCCGCGCGAGCCAGCTGAGTATATTCTGGACTGGAATCATGCAGCGTGCAGTGGTGTCTTTTGTAAGTCATTGACTAACATATCCAGCCTCTTAGAAAGAAGATATATTTTTGTATTAATGAAAATTATGTCTAGCCAGAAAGGGAACCTGAGTCTACATGCATGTGTGGGTTAATTCAAAATAGTTTGCCACTGAAAGATCCATCATGCCACTGTTTGTTTCTCTCCTTGCTTCTGCTGCTGTAGGTCTGCTTGTGTCTTGTCCTGTGTGTGTTACTGGACATTGTAGACAGTGTCACTATACCAGGTAATCAGTTGTGTTTCTGTGTTCCAGTTTATTGTATGTACTTGTTGAAGGGCGAATATTAAAAGGGAAGTACAAACTCATTTGTAAATTCCACAGTCATCATTGCAGGAATGATGGTATGGTGTGCAACGGTATAAGTTTTGAAAATATATGTCACTGGATTGTCAATCTTTTAGCACATATACAGCATATTGTAGTCTATTATACTTTCAGCAGCTTGTGCTTCAAGTGTGACAATTTCAATTCGTTCACATTATACCCACAGATAATCACAGGCTCCATGATGCTCTCCACAAGTTTGACGTCCTCCACAAATCCCACCTCAGACACAGAACCAGAAAACAACACCAACTCCTCCACTTCACCACTCTGAACAGGTACACTACAAGTGTGAACTTGTTAATTCTTCTTTTGTATCATTATACATTATCACTAAAACCATTCAAACGCCTTAGCCTCATTCCCAGGCTCTCCCCTTTGACCTTTTACTCACGAAATGGAAGAGGGAAGTCAGAGGGAAGAGCCTGGAAACCAGGCTTGCTGCTAAGTTAGAGAGAAAGATTTTTCTTATATCTGATCTGCGATAATAATCCTCCATTTCTCTTTAGAACGTTCCAGCTGGTGCTCTTCCCGAGGAAGACTCAGTTCCACAAAAACCTTGAAGTGCACATTGTAGAGGGAAGTGGAGAGAGAAGAAGACATGGCATCAACTTTGGTCATTTCCATCAGGGAAGAATTTCAGGTGCTTCATACATACATACATACATACATACATAATGAAGTAATTAGATATTATATCATCCTATTGTGTGGTGCGGTTGTTATGGGGACTCATTGAATGCTCTAATTAGTGGGCTGGTTGTTGGTGCTCATTGTGGGAGCAACGAGGCGTGGTACACTAGTGAATAGCTAATCCAACTGGACTCTACTTGTGTAGAGGGTAGTAATTTATTAATTTTGTGTGTGTCCATATCATTGATGCCACAGGTGAACCTGACTCTCTGGTGTTAGCTCACCTGGATCCCAGCCATGGAGTCTTGACTGCTTCAATACATTCTGGAGATGAGCACTACTTTGTGGAACCGTCGCATCGACATTTCGAACAGTCACATGACTTTCACATGATCTCCTACAAGGCCTCTGACCTCAAATACAATCTAACAAAGTAATCCAAAACCCTCACAATAAATTTATTTACCTCACTGTAGCAGTTGCAGATGTTGGCACCAGACGGTTTAATTTTCATCGTGACTGTTTTCCCATGTTCCATTTGCATGCACATGCAGCCACCCATCTGAGCACTACTGTGGGACCAAACACGATCACAAGCCACTGAACACAGAACAGAGCAACCCTCATAGAACATTTTACGAAAAAGATGCTTCGACTAGTGCCACTAATGGGCAGAGTGATGGAGCCTCCTTGAAGGTGGAGAGTGAGGTTCACAACATCTTGAAGAGACAGCAGACAATCAGTGTAACCACAGCAAGGGACACCTGTCCACTGCACCTCGTGGCAACTCACAAGTTCTTCAATAAATATTCACCTGCTGGGAATGTGGACGACTCCATACTGCACATGGTAGGTTGATGATAAGGGTACTCTGTAATATAATTATCGTGTGATCAGTACTTGTGCTCCACCTACTTGTTTGTAGATTCTTGTGATTGACATAGCAGATCAGATGATCTTCAGACGAACTCCTTGGGAGAAAGGGACTCTGGGACTCTCAATCAGGAATGTAAGACCTTGGTGAACTAAAAAAAACACTTCCCCCCCCCCCTCACACCCACACCCACACACACACGTGCACACACACACACACACACCACACACACACACACACACACACACACACACAAGAGAGAGAGAGAGAGAGAGAATTAGCATTGTTATACAAGCATGACTGTACTCACAGTACAACCTAAAGAAAGGAAATGGTGATGGCCTGGTTCATGGAGCTACAATGTCCACTCATTCTGCAGGTCACGGTGCACACAAGTCCAACAACAACACCAGAGTACAACAACGATCAAGATTGGGTATCAGATGACCTGCTAGAGGCCTTTTCTTACTCGGACTGGAGTCATGTCTGTCTGGCTCATCTCTTCACCGCAGAGAGACTCACCGATAACAGACTAGGCGTGGCCTACATCGCCAGTAGCAACCCTGGTTTAACAGGAGGCATATGCTCAAATCGTACGTACACCGTAGCCTCGCTCCCTGCCTCCCCAGGCTCCCCCTGCCTACCTTACATGTGTAAGGTGGATGGGGGGGGCAGGGATGCGGCTACGTACACTACTGTTTAGAGGCTTGTTTGTGTATATTGTGTATTCATTATTGCAACACAATTGTTGTCTTATCAAAAGTTAAATCTGTTCTTTAGTTCTGTTCAATTTCAACGGTGCTGCCATGGTAACTGCTAATGTGGGCGTGTCTTCACTCTTGCGTGATGGACGGACGCTACTACTAGCCGAGGCAGGACTGGTCACTGCACACGAGATAGGTTAGCACTCGGGTGTAGCATCACACACACATGCAGACACACACACACNCACACACACACACACACACACACACACACACACACACACACACACACACACACACACACACACACACACACACACACTCACCCTCACACAGAGAGTATGGTTGACCAGTGTGGTGACTATGAAGTGGACTCTGGTGAAGAGTGTGACGCTGGATTCTTGGGCATGGTCGGCAATGACCCAGACCTCTGCTGTAACTCCGAATGCAAACTCAAAGAGGGCAGGCAGTGCAGGTGTGTGTGATAGAGTGGAGGGTTGACCATTCCCCTTGTACTGAAACACCTGCCTACAGCCATAGTGATGTAGTACACACACCATCTGTTTCCCGTAACAAGCCAATAAGCTCCTATCTTTTCTTACCACAAATCAATAATTATTGAGCTAGACCCTGCAATTAGAATGGGGGTCTATAACTCAATAGACTACAGTAGATCCAAAGTGTTTGGAAGGAGTTTTGCCGTGTTCTTCACTACAGTATAGCTAGAATTTTTTTGAGGAGTAATATTTTCGCAGAAGGCAATTGCAAAACTTTTTTTTTGCAATTTTATTTTCAAGGATCAAGCAGCTCCACCCCATATATTGCAATATGATGCCAAATTTTTTTGTGTGTAACATTTTTGTGTATCTCTAGTGATCCACCTCCTCAAAAATTCATTGCTTATCATTCTTCAGTGACATCAACGACCAGTGCTGTGAGAACTGCACCTATGCCAGCAACACCACTATGTGTAGGACCTTTGGGGGGATTGACTGTCTCGCTGATGTCTGCTGTGATGGTGTGAGCAAAGGCTGTCCCCCGGAGGATATGTTCCTCTCCGTGGGTACAGCCTGCAGGGGGAGCGGCATCTGTCAGCTGAATAGCACAAAATGCTTCTCAAAGTAAGTCGGGACACTTTTGACTTTACAATACAGTCACTTACTCACACACACACACACACACACACACACACACACACACACACACACACACACACACACAACAGTGGCACCTGTACTGATCCAACCAGTTCTAGTTCCACCACCACCACGTGCTTTGACCTCTGTGAGCTGCACGGAATGGAGCAGTGTTTCTGCACCAGTGAAACACTCGATGAGTGTCACATCTGCTGTGCTGCCCTCAACGCCAGCGGAGAGAGAATCAGCTGTGAGGTGTTTCGAAGGGACCAGCCCACTAATCTCCCCGACGGTACTTCGTGTCTCGGTGGACTGTGTGAGGCGGGGAGCTGTAGGCCCGTGAGCCAGGACCTCATCCAGAGGCTCTTCAGCCTCTTCACTGATATCAGTATCAACACATTCTGTGAGTTGGTAAAGTGTGGCCAGGAGTGCTTGCTTTTGGTGTAGTTTGAAGTTTGTATAATTGACGACCTCTTACCGGTTATTTTTTGTTGCTCTCTTGTCTCTCCAGTTCGATTTGTAGCTGATAACATTGTGAACACCGTGTTATTTGTCACTGCTATAATCTGGATACCCATTGGAATCACCATTCACTGTTGCATTGTAAGGACTAGACTATATGTAGTCACCAAGTAGTCTTATAATAATACAATTTCACTCTATCCACACATACACACACGTATTATATTATCCCAATAGGATCGTAAAGTGTGGAAGGACTTCAAAGAGGAGGTGGCCAGAGATGAGGAAGAGAGACTCTTATTTGAAGATGAAGACCAACGTGACTTATTTGATATTGTCAATCTGGTCGCCATGGTGCCGGCCATCGACCTCAATCAAGCCAAGAAGGGTCTCCAGCGCATGTCGTCAAGGAGAGAAGGTCGTGATCTCATTCGCAGCGACTCTGGCAGCTACTACCTTCCTTCTCCCACTGCCGATTCCCCCACCAAACACTTGGGAGGAGGGGAGACAACACTGCCTAGTATAGCCGAAGAGCCAGACCTGGCCAGGGACAATATACTGCACCATTTGGGCACCAGTCCTGCCACTTTCAATGGAGAATCACCTTTCGAAGCCACCACAACTTCTCAGACACCCTTCCTGGCAACAGACCTATGATAGCATGTATGTGTATGTAGCTTTCTCCTTTGCTTCTTTTCTCTCCCTCTTCCTCTCTCTCTCTCTCTCTCTCTCTCTCTCTCTCTCTCTCTCTCTCTCTCTCTCTCTCTCTCTCTCTCTCTCGCGTGCGTGGCTTCATTCCTCTCCCTCCCTCTCTCATTCTTACTAGTAAGTGATCAATAGTGCAATTGAATTAGTGTATTATTGTATTATATTTTTCATGGAATGAAGTATATGTAATATCCTTTACAATGTATTTTTAGCATCACTAAGAACATTATAGCATTGATGAATTTTTTATGCAATGGCTTATGTTGTATCAACACAGCAATGATGATGTAACTTTTGTCTAACTCCATTAACCCTTTCCTGCCTGAAGCATGTTCTAATTGAGTTGCCTAGGTGACTTTGCATTCCATTCATGCATGCAGTTCTTGGGTCACATGACCCAGAGCCACACATCCGGTATGAAGTAGCTATGTAAACTAATGCTACATTGCAATGTCTAGTGTGTGATATTAAGTGCAAAAGTGTATAAACTTTAGTCCTCTTTTTTGCAAATCATTGCTCTGTTCTTTACGGGTCGTTGGGTTTTGTGCTCCCCACTTTTATCACTGGCACGCGTTGAGCCTGCTCTACCGGTTATGAATAGAGGGAATGTTCTATTGGGGTCATGTGGCCAATCCTATCTATTAATAGCTGGGGATGATGTAAGAGGTCACCCATTTTGAACTAGAGGAGAGTGTTGGGTCATCCATCAGTCCATGGAGGACCGAACCATCCAACCAACCAACCAACCAACCAGGCTGGTCGACTCCATGGCTGTCCAGTGAGTGCTGCTCTTGAAGTGAACCGTGTGCAGTTAGAATGTTGTCTCTGTTTTGAGTCCGTTACGTGATTGCATACTCGATGTTTGTTGTTGTGACACCTTAGACGCTTCTTCTTGTGTTCATCTTTCTTTTGTTGGGAATCTGAGGGGTAGGAGTTGGTCGTGTCTGTGTGTGTGTGTGTGTGTGTGTGTGTGTGTGTGTGTGTGTGTGTCATAACATGCATGTGGACAACATCTTGCATAACAATAATCATAATAATTACAGTCTCTATGAAAGGGGCAGACCCACCCCACAGCACTAGAACAATAGAATTATACATTACATCAGTTCAGAAAGTGTTATGAAACAAAAGTCCAAGTGTATACAATGGGTCGGGAAATTTCAATTTGTATTATTATTTTGACCAATTCAGTAAAGATTGTACTTTTTAAAATTTTGTACATTTAATTTTTGACACTCAGTTAAATAAAAATTTTTTAATGATGAAAATTTCCTGATCTACATGCGTGTGTGTGTGTGTGTGTGTGTGTGTGTGTGTGTGTGTGTGTGTGTGTGTGCTCACCTTAGGGATGTTGTGTTTGCATGTGTGTACATGCACATTGGATGGCTCCTCATTTGTGCTGGTATTTGTGTTGTTACGTATGTACATATCTTGGTTGTAACCTCCTCCACCTTGCCTAGTAATCCCACTTTAATTCCAGAGTGAAATATGCATTCATAAAGTTATTGAACTCGGCCATATCCCTATTATTTCAATGGTCAATTGACTACACAATAATACTGACAGATGTTAGTGAAATAGGCTAGTCACATTGACCTTCATGCACTCATACATGTAACCACAACAATTAGACCCACATGGGCTTTTATTCTGGGATTTAGTATACCTTTAGTGAAACACACCTTCATGTACTCACATACATGTAATCACAAAGATTAGACCCCCATGGGCTTTTATACTGGGATCTTGTATATCATTCGGGCTTCAGCATATAAAGTAATCTCATTTCTTTCATGGTACTCCCTCAAAGAGTTCACATGCAGTATTGGGTTGATCATCAGATGGCTCTTACAAAAGACCACAAGAAACAAAATGAAGAAAAGAATTTTCATTTTTGTTTGATCACTCATTGTATCGATAAATTATGCAACATTTTTTTCTTTGTCTGTTTATTTATGGACTGCTTGTACTTTAATAGAGATGAACTGTGCTGTAATTGAACACTCCATGCTCTTATTGGCCAATAAGGAGAGCATTTATTATTTACTTATGGAAATAAGTTTACTATTGTTTAATTTCTTGTGAGTTTTGTTTGAATATTCAAATAGAGGCTTTGAAAGTATATGAGTAGCTTTGACTGTACCAGCTTGCAAGCTACCTAGGAAGCTTTGAATATTCAGCTTGAAAAAGGTGATCTTTTCTTGCCCAGGCTTGTTAGCCAAACTAATGCCTAATTGCCTGTATTGTTGTCAAACTACATCAGACACACTACTGAACATAATCGGAGGGTCCCTCCTACTGATTTTACCAGCTGCGTGCATTCCACGTGCAATTGTTATAGGGCCATTAGCAACAATTCCAATACTTATCAGTGAAAAATGTACATAATTGAATAAGATAGGGTCGTATGGTTCTGTATCTCCATTCGTGTGTATATGGCTGTCGGGCTTCACATTCAGTGTGGCGTCTCCCTGCGTATAAGATGTCGCCATGCAATACTGTTGTATGTCTGTATGTGTGTGTGTGTGTGTGTATGTGTATTCTCATACTTATGGAATGGGCAGTGAAATAATGAGTGAAGATTGTAGCTATGAGGGCAACCATTGTAGGCCACTTATTGACATATGCTACAATGTCAGTTTCCATCACGTTAAGAGCGGGCAGGGAAGGAGCACTTTCCCGGGACTCTTTCATGATCAGAGAGGCTCCATGCTAGTCTAGCCAGGCTCGTTGGCAATAGTGAGATCATCATGGTGCTGAGGTGTTTGTAAGTGGCTCAGCAGAACTACTTTCTGAATTGTTTTTTTAAACATGGCATTGCATGAGGAGTAATCTCTATGTGTGTACTGCTTATTTTTGGTATCCACTCAAACCTGATTAATTGGCTCTAATTCTCTAGTATGTGTGGGAAATTGCTCCATTTCACCACAACCACATAACATAGTAGTCATTTTTGATGCATTACACGTCATTCAAGCTACTTATCTGTGCATTCAAAGTGATGGTTATTTAATCAAGGGTCAATCGAAACATGGCATGTGTCAAGTTCCTGTTTTTAACTCGTAGCCCCTACGTCAGAGAAAGTCATAACAAGCTTTTCAGTGTAATCCTCCCCTTAATTTTATCAAAAAAAGATTAAATTAAGGGTTCAAGATTTGACATGTGTACATCTGTTTGTTATGTTTTTTTACCACGCACCTCATGTCATCAAGCAAATGGATTCATTTCTCTCCCGACAACGAATCATAGGTCTCTTGACATAATAATTACTTTGTTTTCCAAACATTTTCCCTTTGGTATATAGAATGCTGACACTTTCACAAACATGGTGCAAGTATTTTAAAGTTAAGTAGCTTTAATTGATTGGCATTCATCGTGATGGCTTTCGTATTATGAAGGTACGTGGGCTTGTAGGTCAAGTACTTTCAATTGAGTTAGGAAAATTAAGATGACTTTTCAATTACAGTATATACTACCCATACATGCGTATGCGTAATAATGGTCTAGTGAGCCTGTATAGCTAGACCCTCCTTCCTGTCCTGTTACATGCACGTAGTAAAACGAGGGTCTAGGCTCACTAGACTAGCAGAATAACTGCACGCACCTCTCCCATCAAACCGCTATAGCAGCATGCATCTATTTTTCTGGCACATTTTGTGAAAACTATACTAGCTCTTATACCCATTTCCCTCTAATTTCCTCCCCCCAAGTATATAATGCCATATGCTATAGCAATGTGTAGATGCATATACTGTATTGGTTTGACTTTAATCAGGTCATGTACCGAGAGCTGATGACTTGTCCTTATGCCCTCACATACTGACACACTCACTCCCTTCATGTTTTCCCAGGCTAGGCACACACGTACAATACAGGTATATGCTATCACATTAACTAGGCCATTTGCTATACAAACCGATCCATTTCCCCAGAGGGAAGCACCCATTGTTGACTGCCTGTGTAAAGTCTCTCTCTCACTCATTTCCATTTGTGACAATGGATCTCCCCTCTCTATAATAACTGTCACCGTATCATGTGACAATAAGAATGGCTGTATAAAGACTTCTTTACTCTTCCTTATTGCCCACCTCCATCCATCCTAAGGTCGTGACCTCTTTAAAATTGTGCACAGTTGCACGAATATTAAATTTTTTTTAAAAAACACTTATCTCATTAGCTCCGCACACTTACTACATAGTGTACACAGTAGCTAGAGTGGCATCTCTTGGTTTAAGTACATGTTGTCCATGTTTGGAGGGCCCACTAAGAGGGCCAGCCAATCATCCTAACTCAGAGTTAATAGCTGATTAGGGCTAGTCCAATGAGCGGCCTGAAAAGGTACATGCCACTAAAATTGATATAATCATTTCAATTTGGCACCAATTATCTCCCTTCTCACTAGCTGTCAACACCGCGGAGGACATTTTTTCGACAATCACGATATTAGACAACTCCTACCAATATTGACATGTGTAGCAATCACTGGCAACATGACTTGTTGATGTCATTTCACCTATATGGACATTTTCCATTAACCTGTATTTTCTTGTAATTTTTTTCAGTTGGCAGTGACCCATACTGCATGGTGTTGGTGTTGCACACACAATGACATGGGTGCCATTTCATACTGGACTATTAAATTAAATTATGATGATCTAAAGTTTTCATTCTAACCAGCAAATTTAATGTATATCCATAGTAGCTACTGTTACAGCAGTACTGTACACAAAGGCAGATATGGTTGATGGATAATATATCAAGTTTTAGAATCTGGTCAATGTGTGACATTGTGGTTGCTGAGGGGGGTATATATGGACGTGATGATGAAACTGTATGGTATGTACACACTATCTGAAAGCAGAATGGTATTTGTTTGTTTGTTGTTAGGGCCAGGAACCTGGGACATCATGGTTCACCTCCCTCTAGCACACTCACTCCAACCTTTCAACATCTCTCACAATGGATTAGAGTGCTATCAGTTTCCACCCTGTGACCATCGAAAGGAAATGAGTGAGCCATGAGATGGTGATGAAAGGATCGTGGTTGAAAGGGTAATAGAGTATATTTTGGGGTGAAAGTGATCACCACTGAGAAGGAGGAGCTGATTGAACCTCTTTGGAGCTATTATCATCTAGTTTTGTTTGTTGGTGGTACTCAGTGAGTGGGCAATAGAGTTTAAGACCTTCAACTTGTACCACTTTAAGAGCCACTTCAAAGCATTTTATGTTGTTCACTTGTTTATGGTGACCTTTCTGTTTGAAGGGTTCTCTGCTGCACTTACATGTCCATTGTCATGTCTGCCTTGCAGCTTCCATTAAGGTTACATGGCAACTCTTCTCATCTAAGCATTCCTTGTGCATGCATAAAGTGACACCTTGACTTGATTAGGAGTTTAATTTGAACTAAAATTGTCTTTGCTCACTGCCTAACGGAAATTGCTGTTAGATGTGAGTGATCTTTAACCGGTGCAAGTGCATACACTTGCATGTCGATAAAGTATGCATGCACATGCTCCAGTCGTCAGATCACTGCCTTAATCTTGAACCATTAGTCTGTGTGTTTTTACTATTCTCATTAATAATTCACAGTTTCTCGGATCTATGATGTCATCTTGTTTGACACATGCGTGCCGACACTTCAAAGAGACTTCATCTTCTTACATCACATGTGCATGTAGCTTGGCTTATGTCATGCATCACGACATGAGAAACCAGTGAATATTTGACTTTATTAATGTTAAGATATTTAATAATTTCATAGCCGTGGTTCTTTAAGTGGATAATTTGTCCACTGCTGGTATGCTCTGTTCTATTTTTGTAGCAGTGTACGTAATACGCACATACAGTTTTATATTGGTCATGTGGATGTGAGGGTCACGACCACTGTGTACGACTTCCTCTCATTAGCCATGGGTGCTCGAGAGCCGGACAACACCGGTCCTCAAGGGGTACACAGGTTATTGAGATCAGGAAAGATGGACAGAGATTTAGATCATTTGTACTAGAGTGCACCAGTTCTCTAAGGGACGAGGTGTGCATGTGATGTGTCCAGTGCTTTGTCATGTGAGGAAACGACGATTCTTGTCAGCCACATCATCATTATTCATATCTGAGTGTCTGTATCGAACGAGTTCGCACAATGTACTTTCTTTGTGGCAAAATGTGCTCACTTTGCTATTAGAGCTTGTTGTTGTTGTTGTTGTTGTTGTTGTTGTTGTTGCTGTTGTTGCCACATGTCAGTGCTGTAGTGATAATGAGATTAGCGTTGGATCAAATACACTGTACACCTTCCAGCAGACCGACTGTCTGTTGGGAATTAATGGATTCAATTGGCTATGGTATTCCATACTTTTAATCCGTTGATTTTTCTCCCTTGGAACTCCCTGGATATAGGAGCAGTTGGTAGGCCTCGAGGCAGCAATGTAAACAGAGGCCCTATAGAGACTGTAGCTTTTCAGTGCAACACACACAATAGCAGTGTTGCTGTAGTGGTGGTTGTATATTTTCTTGATCACATTTCCACACCCTCCTGGCTCTTGGCACCTCACGCCTTGTTTACCGCAATTGCTGTACATATAACATTNTGTTGTTGTTGTTGTTGTTGTTGTTGTTGTTGTTGTTGTTGCTGTTGTTGTTGCCACATGTCAGTGCTGTAGTGATAATGAGATTAGCGTTGGATCAAATACACTGTACACCTTCCAGCAGACCAACTGTCTGTTGGGAATTAATGGATTCAATTGGCTATGGTATTCCATACTTTTAATCCGTTGATTTTTCTCCCTTGGAACTCCCTGGATATAGGAGCAGTTGGTAGGCCTCGAGGCAGCAATGTAAACAGAGACCCTATAGAGACTGTAGCTTTTCAGTGCAACACACACAATAGCAGTGTTGCTGTAGTGGTGGTTGTATATTTTCTTGATCACATTTCCACACCCTCCTGGCTCTTGGCACCTCACGCCTTGTTTACCGCAATTGCCGTACATATGACATTGTGTGTGTGTGTGTGTGTATGTGTGTGTGTGTGTGTGTGTGTGTGTGTACATGACATTGTGCATGTGTGTGTGTGTGTGTGTGTGTGTGTGTGTACGTGTGTTTGAATTACACTACATTAACTCGTGATGTTAACGTCAAGCCCACTTTATTGTCATACTAAGCTAAGATTATTATAAAGTAATTTGCATTGTTTATCCCAGAGATCACATGCCTGATGTTTGTTGTCATCTGCTCTTGCTCCCTAGCTGGACAGAGATCAGTGTGGGCATGCGCCTCGATTGCCATCACTTATGTAACAGCCGCCGCAATGATGTACTTACAATATGTATGGAATAAATTATTATTTTTAAGAATCAGTTGTCTGCTATAGATATTATCATGTATTACATGACTCGATTAGGCCCTCTAAGTATTGTTATACACATAGCACTTCTATACTACCTGGGGCATTCTTAGAACAAACTTGCATGTGCTGAGCAAACATTGCTTCACAAATTGCTTTGCTATAGCGAGTGTAAACTTCACTCACAATCAATTACCTAAATTATGCTAATCCAATAAATTAAGCAACCAAATAGCGCCACTGGCGCTCTATAAGGACACACACAAGAGTTGAACATAACTCTCTAGTCAAACTTCTCAGAGCTTCCATCAGTAAAGTTGAATATAAAAAAAATTATCTCAATGTGATTATTAACTTGTTGGTATTCAATTTGACGGCTATAGCTGCAGCCTGTCCTTGTTTACAGCCTTTTGTCCTCATGGCCCACCAGCAGTTGTATCAAAAATCTTGTGACTCCACTTCAGGCTGCATGTATGAGTGTGTGTGTGTGTCGCCAAGAGTCTGTGCGCCTCAAGAGGCAGCTGCTAATACTAATTGAATGGTGTTACACATGCACACATGCATGCATGTGTATTGACAGAGAGAATCCCTACATCTCCTCACACATGCTCACTGATAAACAAGGCCGATGCACACAACATACGCCCGACCACAAACATATGTACACAACACACATTAAATGTGCTCTGGTGAGCTGTTGTTGCTGTGGCTGTTAGAGTGGCCGGACATTCCAGTTGGTGGGTCCTCTTTGAAGTGGCAGGTGTCCCTGTTTCCAAGGGAGACTCTCCAATCAACACATTGTTTCCAGGTATTTCATACTGGGCGGTCTGGAGACAATTAACTCTAGGGCAGTGTGGAATTTGTTTTTTTAGGATTTCAGAACTGTTCTGTTGTTTGGGAAACAATACTGACTGTAGGTAATTATTGCAGTTAATATTTAGTGCTAATAGACTTATGTAGCAGGACTGATAATATGCTCCATCAATGTTGCTGGTGTTATTGACGGAATACTCTGTGTTTTTGAATTCACTGACGCTATGTCCTCAACTCATTCATACTTGAACTCTCCAACCCCAACACCTATTAGTTCCAGCACACGAACATTGATTGTACTAACTACCAAATTAGTACCAATCATCATTATCCGCTATAATATGTGATTCAATGTACACTGCGCTGTGAGATGCCCACTCGGTGTGAAAACGTTATTTTTCTGAGACGGTTGTTTTGCTTATTGGATTTAGTGCCTTGGACGATTTGGCATTAGAAATCTGAGTAGATGAAATAATTAATCTGTTATGTTCTTGAGTTACATCACGACTTCACAACACAGTTTAGGTGTTCACTCATGGGTATCACTAACGGACAACTGAAGAGTGTGGCGGATGAGGAAGCTACGTGCTTACTTTGTTTTGTCTGTATTAGATCCACGGGTTAATGTCACATGATCTCACCCTCCACACCCCCCACACTCCCTCCATCCACACATACACCAAATACGTACATTCACCAAACAAGCCCGTGACATTGACTCACATTTACACACCATTTTTGCACATGTTATAGTTGCATGACCCTTAAGTGGGGGGTACTGGATGTATGGTTGAATGCTGCACACTTATATAAGGGCATTCAACTATTTTGTTTGCCATTCACCCCCTGTGAACCCTATAGTTAGCTACTTTATTGTCACCTCCACCCATTCAGTAACCGGCAATTGTTATAAAAACTTTGGTTGCTAAGCAATGGCAAACACACACACACACACACACACACACAAACACTTTCATATCTGATGCAAGCATACACACACACCATTATGTGTGTAAACATATTTGCAACTGATCACTAGTTTACTGTGGGACATCTAAACCACCCCTACACAACCAAATGAATTGTTCCTAATGTTGCCCAAAAACGGAACCACTTAGTTAGCTATGGATGAGTAGGCACAATGTTAACAACAGGTCACGTTCAATGGATACAATTATGCAGAAATATTATGAAGACAACAGGAGTAAACCTAATGGTACTGAGGTCGATGAGAGTTTGTCATATAGGACAATGAGTTCCATGGATGCATGCATGCATGCTCAAAATAACACTCTCTGAAAGAATTATTATAGCAGTTCTCAGGTCATTGGGAGCTGCCATTTCATATAGACTAACAGTTTCGTCATAGACATGCTATAAATAACACTCTATGATTGCAATTGTGTGCGTACGTATACAACTTTTGTCTTGTGTTCTATATAAGAAGTGCGATGGAAGAGATGGAGGATTGCATGCAGTGACTCAAGAGTATAGTATTCATTAGCGGATGACTTTGTTCCGTGTGTTAATATGGCGGCATTCGTTTGCCTCTAAGCACAATTGTATGTACTTCCTATATTAGTCCTCATCTTTAATTGCATTAGCTCTTTCTAACTTGTAGCAACTTGCAACAGTTGGTTTCATTGATGTATATGCTCTCCATTTATGGGTATATTCTACTAGTTACTGTATGTTTGCTTGCTCATGTTCTCATGTCCAATCCAGGAGTCACAAATACGCACACATAATATTATACTAGGTGTACGATTACATTCACATCGATGTGCACACATGCACAGATGTACACACACGTGCATAGATACAACAACTGTGCTGTAGTCACAAACACACACACACACACACACACACACACACACACACACACACACACACACACACACACACGTGTATGCACATCCGTAAAGGAGCCACACACGCTCACACAGATGTAGACCAGCCGTGTGCAAACATGCTTCCCATAATAACATGATTTAGAAATTGTATTTCAGCAGATTTGTGTAATATTCAATTATTACTTCTGGATAATTGCCAAACACCCAGCAAGTGTTACTGAGGATGCTCCCATTGGCTGATAGGGTGATGATCATACAATAAAGCCATCACCAGGAGTGTTGCTAAGCTGTCAACTCATCTAGCATTGCCTAGCTCATTCACCATTCAAGCAGAGGGAATCTTTTCATAGTTTCCTCTCTTTTTTTTGAACTCCCTATAGCTACTTCAACTCTGCACTAAATGTTTGTTTAATGGTGCATGTCAATTCAACTCTAGATGTACTTACTGTCTTTTATATTTAGGGTCTCCAACATTGTACAAGAGGGCATTTACATGGCAACAAACTACAAACTGTGTGCATAATAATAAAGTGTATATTATGCCATCAATTTTAGTGTCTTGACCTGTAATTTTCTCTACATTGTGAAATTGTGGGAGGGAGAGGAGGGGGGGGGGGGGTGTTTACATGGTAACCACATCACTGAACCTAGGGGTATGTTGTGTTGTTGATAATTATGCTTTCATGCTGTGGAGATCAGTTGGACTAAACTATTAACTTTAAAAATGAATTTTGGGATAATTATTTTTCTACCGTTCAAATGCTCATGCATTGTCAGGGATGAATGCATTCCTCCCTCAGTGTATAAAGTACCGTGCAAGGTCTAACTAAAGTGATGTAACATCTGCAGCTCTAGTGCCCATAACAAACTTAGTAATCGAGTTTAGTGAATCTTAACTCAATCAACTGCAAAGCCCTGCTGCCAAACAGAAGCATTCCTTTTACCAAAACAGCACACGTAGGGGGTTTACTGCAATGTACTTCACTGATTGTGCAAAAAAAAAATAAATGAGACAGTACAAACTATACATGTGTTTTATAGCACATTCGTTTTGTCATAGCAACTGAAAACGCTTGAAAAGGCTGATATAATGCACTTACGCCTGTATTTCTGTGTATAGTTATATCACACTTCACAAGACTCTGTAACCCTAGTGCTCAATACATGGATGCCAGCTTGCAGTAATTGCTGTACAAAATGTTTTGAACAAGAACTACCATTTTGTCATAGTTACTAAAAGCAAGAGCACCAAACTAGGTGGCCCGGGGACAACTCAATGTTAGCATGTTTGGAAATTACAGCTTGTAGTCAGGCCCATGGCTATATCTATGGGCTTAATTGTTGCAACAAATTAGGTACTAGGCAAAAACTTAATTTGATTTAATTGCAGAGAATATAGATTTGGTTGGCAGATATTGCACAATGCATCAGTGCTGTCAGAGAGAAATGTTTTTTCATTCTCAATGCTACCATGGATACTTCATGTGTGTGCTGAGCTAGGTGCAGTGTTTGTACTTTTAAGTCATACATATACGTATATACTACAGAATGTTGGCTATATATGTACTATAGTACATATGATTTAATTAAGTGTTCATAAGGAGCTCATCCCTATTCTCTAGTGGATATAATTATGACTGTTTCTACTCATCGGTTGTGTGTGAAAAGCAAGTTGTTTCCATGGTCCACTTAATTAATCAAAGTAGTACTTCCTTTCAAGCTCACAAAGGAAAAAGAAGAGGACAGAGGAAGTAGACTATCAAAGTACCCTGTGGGGTCAGGTTACTCTCAGAGAGGCCCACATAGACACCAAGCTAGCTCCGTCTGCAGCTAACTCCCTTAATTGTATGTCGTTTGAAAGGTCATTGCATTCTTGTGGTTGATTTTAGGAACCGGGTGGTATTTGAATGAAAAGCCTTCAAAGGGACGTTCAAAGGGAATCGATCGATTCATTGTAAACAGGTTTGTACCGCCACTGTCCCTCCTTGAATAGAGGGACCTTCTCTAGGACGAACCGTATTTGGTTGTGTTTATGTGTCAATGTAATGTAAGTCAAGTATGTCATCTATACGCGCTGAGTATGTGTACTATTCTTAGAATAAATTCACTGGCGTGTCCGTGGAATTAAGTTTCATATCAATGGGATATGTTTGTATACTCTGTATGTGCCTACGTACACTGTGGTGTCGCCGTGTGTAAGATCATATACCAATGTGTGGTGTTGTACAACAAACAATGGGATTGGACAGGTTTGGTACTTGTGATAGGGAAACACATTGACTTTGATGTGTTTCAGTAGGTCTAGTCAGTTGTGTACACCTTCATACACCTCCTTGTTGATGGAGTTGGACATTTATTGTGTTATACTTATTATTGGGAGCTCATAGAATTGTTCTGTGATTACAAAAGGCCTCGCATCACATTAGAGTTTACATAGACTTAAACAAGCCTGTGTTCATTTGTGTATACAGTACATGCCGGGGGGGTTGTTTAGACAAACAGTGAACCTTTTGAAGTAATCAGCAAAGGATTAAAATCAAATGTTTGAAGAGACAACTGTCTCTTGCTGTGTTCTTTCTCGAACTTATAACAACTTCACTTTGATCGGTTGTCGGAAGCGTCAATTTATTTGTGTATTCTTCTTCGGTGTAGAGTTTGAGTACAGCACGATTGAACTGTCTAATTGATTTAATCTACATCTGCACCAATTATAGTTATCCTGCATACGTATTACGTATTGCCCACAAGCTTTGCATGGATTGTCAAGAACAAACAAGTCCCAGTCACCCTTGTCTTGCTTGTAGAACAGACAGCTGGAAGCAACCTGGAGATTCATTGTTGGTCAATTGAAAGCAATGAACAGTATGTACAGAGATAATATGGTATATAGAGTGTGGAGCATGCCAGCACGATGAATATGGGTGATGTGGTGCACAACATAAGTGGACTAATTGCTACATGTGTACATAATGATCCGCTACACATAGTTTTGGTCAGTGGACATGAGAGCAGCTCCTAGCCAAAGATCTTCTCATAATGAGATGAACATCTCCTCATGAGCATCCTAATTGCATTGCCCTTGTAAGTTATCTCGATATTTATTTCTTTTTGAATCTCCTAGCAGAGCTACTCCAAGACAGCTGGCTGCATTGATTTCTCTTTACGTGACAGATTAGGAGAGTAATATGCACTTAGATCCTGCCAGTAACCCATTTACTTTGCATTTTTTGCTTCCTGCATTGTATAGAGCACCTGGTTCAATACTGAAGTAAATTATTCAAAGGTTTGTGATAATTATTTAAGTGGGGTTCATAGAAATACCCTTTGTGTGTATGCAGACAATAGAAGTGCGCACAGATAAGTGTACCAGGAGCGTGCCATGATCTTGCTTGTACGTCTTGATTGGTTAGTGATTCACGCCACTTTGTGTTCTCACCCGACATGGAACTATGCCTGCTGCTCTTTATGGTTGGTATTTTGTGTAAAGGATCTGAGAAATCATCTCATGATTATATTATGTTGTAGGTGATGTGAATGGAACCAAAGTGTGCACGTATGCATTGCATTAGGGTACCAGGAACATATTGTGGTCTAGGTATAATGTTCAAATAATCATTTCCGTTTAGGTGTGCTTTCTCATTTTGAAAATTGTTCAGTTGTATACAATTGTATTAGACGTTCACATGTATATTAAATTTTATGTATAATAAATTATTACACAAAATTCTATAATAATTGATACATTTCTGTATTCATTCAGTTGTTTCCATGGATGATATTTTCATAGGAAAAGGAATTATTATTGTAGACTCACTGGCCAAGAGAAGACAGGTTGTCTATAGCAGTCTCAATAGAGAATTTCACAGCTTTAGTAGTAAGGTTTTGAGTCCAGCCATCTAAGTTGACCTCTTCCTCTCTCTTTTCCTGTCTGCCTTGGTGAGCTCAGATGGATGCACAGGAAAGAGAAGAGGTGTGTGTTTGTTAATCGAAGGTGTTGATGAAGAAAAGTGGGATTTCTTATGCTGCAACTCCAGCTATTGATATGCCCTGCATGTAAGCGGAGTAACTTGATGTCCTTATGACATATCGGCTTCTTTGCAAACAAATTCCAAAGATTGTTCTTTCAACAAACGGGATTACATGGCCAAGTTGAGCAAACATACCCTATTCAGCCAAAAGGTGGTGAAATATAACATTTCTACTTGAGTAGGATGTACCATGGTCAGAGCAATGTTTATGTGATAATGCTATTATCACCATTGCCTTCATAAGGTGGAATTGTTTGAGGTTCACAACATAACACGGAAACCTTATGTTTCTATGTGTATCCCTCCCAACAAGAATGGAACTCCCTCAAAGCTTGCTTATATTTAATTCTCTGCTAACTTGGCCACGAGTGCACATGCATGCTTAATTCTGGCTTGGCAGCTACCTTATGTATGCCAGGAGATAATAATGTTCTCCTCAAAGGAACACAATGTTTGTGCATCCTTCCGAGGTGACCTATTGCCTGAATGACCTATTTAATTTTGTGTGTGGTTTCCGTTGGGCTTGATAGAACAATATGCCTTGCAAGGGGAGCTCAAGATCTGCACATGACATTGTGACACTTCATACCGGCAAGGTCTAGGCACAGTGTTAATTGCATCCAAAGAGGTCTCAACTGATTGCAATGATCTGATTGTGTGGAGTTTTGGCTCCAAGTGCAGATCTGTGTTTGTTTACAGCTCAGTAGAACACAACACATTTTTATGGAATTCATGTTCTATATACCCTATATTAGATTCTCTTGTGCAGCTCTATCAATTTATTGTGTCTACAATATTGTAGCACAATGTCACATGCTGACCTGGCAATGAATATCTCCTCAAATAGAAATTCATGACTATACACATGCACATCTGCTTACATATACACATTCATGCATGCATACGATTGATCATGCATCAACCATCATTATCCCAATATCATTCATTGACTGATCAAAATTGAGTATTAAAATATTTTTTCCTTTCCTTTGCATGAGTTTTGATTGTGCAATGAGAAATTGTACGTACAGAAACATATTACATAAAATGACGGATGACATTAATCGACGTCAAATAAACAGAATATGATAACAGCACAAGACACCAAACATAAAAAAGTGGCAACGAGTCACAACGCTGCAATTAAATATGCATCTCCTTCTAAAATATCAAGTATGAGTTCGTGCTCAGTTAAGTCACTCGGCTTCTCGTAAGAGTTTGTGAGAGAGTTCACATTTGCACCATACTGTACTAGTAGATATGCTACATCGGTATTGTTGAAGTAGCATGCCGTGTGTAGAGGTGTCCATCCTTTACTGTTTCTTGCCTCGATTGGTGTGAGACTATAGCGAAGGAGGAAATCGGCTAGTCTGACATAGTTCTTGGTCGCAGCCAGGTGGAGTAGCGTGTCGTAACATGTGTTTGCCTTGAGAACTGCATTCAGAGCTGTGCAGTCATCGTTCTTGCAACAGTGCTCTCGAACTAGTCCCAGAACTGCTATCTCATCCTCCATTACATTTGAGGATTTTGTTTCTTGTCCCACACTCTCTGTCTCCAGTCTAAACTCTCTGAGGTCACCTTGAACTAGGATTCTCACCATCTCCACGCTCTCAGCAAGGTCAATGGGTCTCTCACCGTCAATGTTTCTCGACTGAGTCAAGCTCACCACTCCCTTCTCGCAGGAGGTCACAATGAACTCGGCTGCTTCTATATCGTCCATTGCAGCAGCTACGTGAAGACAGCTCCAGTTCTCGGGGTCTCTTGCTGTCAGGTCTGCGCCAGCATCTACTAACAATTTAAGGCATTCAGTTTCCCCTTCAAAGATAGCTCTCATGACTGGAGGTAGACCACTTGGTTCTCTCTCTTCAACAGCTTTGCAACCGAAGTCTGAAATGAGCTGTCTAATTTCTTGCACATCACCGTCTGTGACTGCTTGTTGCATTAGAACACCGAGGGGAAACTGGACCCCCTTTCTCTTCTTGAGACTCTTGAGACTCTTCGTTTTGTTGTCTGGTTTTCCCATCTGTGTCAGATAGCTGGGTAGAGCTGGAAGACTCATTCTTCTCTTGTTTAATCTCTCTAGACTGAGTCTTCTTGTCTTCGTGTCTTGGCTACTGCTGTTGTGGAGGTTACCTAGCAGGCAGGTTGCTGAATATGATAGCATTTTCGCTTTAAGAGTGAGTTTGTTTCTTTGCTATGAAACTTTTTGACTGATTTTTCAATTCGCACTGTGAATGCTGCGATTGTGAAGTGGGTTGCTTTTATACAACCGCACAACCGAGCACGCATTCCAGAATACGTGTTCTAGTGCTGACTGTGCAGTAATTTATGCATAATGACTAGTTATGACAGCTACAGACAGGAAATAAAAAATTGACGTCACACTTTCTGTTCTAATACTGAAGTACATACTCGAGTACTCTGGTCCTAAAATTACAAGGGTGCGTGGTTATTTTGTGAGATGCATGGGTTAGCTCATCATCATATCACAATGGGGGTTATGCAACATTATTACTGCAGCAAACTGACCCCATGCTATTGTACAATGTGATGTAACCTGTACAGAGAGGCTGCTTGCAAGACAAGGTATTGTATAACATACCAATCCTGAATCGTTCAAAGAGTAGGTCTATCTGTGGCTCTACAGCTCAAAAATTCTTGAAGCCATTTCATTGCTTGTGACGTTGTATGCACTGAAACCTGAAATCTGTTCCCAATTATCTTATAAAAATTACTACTGGATAGCAACAGCAAATCCTCCATATTGCATAGTGATGTACATGATGACCCTACATCATTATACGCAATTGAACATAATGATTAACATGTTTCCCTGTAGTACACAATATGCCCAGAGACCATCAATGACTGAGAGTGATTTTTTCTACGTATGCACGTGGCATTAAATGAATCAAAAATTCAATTAACTATGTGTGTGACGTATTTCAGAGGTTCCATCGCCAGTCATGTGCGAAAATTATTGAATTGAAGAGTAAAAATCCATGAATGAGTTATGCAAACATCAGATGGTATCTCTGTACATGGCACCTCTCCTACATATAACCTGAGACACTGTCACATTTCCATAGTAACAGTTGTGCGTCTTTACAAGAACGTATTTCTATAATTATGTAGTTGTATGTGTTATTGGTGTTTTTTGCTGTTTTTCCTATTAAAAGTTTTTTCTTGGCAGTATAGTTTTTTTGCTCCTAGCAACGTAAACAACCAATGATGCCTATTTGCTGTCAGTTCTCAGTAATATTGGAAGCTTCAATTAACTTCAAATTCATTAACAATTTGTAGGGCTGACAGGCTGCATGTGTAATAGCCTTTGAGCTGTACACTTGCTTTCATTTTTCATGGAATTTCTTTCCCCATTAAAATAAGCATACACATAATATTATTAGTTTTAATTGGAATAGCTTGACAGATTGTTCCGTTCATTTTCCGGTGTGTTGTTCTACAAGAGTTCTGCTAATTTTCTCCATGTTGTGTACTGCATGCCATGCCATCATGCATGCATGTGATATTATCGTTTGTTTATTTGTACTAATTAGTGAGTGATCAGTTTTATGGACGCGTCACGTACCATGTCTAAAATGTATTTAGTCATGACATGACTTTCAACTGCTATATTTCCCTGCCCTTTTATATAATATAACATTGAAGGTGGTTTGAGTAGTTTTATGCTACAGAATGAAAAAAAAATCCATTTTTTGTGGAGTATGGGATATTGCTACCACAAATTAATTAAAGTAGGTTCTTGAAAGATGTTTACAAATCACTATCCCATTTTCTGTATTGCTTTGGGACAGTGTTTATGACCACAAAGAGACAACTGAGCCACAGTTTAGATAAACTCAGGCAGAAATTAACCACCAAGTCTTAATTGGTTTGTTAACATTGGTCAGGGAAAGGGTCAACAAGCCACCACCACAAGTCACATCCCTTAGGAGCAGGGAGTTGCCTTTGTTCTATTGTGCAGTACAGGATGCAGTGGCCTATAATCATCAATTACTTCAGGGGCATTATTTACGATCGCCATGTCGAACCTCGGCCTAGAAACTTGCACGAATGTGCACTTTGGTACTAAAACTAGAGTCACTTAAAGAACTGTAGATTGAGATCAGAAGCTAAAGTAATGCATGACATGTACTGCCAACCACTTCCTGTGTAAGGATATTATGATCGAAATGATAATATTATGTTCCATGTTTGCATAAATAAACCTTCACAAGTCTGTTTGTTTGTGTGTTAGCTTGTCTTGTCATGTATTAAAATTTTATTTTTCAAGATTGCATCTTATCGTACCAGGAAGAGTCGACAGTATTTTGTGTGCTTTTATGTCCA
The DNA here is from genome assembly GCA_964030475.1 of Tethya wilhelma. Classification (NCBI taxonomy): domain Eukaryota; kingdom Metazoa; phylum Porifera; class Demospongiae; order Tethyida; family Tethyidae; genus Tethya; species Tethya wilhelma. The sequence goes on along the minus strand of CAXIPT010000002.1, from coordinate 17,171,717 downwards.
TGTCACGTTTGTTGTACACCGTTATTATGGAAGTGTGTGTGTGTGTGTGTGTGTTGCTATTAAAGTATTTTTTGTGTGTCACTGTAATAATATCCTGTTTAGTATATAAATCATATAGGCCCACCAACAACATGCATGCATGTACAGTACACATAATATGTAGCTGTTCCTGTACTGCAACCAAGTAAACAATTTCAGTCACAACACAATCACTGTCACTGTCCAAATCCATATCACATTTGTCACCAGTGCAAGCACACATGCATTCGTTGCAATCCTAGCATCCATATCTGGTATCAATCCGAGATGTTTTCACTGGTGTTGGCTCACCGTCACCATGGCTTCCACACCGAATGCGTTGGCGAGTACTAACACTTGAATGGACTCAAATCAGCCCCTTTGGCTCATGTGGTTGTGCAACATAAACTATATGCCTGTGTAGCTTGTGTTATATTGTGGTGTTTAATAAAGCCCACCCAAACTTGTGTCTATTCATCAGTGTTTTTGTGTAGGTAGGTGTGTTTGTATTGTGTTTCTCTTCACCCACCTAATCCAGGGAGCTGGCTGCCTATCTTGTCAACAACAAGCATTGCCCAGTGTGTAGGTCACCATTCTGAATAGTTTAAAAGTCTGTGTCATATTGTCTGTCTATTAGTCGGCCTATTATGTCATTGAGTATGGTGTTGTTGTATCTATGACAATATTGTGCATACTTGACTGACCATTGGTGACTCTCATGGAAATGCAAAGGCGTAGCTTGGTTTGTAAGTTATGTGAATTTGGCTGTTAAAAATGTCTCTCTCTTTCATCTTCTAGATATTAAAACTTTGTGGCTGCTTGTCTATAGCTGCCTGGCTACAGAGAGTATGCTTTCAATTCGTTGTTCTTGAGATAATGCGTTTTGGTGTGTCGATCTATTTTGTAGCTAAATCTGTTGTTGAGAGGGTCCATTATAATTAGTTGTTTGTGCGTGTGCATGTGTGTGTGTGTGTGTGTGTGTGTCATAATGACAAGGAATATTGCAAGATGACAACACAAGGCTATAATTTGAGTTGGCTGCAGTCAAAGCAAAACTATTACAAATTTTAATGGTTACAAAAATTTGTTTACATGAGCCCAATGACATGTACATTATTATAATTATACAGTCATACTACGTATATAATTATGTAAAATGTATACCCATCTAGATCCATCCATGGCATTATGACCACCGGCCTTTGTATACGCAAGGGACAGGGGAGTGGCTCTGAATGTAGCACTTTTAATTGTGATGGCATACATGCACTCATCAATCAACCATTGCGTAGATGCAAAAGTATTTGCATGAGAATTTAGGCCAAGAAATTCATGCAGTCATCAGTGATCATGAAGTGATCATGAAACATTTGTAAACTATTAAAGATAGGATATACCAGGGAAAAATCTAGAGCTCCAATGCTAACAGAGTACCTTGAGCTTGTGGGCAATAATCGGTTGTTTGTGGGCACAAATATGAAAATATTTCCCCTCAGATTGTGATATACTTGTGTGCATGTGCAAGTATAATTGAATTAGATGTGTTTGTGCAATTTAGCTCCAAGTACATGACCTCTAAAATAGTCTTACAGTGAGATTTTTATACTCACCACTAGTAATCATTATGAAGAGGAGCTGGTATGTACATTGTATAAAATAAACTATAATTATTTGTTGTTTTTATCACAAAGTTTGTTTGTCATTTTTGACTTGGGTGGGGTAACTTGGTCACTCTTTGCTCAAACTCATCAGTGAGGTGGGTGAGGTCACGCATTAAGTGAGTCCGTGTGTACATGGTTGAGAGGGTAATAATTATTGTAGCTGCTATTTTGCTATTCCTCTATGCACTGTCAGTCTGAAGCTCTTTGGCTTCATCTATATGCTTGTTTACAATTAGAAGAGGGAAAATGTTGGAAGGTGCAAAGATAATTGTTATTAACTCAACCTTAAAGAATCCATAAGAGTTTATACAAATTAACCCTAGCATTCTAGCACAATACTGTCTTTGCATGCAGGGACATTAAAATGTGTCTAAAAGGAGTTTTAATGTTGTTGTTCTGATTTGGGTAAGAATGTGTTCTCAAAGTATTCTTCAAACAACAAAAGCTGTTCATCAGCAGTAAATTGGTAAAACATATTAACTTTCAAGCTCTAGTTTCTAAAATTCATATTTTCGGCTCCTAATTGCCTCAAAGAAGCGAGCAACTCCCCCACTTGTTAATGTAATACAGTGTGCAGCTCAAAGATGGGTGAGTACTCTACATCTTGTTATGATTTTCGTTTGAGCACGTTAATATCTTAGCAACAAGTAGCAACAGATAGCAACATACAGGCTCAGCAACACATTCACACACATTATAAACTTATGACCACTTCATCTGGCTCCTTGACTCACCATTGGTATGAGCAGCAACATAGATCTGTATACATGCAATGGTATTTTTAAGTTCAGGGTCCAAAAGCCTCTTACACCACAATACGAAGAATGTACTTACAAGGAAGAAAACTACATATCTCAATGTCTAGCTGGTCAACTGGAAAATTTGCATAATTGTTCAACATGTGCTTTTAATAATTAGAAGAGGTATTATAAACTCTTAGAAGATGTAAGTTCTCCACCATTGTGGTTTGGATGTTTGTGTGTTTTTATGTTAACATGGAATAACACTGACTCGGTTGGTTGGGAAGATATCTGTACTGGCAGTAAGCATGCATGTTTCTTTGTATGTACCCATGTCTCCTGACTGGTTGTGTATCTTCCTGGGAAGTTCCAACTGATTAATCTACTTAACCACCTCATTTCACATCAAAGGGTACACGGCAAGACGACCATAGGTTGTCTGTCGACTGTGTATCAATAATTGTGGCTAGGCAATAAATAGTGTGCTCATTATTATACTGTGGTACCACATGTAATATTATTATACAATCATGTATAATATTATGCATGGCTCCCAGTCGATGTATGCAGCTGTATCCATGGAATTTCAAACAGGCACGAGTTAGTTTTTTTTTTTTTTTTCTTTCTATGAATAATATTATTATGCAATGTATGCTTGAAATTCCATAATGGGTACTACTACCCTATAAGTACTACTATACATGTGTGTATGCACATACATGTGTGTATACACATACATGTGTGCTCATGGTGAGACTATGTAGAAACATTCAAACGTTAGCCCTATGAAATGCAAAGCATTGTTTTTGTTGTAACTATAGAATTGTGAATTTCAGGTTAATACCAAATGGAGCAATTCGAGTATCATACACTACACACCTACAATCCACTGTGAGGTTTTATTCTCATAACTCAATGGCATTAATCGTCACATAGACATGAGAAACGCATATTTCTCTCATAATTATTATTGGGAATACGTGCATTATAGAAAAGTATTATCATAATAGAATATTATCTGTAATAACCAATGTGGTCATTTTGTTGGCCGGTACATGTTCTTAACATGCCAGACTAATGGTACGGACAGGGAGAGTCACTTTGAGTGACGAAGCACTACTTGAGAGTATAATTCCAGAGAACCTACTCCACTGGTTGCATAGATACAATATGTTACAGTTGCCTATGTACCCTGGGCAGGGACTCCTTATATTTATGGGTCATGCAGACAGACACTTCTAACGTCTAGCTGTACATGTCATGGGCACTTGAAAATCTCTGACTAAACCAACCTTAACCTTCAAGTCAGTCACTCTGACTCTTCTAAACCAGAACTACCCCTTCCCCCCCTCCCAGCTAGGCTACATATAGTTGAATCAGATGTCCATTGTTGTTTATTTTTGTGCTATCTACTAGAATTACATCATCATTCTAGATGACTCGGGATCCAGTTTATGCTTGCTAAAGAAATACAATATCACATGCTTCTTTTGCTTTTTTTTGCTGTGCTAACTGCATATGATGCAAACTTAAAAGTTCTAGAGGACTCTAGTGTATACTAGTTCAAGCGTGAGACTGCTCCACTTCACTGCAGGTGCATCATTATTCATTGCATACTTGAGCAGTGCATTATTTCTTTGATGTGCAATAATGGAAGGTTAAACAAATTCAACGAGAAACCTCCTACATGGAGGGACAAAAACAATTGTGTATTCATGTGCTCGTGAATATGATTCTCTTAGCTGCAGTAGGATGCATGATCGGTTCAAAGAGGACAATGGAAATACCAGCTGGACTCAACAAACAGAATAATGCTGAGAAAACAAAATACATGCATGCATGTCTGATACTCTTTTTCAAAAAAAAAACAAAAAAAAAAACAAGCAATCTTTCTCACAGTCAAGGTCACAACATGTACAAGAGTGTTGAATTTAGTAGGCTCTCAGGCTCTCTATTATAATATGGGAAAGTCACTTATGGCTTGGCAATCGCTATAGCAACACTATGTTACAGAGAATTGAGTGACATCATTTTGTATTCAATATGTACATCATTCCTGAATTTATTAAATCCATGGCAAATTGGATTAATGTGCTTATCTTGCAACCCAACATAAGTAACCTTGTAGAGTGCCATTGTCCAGCTGTCGAGGAGAGTTAACGCAAAATTGGAAGCGAGTCACTCTGCTAGGAATTCCAGTACACCTGTGTCATTGGTTCGACTTTGTCCCCTTTTGTACGTACAGTACCAGCCCCTGTATTCCCAACACTAGTGGTAGTATGGATTTTATCGGAAATGTACTATGTTTTGTAGTTTAAGTGACTCTATTCATGCACATTGTAATTAAATACGTGGGCCAGCAATTGTCATCATGACAGGTTCAATTCTGATCATTGTCTTGTGTTCCTTTAGTGCAGGATGAGAGCTGATTATAACAATTTTAACAATGACCCTGTAATATGGAGCTACATAGAATCTCTTTGAGCTTGTTCTCCTGAATTCATGTACAGCTAGAGCATTTTCCCTAAATAAACTTCCGTTTTAGGAGAATCTACACATGTACATGCAGTCATTGCAGTGGCTAAATGTGGGCTAGTTAAGTGCATGTGTGGAGGGGTAGCCATGATTATAATTCCGACTTTTTTCAGATCTCCTATATATATAGTGGTGCACACCTACAGGCAGAATCATGGAGTCATACGACATTACTTGGAATTCCCTCAACTAAAACTTTTAATACGTAAGCTTTTCAGATGACCCATCATAGGACAAGGTTTATACGTATATATCTACGTATACATATCTGCAGCTATATACGTCATATATTATCATGACATTATAGTTATTGATAATACTATTGCTATGCAAGGACAAACTAATGTGTCTCTGATTTAGAGGAGTCGACCAACTGTACTGTGACCTATATACTTACGTACCCCCGTGATCTAAACACTTATGAGGATGCAGAGATGCGCTAGTATATCATACCAGTAGCACTTTATTATTACCTGAGGCATGCACATTGTACTGATTCTGATCACTGACATCATTATTTAGGATGGGCGGACGTATTTAGTTCCACTGAAGAATGGAAACCCAGTATAAGCACAAACCTAAATAATTTCTCAAGTGGCCACACATGGCATAAAGGGCTCCATATAATGACATAATTATTGTGACTTGATGGCTAGTTTTCACTGGTTTATTCTGGCTGGACGGGGGATGGCAGGTGGGGGTGGGGTTATGATACTGCATTGTGCTGAAGTATAATAATATTCACATGGTCATGTGACTGGCTAGTACTGTAAATGAATAAATGGATGGCTGAATCCAGGCTGATCCCCTCATTGCACGTCAATCAGCATCACTATAATACGTCAGTTAGAAACCACAGGACAATACAGTGTAATGGCATTCACATATCAAATTTACAATGTTTCCTGTGTGTATTCACACACACACACACACACACACACACACGCACACACACACACACACACACACACACACAGAGACTGGAGGGGATTAATTAGTATCATGCATACTTTTACGTAACAATCATAATAATTATTATTATATAGAAGCATTCAAAGAATCACAATTAGTGGCTATTCATAGTTCCACAATAACTAGCTGTAGTGTATGGACATATGTCATCAATCGAGTGTATGAGTAAAACTCTCAGCACATGAAATGCATGCAGCGGTTGGTAAGGAAGTCTTCGGTTTCATGTTATCACTCCATCCTAATGACCATTGATCGATCATCTAATTGTGTGTGTTTTTGTAGGAACGGAAGGCACTGATGAGTAATTCCACTATACATGTGCAATCACAAGAGCTCCAAGAAAACCATATCACATGACAAACTAACGCCCACAGGGAGTGGGCACTGGATTGCTGGATGACGGATGGTTGTCTTATAACATGCACATTTTTAGATCCTATTTCATGGGAGCTTCTGAGGATGTGTGCTGGTACTTTCTATATATAAGAATGAGGTATGCAGTCAGTGTGGTATATGATGTCAATTCTGAGTAATCACTTACGTAGCAATAAGAGAAATGCAAGCACACTGACCCCTTTCTAATTATTATTATATTTCAGCATATCTGCCCCTGTCTCATTGGTTTAGATTGTCAGTTGTCATGGTCCAGACAGGATACCTCTGAGTCAGGTAATTTATTGCTACGTAGCTATGTAGGATGTTGGATCAAACAAAACATGTTGTTAATGAAGTCACTTGTAAGACCATGTCCAGTCCACTGGAGGCCTAGGGAGGTAGACCTTAAACAGCCAGTAATTTGTAATTTAAGTTATGATTATGAAAGGTCTCTCCTAAGCCGTATATACACAATGTATAGCTGTATGGTTGAGTGCTGTACATGTAACTAGTTTGTTCGCCATTGACCCCCTGTGACCTGTAGCTACTTTATTATTACCTCCACCAATCCAGTAACTAGGCTATAAAATTTTGGTTGCTAGGCGATGGCAAACAAGCAAACACACACACATACACACACACACACACACACACACACACACACACACACACACACACACACACACACACACACACACACACACACACCAACTGAACACTAGCTAGCACACTTAAGCTTATTTTTGTGGTTTTCCCCAATTCACATTATGTTGGGTTGATCTATGTACTGTACCACAGAGTACAGTCTAGCCACGAGCCAGACCAGCTACTACCACCCACTCTTCCTGTGCACTGTTCCATCTCTGTTTCACCAGAATAAGATACACAGGATATGACTCCTCAAAAATGCCTACTTTGAATATCATTAATCTATACAGGAGTCACATCAAGGAGTACATGGAGGGTCAAGCGTAAATGTGCTGAGACAGTAATCCATATGAATCTTATTTTTCAGGAAATGCAGCTGAGACCAGTATATCTCAGAAAGAGTGGGTGGCAAGCTAGTGCTGTAGGAATGTGTGGGGGTGATAGGCACCCAGACTGCATGGCCACAACATCGTTAATTACTTTGACAAAATTATTTTTAATGCTTCAAATTACGTTTGATATCAGATTACAAAAGTATACAATAAAATCCTAGCTTGATAAATTATATTATTAATGTATGGTAAAAGTTCTTCTATACCTGAAGCAGCTCCTTATACAACAGAAGCAAATAAAAAGAAAGGGATATAATAACCAAGAGAGATCCTCTTACACACACAATGATATATACACGAAGGGGATTGAACAAACTTGGGGAAATAGCATTGAATATTTACAAGAATAGTCCACACACAAGAGAGAGACAGAGAGAGACACACAATACATGCAGTATATCATCAAAACAGAACAAAATTATAGCACTCAATGGTTAATCAGTCTCGAGGTTTCATCGGGCACGCCACTTCCGTACACTCTACCTTCCTCCTGATACCTCTGCTGACCAGGGTACGTGGCACCGGGGTAATCCGTGGGGAGAGTGGGGTACACCTGGTTGGTGTTCCCACCCGATGTCCTCATGGCAGGGTCGGGCAGTGGAGTAGGAGCAGCCGAGGAACGTGTGCCTCCGTTGGAGACAGGTGGTGTCCGTGAATGGAATCTGGGAGAATCGGAGTCGTCATGTGAAGAGGTGGCAGGGGGGCGAATGGCAGAATCATCGTAGGGAGATGGGAGGTCCTTTATGGAGTGGAATGGCGGGCCTGTGTGTGTGTGTGTGGGTTGTGTTTCAAATACAAGTACCTAAATGAGAGATTACCCAGGCTATAAACGGATACACTCTCATTGATGTTCTCTTCTAAACAGGAAACACGCACACAACTACTGTAATCCAAAGGATACAAAAACCCATCATTATGATTGTATGTTTTACTACAGAACTAAACCAGACACACATCTAGAGATGACCAGACAATTCACCCAAACCTACATTACCCTACAGAAATCTCTCCCCTCCTCCCCCAAAACAGGGACATTGTTCCCTGACCCTCTTGCTGACTCACCAACATAGCTCAGCAGCACTGGCAGGAAGACCAGCCCGTGGAGAGCTCCCCACAACAGCATCAACATATACATACGGAAGTAGTAGATGTCAAAGATTTGGGACTTAGCAAACAGGAGGACAAACACCCCGATGAACTTGGTGATGGTGATCCCGCTCACCACCGAGGCACCCATGTTGGCCAGAGCGGAGCGAGCCCTCAAGACGCGGGTCGGGAGAGGACACGAGCAGAACCAACGGACAATGTGAGAACAAAACTCGACAGAAATTCCAACAGTCTAGAGAACACGAGAAAAACACATCATCTCGCATCGAAAAATAAAACCACAAACAATGGCTCTCTAACAACCACAACACACACAAAAAGTGGTCACACAGCATCGTGGCTCACCATAACAAGGTTGACAAGAGAGACAGCGTTGGCATGGACACCAACCAGGTACATGAAGCCCAACATGTGCAGTATGACCATACAGACGGTGAGCATGACGACCAGGGCGGCCCAGAGGTTGAGTCCCATCATGAGGAATGTCACTAGGAACACAGCACCTATGTAGAACAACATGAGAGTGAATACATGAGTGACCAAACATACACGTATGTGATTTATCGAGGTACAGTGTACACTAACACAGAAATGTTGAACACACAAGTGACTGTATGTATGTATGTGATTGATCAAGGTACACTTAACACAGAGATGTTAGTACACACATACACATGATGGGAGATGTACTACACAGTACAATACAAGGTTACCGTGTAAAGTACAAATCTCTTACCGATAGAGACGCCGATATTGACGCCCATGTCCTTCACAGTGGTGAGGTACTGTTCGTAGTAGACGTAGAACACACTGTAAGGGAACACGTCGTGGCCGATGGACTCTGAGATGACATCACCCAGCTGACGGGCCCACTTCAGAGCAGAGACAAACTCGTCAGAGGTGGAGAGGATGGTGTGATAGGTCATCACATTAGAAGCTGTCACATAATGCAAGAGGGCCATCCGTGTATAAAGTGAGTGTGATTAAATGTAACGAATAGGGACTTACTCTTGATCGTCTTTCCACCAGGGTTGAGTTTCACTCCACTGCTAAAGCCAGCGTGACCGCCAAACGGACACTCAACACCTGGATTGTCCTCTAAGAATCTCTTCAAGTAGTGTTCAAATTCCGTCACGTTCGGCCTATCAAATTTTCCATCAGGTGTCAGGCAAGTATGACAGTCAGGGTCGGATTTAGCGTCGCACTCTTGGTTCTTGTCCGTGATGCCACAACACTCGCTCTTTGGTGACAGCCACTGGTAGTAGGTGTCCAACCAGAGCATGGCAGGTTCAGCTATGCCAGTGCTGGAGTTGTGTGCAAGTGTGTGAGGGATTGATTATGTCACCATTAGCACAGTGTGTGTTTGTGTGTGTGTGTTTGTGTGTGTGTGTGTGTGTGTATGTGAATGCAACACTTGATTAGGTGTAGTTGCTTACAGATTTGAAGCCCGTGAGTAGACAGCGATCTGGGTGCCCAGGGAGCTGTTGCTACATCCCACTCCAGAGCAGATGAGGTTTTGTTTCGCTGGGTCACTGTAGTTGAAGCCATCTCTGATGACAAAGTAGACGGGAGATCCAGTGTGCAGGTACTTGAAGAGCTCATCAAAGTATGGCATCAGATAGGAGTCCTAGCAATAAGAGAAGTAAACACAAATTAAATAGACGACCATTACCAACTAAAATAGCCAGCACTGAAACAGTACTAGTATATAGCAAGCACAAGCAGGTTTTAGATTTGACGACCATTACCGTACAAACTTCCTACCTTGGGCAGTGCAGCAGTCTGTTCCAGGCCGACCTGNATACAGTGAATACTAAGTTTCAAATGTGACAGGCTTACGTGGAAATCCTCCCAGTACTACGTTTGGATCAACTGGCCCACCAAAAGCTCCAAGACAAGGCATGGGTGGGTCTGTGAAGTAGGTTCCATTAACAGCAGTGGGATTCCTAAACAAACAAACCAAACCACTAATAATCAAAAGTGTGCTGAAAATCTGACTGTACAGTTACCTGGTACAATAGTGAATGTGATAACGGAAATCGGTTTGGCCAAAATTTTCCGTGTAGTCCAAATTATCGACAGAGTTCTGGAAGTAGTTGAGCACGGTCATGATGGTACAGCTGGCATTGTTTGTGTTGTTCTCGTTGCCCAGTGGCTTGAAGCAGATGTCATCGAGGGTGATGTTACTGGCGGGACCATCGTCATCTTGATAGTGCACCTCCATGTTGGTCAAATGGTTAATGATGGCCAGAGTCTACAGGAAGAGAGAGAGAGAGAGAGAGAGAGAGAGAGAGAGAGAGAGAGAGAGAGAGAGAAAGAAGTTGGGAGGAAAGAATTAAAATACAGATAGGACACACTAGACATTAAAAATACATTGTAATAATGTAATATATAAATTGGGGAGTTTTCTTGTCATTTCTGATGTACGACTAAAAATTGAGAATAAAACCATAGCAGTATATATTATCTATGATAAAACAAACCAATGTACCTCGTCCAAAACATCTTTACTGAGTGCTGGTCCAAACGTCCAAGGCTTTGGGTTGAGCACACCGTAGGGTTGTTCAATAGTGTAATAGTCTGTCGTATTCTTGGGCGTAATAATCAACATCTCCGTCCGATAAAATGGTCCGAAATTTTCATCAAAGTAATCCTTCTCGAGGCGAGCACGACTCGTTGGTGCAGACCACAGCTTCACGGGATCCGTGGTGATCTTGAAGAAGAAGAGACCACAGGACAGTGCTATCACAATGACTGTCACCACGATGAAAACAATGTACCAGAAATCGGCGACAAACTTGCCCCACTTGTAAAAGATGACCTTCACCCAAATCTCAAACATTGCACCGATCTTGCTATAAGCCATACAGCAAGTGAGACCACCACCCTCTCCTCTGTCCAACTTTTCGAAATCAATCTCGTCATCGTTAATGCTCCCCACGCTACTCACGGGTGACACGTCGTCCTCATCATCTCCAACAGCTCCATAACGCCCCCCACTCTGAGTGGAGTGGCCCTTTTGGTCGATCCTAGTGTAGCCACCACGCTGCCTCATGAGGAGCTGACAGCAAGAGACGAAGAAAGCCAGGAGGAAGATGACAGTGGAGAGGGCTCCTCCTCCAGCGATCACACCCACCGTGATGTCAAAGATGGGGAAGGTGCTGGCATTGGCCGTGGGTGGGGCGGGGCAGAGGACTGGGGTTGGACAATCAGAGCAGCTGCACTGGTCAGGCCCGGGTGCATCACAACGTGTGAAGTTGGTATCTTTTGAAGACATGTTTTCTGGTAGTTGGGAGTCATTGAGGCCATACTTATAGTACATGGGAAAAGGGGAGTTGAGATTCTGCTCGGGAGCAGCGAGGTAGTCGATCCATTTGGTCGAGTTACACGCCCCATTTCCACCACACATGATATTGATGACCTTTGAACTGTCGGCCGGATATTGAACGTTATCGCATGAGTCGTACAATTCGTTGACATAATCCATAGTGACAAAGATGTCCACAGCCTTCGCATACCACATCTTGGTACCATTGTCAACTGGTCCGTAGGTGAGATAAGGTTCTGGGTCCACCCACAGGGACTGGTCGGGATCGCAAGTTGTGCCACAGAAATGATTGCGAAAGTTTTTGTAACAGGTGGGACAACGACCGAACAATCCTTCAGGTGTGCTCATCTGGTTCGATAGAATGCTCATTTGACCTTCGTCACAACAAACAGCACCCCTTTCCAAGTACTGAGGACACGTCTCACTAATGAGGTCGTACATTTTACTGCCTTTATCGAACTTTATAGCTGGACCATTGTAGAAGCAATTGAACTGACTGGCATCTCCGTTGATGCCTGACTTCTTGCACCCTCCATACCAAATGCAAGTACCTTCTTCACGAGTGATATTTGGCTTAGACGGTTGTTGCGCCCAGCTGAAAGAAACCTGAAGAGAAAAACACAATAAACACACTGGGAATAACATACCAACTTTCATATTCAATTGTCTTTGTGTGTGTGAGTGGACCTTGTGACAATGAGCACTACACGGTTCCAAACCCAACTAACAACTTTCAACATGAGATACTCTTCCAGTGGATAAACAATACTCTACGAGATCATTGTCTCCCAAAAACAATCCCTCGTGCACATGACGGCCGGCACTTGACAATACAGAATGCCGCGCCACACATGAACACATACAAATCTACAATACATACAAAAATAAGATACCGTAAAATGCAAAGATGTGCATATTTGACAAGCACCACAAATCAGGAGATTTTCATTCTTAGTAAAAGATAAGGCTCATCTGATATGTGTGGACACAACACACACACACACCAGTTGAGATCAGGTGATGTGACGGCCATTAGAAATGACCTTTTGTGTGTTCATGTAGTAGGATATCATGTGGTAATATGGAGTCCTATACAAAAGGCCACGTGTGTAGTGTCAGCACACACACACACACCACCACCAACCTATTTCCTTACATAGAGAACTCTTATGGGATAGGTGGACAGACCAGTAATGAATGAGGCCACTACAACATACCATGGTACCACTAAACAACTTGATGGTTAATTTTCAAATCAGTGTGGCCCTTACACAGTTGGCAAAAGCTCACTGTAGCTATGACAACAGGAAAGAGCATTATGGACATGGAAGGAGTTCACCTACAACAGTTACATCATGTTTTGAAGACGATATCATGAATTGGGCAACAGTTGATATACTCTTGGAAAAGGAGAGCTACATAGTGCTACACAAACCACCCAGAGGGTTCTCTGGGTATTTAACGTCATAAATATTTAGCCTTAATAATAATGTTATTCTCCTAATGTCCTCAAATACAGAAAACTTCCCAAATGTGACAATTAATTTTTTATAGTAAGTTGTTTAATCTTTCTAAACTACAGTTTATTCATGATACTACATAATACTACGATATACCACAATACTACAGATTCACTGAATTTGATATTAATTTTGTACTCAGAGTACAAAGTTATTTAATCATAGATGACAAGTTTCTAACACTACATACCAAATTATTTACACCATAATATTATGAGAGAGAATAAAACTGTTTCAATATAATTTTATACCGTTGATTATACTAAATCAATGTGTCACTTCTGCCTGGACACAGAGGGACAATCACAAGTCAAGTTTGTACCTAGCCTCGTTCCCAGGCCCCCAAAAGAGGGCCTGGTATCTATTGACTGCGCATGCGCCAGTTTGTACCCAAAATCTGGGTACATCGTAAATTTCACCGTAAAATTGTCCGTATACTCTGTTGACTGGATTACGTCATAGGTATTTTTCGAAGCGCTAGGCATAGAAAAGCTAAGAGAACGCTTGTCTCTTTCCAAGCACTTACTTGATATATTTCCAGAAGAAAAGAGTGGAATAGCAGCAGTAGCCAACCCAGGTAGGACTGTAGATCAATCTTTTTTTCGCTGAAATTACGCGCATGCGCAGTCAGTAGACACCAGGCCCTCTTTTGGGCCTGGGGACGAGGCTAGTTTGTACCCATCTACCCCACCAAAAATGCTGACAACAGCAGCTGTCACTTCAGAGATTCATACATCATTCACAGAGGACCAAATGTGTAGGTTTATTAACTTACGAGGGCTAAAAGGAATAGAGATATCGGTCTGTTGAACGCCATGACTCCACGACGGTCTGTCTTGATAAAATTGACGCCTATGAAAACTATATCGCTCTCTCTGCGAGAGAACACACCCTTTTATTGGTCATGAGATTGTGGCTTCCATCACATGCCAACCGAAATCAGGTGATGGAGTGATTTGTGTAGTTTACTAGTGAGTATACGGAATTCTTGTGCATTTACGGACATTGCGAGAAGAACTTTGACCCTTATTAGCGGTAAATTCGAATTCGAATTTGATTTTGCCTCCTAACAAAATTTACTATAGACTGTTTATATAAAACCAACGAGCAAACATGTGTATTATTATCGTGTATTCAGGGACTAACAATGTTTTCAAAACTAACTAGCTATGATCATGAGTGAACTAGAGTGGAATGTGATGAATGATGAGATAAATCTCCTCTAGAGAGCAGTGAGTGTTCACTGGTGTCACCATCACCCCCCAGTGACTGCAAGTCCTCCTGTTCTTGCTGACCTAGGCCCTGTCGGACTTGTTTGATGGATTGCTGTAGCTCAGTGAGAGCTCTGTTCCATTTAGAATTATCGATGTGAGGGTGTGATGGTGTGCCTGGTGAGGGGTGATAGATGTGAGGGGGGATGGTGCCTCGTACATTGCTTGCACCGATACCACTAGCCATCAGATCATGCCTATGGAGAAACAAAAAAACAACAGCAATGACGACAAACCCCCCAACAATTATAGCACTATTATGAAACATCTGATTGGAATAGCAACACCATGCAGGCATGCACTCACCCAGCTTTCCTGGCCATGTGCAATTTCACGGCATCTAACTGTCTGTGTAGCTCTCTCCTCTCCTGGAGTAGTTGCTTCTCCTTGTGGATGAGACTGCTCACCTGACCGGTAGCAGTGTCAGCACGAGACTCGGCATCTTTCAGCTTCTGTTGCAGTGTGGTGTTAGTAGTGCTGAGCACATCCAGCTGCTTGGAGAGGTCGTCCTTGGTGAGTTTGAGCTGGTTCACTTGAAGAGAGAGTGCCTCACTCTTTCGTCTGTGTTTGAGCGATTCACCTTTTAGTCCAGCTATGGTGCTTTCAAACTTTTGAGTCAATAATTTTGATTCCTGTTTCCACCTGAAAAACCGACACAAGAACAAGACAGCACAGCATAATTGAAGTTAGATAGCAGTACATGACAAGATGTGCATGCCTACTTTGTTCCAACTCTGTGCTGAGCAGTCACCAAGCTACGCAGATCATGCACTGCCTTTTGGTGAGTCTGCTCTGAGCTCTCCAGTCGACAGTGCAGGTCCTTTTCTTTTGTCTCGTGTTTCTGTTTCAGACAAGCAACTTCCTTCACCAGCCTTGCTTCAGCAGTCTCTCTCGCTTGCTCACTGAATCTCAGTTTCTGTCTCACCTCGTCGCACTGAGACATCAACTTTATCTTCTGCTCTCGAAGATTATGCATCTCTTCTTGGACCTGCTTCTGCCACTTGCGATGATCGTCAGACATCTGTTCACTGGCTTCTTTCTCTTCAGCAAGACTATGGTCATAAAAAAAGAGCATTCAATTTTAAAAAATGTCGACAGTGGAGGTCCTTTTTTTTCCCGAACATTCAAATGTACATTTGTAACAAGTCAAGATAAATGAACATGCACACACACACACACACACACACACACACACACACACACACACACACACACACACACACACACACACACACACACACACACACACACACACACA
>CAXIPT010000002.1:17129206-17152338 GCA_964030475.1 Tethya wilhelma | reverse complement strand
CACACACACACACACACACACACACACACACACACACACACACACACGTTGAGGCCTTCAAACATAAGAATGAGGTCACAAACTCACCTTTCCTCAAACTGATCATGATCTTTTCATAGACATTGCCATTGACTTCTATAAGCACCATGACTGAATGTCATTTTGGAGAGAGGGTCCAAGTATAGCTTTAATCCACTCATGGTTGATGGCTAGCAAGACACTGGCTACCACTGTGCTAAAGTATTCATTCTTTCTTGCACATACATGTACAGCAAAGACACTGTTCTTTGTTAGGCATTGATGCATGTCCGAGTTTGGTAACTCAAAAGGACCGTTTCTTGACATCAGGCTGGACCCACGCTTGGGCTATAGATATGACAGCGGTGTACAGGTTACTGCCTCAACATGACGTTAGAAGGTAAATTCATTTTAGCTCTGAAAGAACCCACCTGTAGTATATACTAGCATGCAGATGTGACATGGTCATTGTTGGATTCACTTTCAGAATAGAGAGAATTGAGTTTCTAGATGAGAAGGAACTGCTGATTCAGCTGTTACAACACTATTGCTTGAGTTGTGGATATAGTGATGAGCTCCATTTAGGTATATCTACAATGTCATAATAGTGTCATGGTTATAGTCATCTTGTTTTTACTGCAATATTATATTCATTCTTTAGGACTTGAAAATGTCTGTCTTGGGAAAACTTCACCACAATTATAGCTTTTGATGTTTTTCAAAATTTTTTTGTTTGCTGTCAATATCACTTTGTATAACACAATGCTGCAAGTCAATTAAACTCATACACATGCAACTGCTGCAAATATTGAATATGAATTTCAATGTAAACATGATCAATTAACGTGCATGCTCATTATCTTCTCTTTTTGCCAGTTTTAGGTTTCTTAAAACTTTGTCCTTTCATCGTTCCTCCCTTTCTCTTTTTCCTCTTTCTGGCCTCCATCAGTTCTCTGTGATGTCGTCTCTTCAAAATCTGGTCCTTTGGTTTCAAATCACCAACAGTCTCTCTCTTTCTCCCACCTTTGGTTTGAGGTGGAACATGGCTAGCACGAAATCTAGACTGTCTACTCTTGCCAGCTGGTTTCTTAAAGCTCTCTTCGTTTTCCTCAGCAGTCGACAGAAGGCCATCAATCTTGTGAGTGTCTCGCCATCTCTGGTAGGCGTCTGACTTGTACGAGGCCTTGATCCATTGCCCACTTTCAGTTTTGATGCGTTTCTGTTTGGGTTCCTGACCACTTTCCCCAACAAACTTTTTACGTTTTCTATCCCTGTACCAGACCCAACAACATAAGTTTGTACGATTGTAACATAAATTTCTAATGTAACTCACCATTTGAGGGTACTCTTTTTCTTCTTTGTGGTTTGTTCCTCATCTCCATCTAGGTCTAGCACTGCACTAGCTGCCTGCTGCTCAAAACTGCTACTCAATGACAGCCTGCACGTGTGGCAATAAAGAGGGGGGACACTAATTTGGAAACACACAATAGCAATAATGTGAGTGTACATTCTGGCCTACCCCTTCTCAGAGTGGCTATCTGAAGGTTTGTAGTGAAGGTAGTGCTCTTTGTCAATGGTTCTTGCTCTCTTTTTCCCTATAGGTAAAATTGAAACCCTGATCCTAAAAAGCCTACTGGACCATGATCACTTTCAAACCTTTTTTCTTCAAAGAAACCGATTGCTCTGTTTGAAAAACTGCCAAATCGTCATCACTTATATGCTCCTGGTCACTGTCTAAACCAGCTATCTCTTGGATGACCTTTTTTCTCTGTTTCTCCCTGTTTGCAGTGACCACAGTGGAATGGTAGTCCCTGAGAGAGAGAGAGAGAGAGAAGGCAATTAACATAGAAAGACAATAACATTTACAATTGCAACCAACACATATACACACATGCATAATATCTCAAACCTTTTGCTCCTCATCACTTGCTTACTATCACTACTAGCAGTTGAATGCACTTCAAAGATGGTCTGTAAGGAGAAACATACACAATTGGTAATTTTTTTCTTAGTAGAACTGGTCACTGAAACATGGCACCAGCTCACTACCTTTGTTGGTCTAAATGACTTAAGGGTATCCATCAGTCTACTCTTCTCCACCTCTTCACTGGAGCACAACTCTTCAAACATTGGATGGAGTGGAACAACTTGTGGCAGGTCCTTTGCACGCTTTACTGACTCAGGAGCTGGTTGATTACGAGACCGTACGTACTGTTTCTGAGCATTTGTGGCAACTTTCTTGAGAGCGTCGAGATCGGAAGAGCTCAAATGAAGCTTCTGAATGACATCTTCTTCTTGCTCAATGACCGACTGAGGCACACTACCCAACACACCACTCCTGTAGCCACCCTCAGAGGCTCCCTGTGAGCAGCCGCTGCTGAGCTGAAGTGGTCTACCGAGGAAGAGATGGAGGTCCAACATGTAAGGAACTTCATCGCTGGAGATGAGAGAATAAGCTGTACCACTTCTTCCAGCCCTTGCCACACGGCCTGTCAGTAATGGCACATGGTATTCACTGAATTAAAATCACATGACATA
Organism: Tethya wilhelma; assembly: GCA_964030475.1. Taxonomy (NCBI): domain Eukaryota; kingdom Metazoa; phylum Porifera; class Demospongiae; order Tethyida; family Tethyidae; genus Tethya; species Tethya wilhelma. Next base: position 17,149,782 of record CAXIPT010000002.1, on the reverse strand, counting down.
ATTATGGTGGTTCCTATAGTAGACCAACTCACCTACTCTGTGTACGAATAGCTTTGGTTTGGTTGGAAAGTTGTAGTTGATGACATTGTCAAGCATTGGAATATCGATGCCTCTTGCCTGTGAGTGTTCATGTACGTGTACACACGTAGAAATAATAAATGTGTGTCCACTTGCATCTTTCTTCACTAACTCACAGCAATATCGGTCACTATCATCACCATGACTTTCTTGTTGACAAACTTGGCAACATTAATCTTGCGAGCTGCCTGATCCAGTGAGCTGTAGATGTATGTTGAGGGAATACCAGCTGCTTCAAGGAGCTGAGTTCAGAGAGAAATCAAAATCGCTAATGACCATACTCCTGAACAAAGAAAAGAAATCTATCTATTTATCTACCTCTTTGAGGTACTCCACGTGATGTTTGGTGGGTGCAAACACGACTGTCTGTTCGTGAGAGCTCAACACATTCCTCAGTTGATACAGTAGGACAGCTGCTTTGTCATCAGGTCTCGTCGCTAAGTAACACAGCTTCAATTCGTTGCTGAGTTTTGAGTCCACATCCAGTCGAACTAGGACAGGGTCTTTGAGTCCAGCCTTGGCAAACTCTACCAGCTGTTTTGGTAACGTTGCAGAGAAGAGCAGCGTCTGTCGTGACTCAGGCAGTCTTCGGATGATCTCAGTCAGCTGCTCCGAGAAGCCCATTTCAAAGAGCCGATCAGCTTCATCGAAAACAACATACTCCATCGAAGAGAGCTGTAGTTCCATCTCAACCACGAGATGGAGGAACCTTCCAGGAGTGGCAATGAGGCTGGATAAATGATTTGAAATGAGTACTACTGAAGTCAGAATTCACATGTAAGAGTTGTGTGTGTGTGTGCATGTGTGTGTGTGTGTGTGTGTGTGTGTGTGTGTGTGTGTGTGTGTGTGTGTNTGTGTGTATGTATTGACTAACATGTCAGGATTAGTGTGCATAGCAGAGAACTGTTCCTCCATCTTGTCTCCTCCGAGAATGAGAGCTGCACGTAAGTTGGTGCATTTACCAAGCTGCCAAAAGAAGAGGTGTTACTGACATACACACATGGAGCAACCTTAAACACAGCAACTGTACCTCTTTTGTGAATTTCATTGTTTGTGTAGCCAGCTCTCTTGTTGGTGACAGGATCAGCCCCCTTGCACCAATCTACATGCATTCATGACACAGTATATTCTTGTTGCTACATTGATAGCACTGCTAATAGAGGTGACAACCAACCTTTGCTGAGTGTGCCTTCAGTCTCTCTAGAAGAGGAACAAGAAAAGCAGCTGTCTTTCCAGACCCTGTTCTGGCCATACCCACAACATCCTTCCCATCCAAGACAAGAGGAATACACTGTTTGGGAATCAACTTGTAAACTGACAATTTTTCAAGTAAGCAAATCACGTGAATCATGAGCTATACCTTTCTTTGGATGGGAGTGGGAACTCTATAGCCCTTCTTCATTACCCCAGTAAACACTTGATGGCTTAAACCTATACAAAAATCACTGTAAACATACTACCAGAGCACCTTGACCTTCAGTACAACCTACCCATGGACTGAAAGCCCCCAGATTTTTTCCCTTTCCTATTCTGTTTGGCCATCATCATCCTCGTCTCCTGTGCATCTACATCACTCCCACTACCTTCATCCTCATCACCTGATCCCTCCACGTCGGCTGAAGAGCCTTCTAAAAAGTGTGTAAAGTTGAGATTTGCAATGGCTTTCTCCATGGTCGAATTTCTAAATAATGCGCATCACCACCACGTGGCTTTTCTTGGATCAGCCACGCCTCTTGGATCTTTGCAATCGGAAGTTCACTTGGAAGGGACCCGGAAATACATCATTAGCTTCTAAATACTTTCACTGCAGAACAGATTTTCAGGGCTCATAATTTTTGTTCTGTGTAGTTGTGTGCTTTGTGAGTATGGCCACTAGACGAACAGGCAAAGGAGAGCAGGCAAACGGCGAGACCAAGAATCAGGATGGCGGCGTTGAGGAGATAAAAGGGTCACCCACAGCAACAGAGAAAGGTCAACTAAGAAGTGAGTTTCAAATGGAGACACGCCTACAACAGCTGATTTTCAATAAATTTTGTGTGTGTGTGTGTTTTCTATCCAATTTAATATTACAATATCTCCTGCACACATGCACATGTACCTTGTTCAGAGACGAGACAAGAACACAAAGAACAGACAAAGAAAGAACTCAGAAAACGTGCAGACACTCTAAGATGGATTGCTATTATCGTCGTGCTAATCCTAGCGGCCATCGGCCTCTACTACTACTTCACATACTATCATGTCGACGCCCCTCCCCGAACTCAAACTAAGACTAAAGTCCCCAAAGACAGTGGTACAAAGGGCAAAGAGAAGACTCCAAATAAACCACCATCTGACAAAGCCAAAGGCAAGAAAGCTGATTCAAAAAAGACACAAGGAAAGACAAATAAGAAAGCAGAGGAAGGCACAAAGAAATCCAAACCAACTCCAGCCACCACCAAAGGAGCGAACACAGCAAAGAAGACAAAAGAGACACCTAAAGCAAAACCATCACCAGCTAAGAAGAAACCAGTACCAGTGAAGGAGAAGAAACCGAAGCAAACGTCGGTAAATTTGAGTGAAGTACGACTTCTAAGAAGACCGTTCAGTCCTTCTGATCCCGATAAACCATATTCAATGGATATTTTAGCGGGAGACGAACTCCTGAAAGACAAGCAGTATACCTTGGCTTTGGAACACTTCAATGGGATCATCAAGAAGTTTCCACAGAGTCCCAGAAGTCTCTATGGTAAGGCTCTTGCACTTGCACACATGGCGGAGGAAAAACGTAGCAACAAATTGATGGACTCAGCTATCGATTTTTTCTACAAAGCTGGCATGGAATCATCCATTGCTAGGGAGGACGTTAAAATAGCAGCTTTAGTGGAACTTGCCGACCGTGCTAAAGAGAGGGGCAAACTACCACTTGCTATTAAAGCTCTAGAAAGGTTAACCCAACTCAGAAGTGATGACTACTATTTTGCCAATCAGCTGGCTGTGGCTTACCTATCCACTGGGAACAAAAGAAAAGCCAAAAGTATCTTCAAGAAGACACTCGAAGCATCTCCAGAAGACTATTTTGCCAAGGCTCAGTTGGGGTACATTTTTTACATCGAGAAGCGTTATGAACAGGCACTTCGTCACCTCCTGGATGGCATCCGTAAAGATGAAGCAGTGAGAAAGAACCCCAAATTCTATCTTTACGCTGGTGACACACTTGTCAGACTCAACAGAACTGACGAGGTATGTTTCCATTATCATTGTAATAGTTGTCTTAGTTCAACGTGTCAACAATTTTGTGGATTCTACTGTCTTTTCTGTGTCTCTAACTTTGTATTCTATTGTAGGCTCATGCATTGTATGGTGAAGCCGTTTCACTGGGGTTGTTCCCCTCTGTGTGGCAGAGGTCTATCAACAATGAGGCAGGCCTTCGTGCAGTTCCTTGGTGGTCTGTTGAAGACACGGGCTACAGGCATGATATTGACAGGATTGTGAACGGCTTGAAAGATATCACCAGGTACATGTATGTTGTGTTTAGATGATTGTTTTTTCCCCATTACTCATTTATTGCATCACCAATACTTCACAATGGTGTAACCTTACTCTATATTGTTATGCTTATATCACTGTTCACATGCACTTTCATTGATTTTTCCAGGGAAGCTTTGTCCCTGTTTGATGAAAGCAAGGCTGTCTTCTCCACTCAGGATGAGTCCACTCCACACTTCATTCTCTTCCAGAATGGCAAGAAGAATGCCAAGAATTGCATGCACACACGTAAAACCTGTGCTCTGATTGAATCCTTCCCCGAAGCAGCTGGTTGCAAGAGGGGAGCTGTAAAATTCTCCGTTCTACCTCCTCTTTCACACATCTACCCATTTGTGGGTCCAACCAATACCAAACTACAGGTGGTCATGGCTCTGGAGATGGACGCCGAGAGTGGACTGAGCATTAGAATGGCTGAAGAGACAAAGTATGGTTGTGTATATCAAGAGTGTATTTCATTCTTGTTGTGTACATGCATGTGTAATGGTCAAATCTGAGTGTATTGCCAATACATGCATAATACTTTGAAACTATTTGTTGATCCCTCAAACACAGAATATTGAAAGTGAAGCAAGTGGCCATACTGGATGAGTCATTTGAACAGGAGCTGTGGTACACTGGTTCTAAACCAGCTGTGTTGCTCACCATGGACATGTGGCACCCTGACTTGAGTGAAGAGAAAATGAAGAAACTAGGACCACTATGATACTAAAGATCATGCAATGATACTATGTTTTATAATAGAAGTCAATTTCATTTTTTTTTTTCAATTGAAGCTACATGTACAGTGTATTAAGTCAATGGTACATTTTAAAAAAAGAAGAATTAGAAGAAGTCTGTGATCATGAGACACAAATAATTATTATGAAGTGTCTATATTACTAGTAGCAGATGGTTGTACAAGTAGAATAATGATGCACATGCATACATGTGAGGCATTTCGTGCATAATGTGTTGTGTCTCTACAGAAACAAACAGAAAGAAAAACAGTACAGCAAAAATGTACACATACACACACACACACACGCTAGTGTACATGATTCTGAAACTAACTCTACAACACTGCTGATCCACATCCAGCCCTAAATTCATTCATATCGGCCACTCTCTTCCACTTCTTCTCATCGGTGTCAAACTTCTCAACAGTTCTCAATCGGTTCTGCCCGTCATATCCCCCAGTCACGTACAGCTGCTCCTTATACATACAAGCAGACGGCCAAGCTCTGGGATGGGTCAGCCGATGAAAGGTATCCCAAGTGTTGGTATCAGGTGAATACTTCTCCACGACATTGTAGTAGGCCTGCCTGTGACGATCTCGGCCACCGATGGCATAGAGATGTCGACTGAACACGATGGCTGCTACACCGGAGCGAGCATATCTCATGCTAGCACACCGTCTCCAGCAGTTGTCCTCAGCGCTGTAGCTCTCAACAGAGGAGTGGTGCAGAGATCGGTCCTGACCGCCAACCACGTAGAGTTTTCCGTCCATGCAGCAAGCACCAGCACCAGATCGAGCGATATTCATGTCTGGGAGACTCGTCCAGGTGTTGGTTTTTGGATCAAAGGCTTCTACTGATTTGTAGCAGTGGGCAGTGGTCTCACCTCCTATCGCATACAGCTTACCTGTATATCAGAGTGTTGATGATAAGTTTATTCAATTCCATAGTTTACACATACAACACACACACACACACACACCTTCCATCACAGCAACAGCAGTGAATGATCTAGGATGCTTCATATCTGCCACGCTATTCCAGTTGTTGTGGATGGGATCATAGAACTCCACTGTTGACAAATACAGTGTACCTTCATGGGCATATTTCGTCTCGCACTCCCCACCAATGGCATACAACTTCCCGTCGAGTGAACCGGCAGCCACGGCCGTTCGGACCTGCTTCATATTGGGGAGCTCTTCCCACCGATCGTCCTCGGGGATGTACCTCTCCGCTGATGCCAAACATCGCTGGCTGTTTCTTCCTCCGATGGTGTAGATGGTCTCGATGGGACTCCGAGGCTTTCTTTCCTCACTGTCGACGTCCATTCCCATGAGGTAGCCCTTCAGGAAGGCTCGGCACGCCTGGCTTTGTTGGAAGAGAGACTCTTGTTGGAATATTTCGGACCAAAATTCCTTTGGTAGGAGTTGCACTCGTATCACGTCTAGAAGCTCAAAGGCGTTGGGTGCGCGTATCTCTAAATCGTGGTTCACCCAGGTCATAAAGGCTGTGAATACTTGCATCTCCGATTCCACATGTAAATGATCGTTTTCCAACAGCTCTTTGAGAACAGTGTGGGGTAGCTGAAGGAACTCTTCGTTTTTGACAATCTCGACAAACTTTCGGATGATGAATCGATTGGCTTTTTTGAGGAGGTTGGGACAGGAATGCAAATCGGCAAACTGCTTGATTCCCAGGCAATTTGAGACATCCATGTGGTCACTGAGAAAAGCACAGCAGGCCTGTTTCAATTCCTTTAATTGGAGAATACCGGCAGCTGGCAGTAGGTCTTGAACATTTTCCACATTGACCATCACTTCTCCCGTGTAGAAATACTCAATGAGAGCAGCCATGGCTTGAGGCTCAATGTCTCTCAATTCTATCTCATCTTGTGAGCTCTCTTTCATGCCACATGTGAACATGGCTCTCAGGTAAGGACTAGCACTGGCTACAACCACCCTGTGGGCACTGAACGTCTGAGTGTTGATTCTAAATGTGATGTCACAGAGCTGGTTCTCTTTTCTGAGTTGGTTCATGACCACAAATGAATCATTGCAGTGGTCCTTCATACGAAAGAGTCTGGACTCTGGCACAGTGACATCTGGCTTGCTGGCTGTGTCCTGTTGGTTACTTGCCATGTTGAATTCTAGGAGAATGACAAGGCAAACCTGAAAGGTGAAATATTTACAGCCTGTCTATTAAAAAATGCCCGATAATAATAATATAGAGATTCACAACAGATGCCAATTTATCATGTGCACACTCTGAGAACAAAGAACCTACCTTAGAGCCCCAGGAATCCTAGTGCCTGTCTACCATTCCTCACATGACCAACACGTTCACGCTTCACTTCACGTAAACATTGTTTTGCCGAGTCAGCAATTTTTGTGCGGTAACGGGTCGACTACCGAACATGCGCGTATAAGATCAAGAACGAACTGTCAGAGGAAGAGTGTGAAAGAATGGCTGATTCAGATGGTCCTGTGTGCACAAACTGTAAAGTTACCAGCAGTTTGATGTGGCAGAGAAATAAAAACGGAGCAATACTATGTTTAGAATGTCACAATGCAGAGAAAACGTCTAAATCTACCGCTTCGTCTGAAACTTCTTCTCACACAAGCAGCAGCAGTTCCACTGAGAGAACCCCTCACTCAAACTCTCCTCCAAGAGTAGCCTCTCCTAACGTCACCACCAGAAGAGCTACCAGGTCACGAGAGAGGAACACCAGAGCCAAGCAGAATCAAAGTGCTAACACAACTACAAAAGGAAACGAAAAACAGGCCACGACAAAATCAGTCGATAGTCATGTCAAGGGAGGGAATACATCACAAGACAGTACAGTACACACTCTCTCTTCAACAGCTGCTAAAGATCGTAACTATCCCTACCAACTGCAGAGAGGTAGGAGGAGTATTCTCAAACAACAACAGCAGCCGATGAAATCGCCATTAGCTCAACCAGTGGTCATCACCAGCGAGTCTGTCACACATAAGGTGAGTGAATCAGTGAGCACACACAATCATTTTCTTTGTTATAGTACTACTGTTACCCTCTGTTTACTGTGAATATTGGACATTGGCCAATGATCTTATAATGATAGGGTACCCTATTTGTTATCTTATGCACCCAGTTTACAATGTTGTGGTATTTGATTTGCCTCAGGGTACTAGATATGAAGTGGGCGACATTGTCTCCATACTGGATAGAGATGGGGGAGTGTATTTTGCCATAATCAGAGGCTTTCTCTTGGATGAGTATGCAGAGAAACACGCCGTCTTGACGTGGCTGCTGCCTCGATATCCCAACCCCACCCACTTTGACCCAGGAATGTTCGTTTTAGGTACGTGAAGGTGACTAAGATAGTATCTACCAAGACCATTATCATTATGGCCAGCTGGTATACTTGTACATCTCACACACACACACACACACCAGGCCCTGAGGAAGACACTCCTAGGTCTATAGACTATCTCAACTTCGTGTCCCACTCTCCTCAGTCGAGGCACTTTCAGGCTTCATACTTCCATGATCTGGAGCAAGCAGAGCTCTGGAGTCAGACATGATGGCCAGATATGGATATCACTCCTTATGGACAAACCCACCAGATACATTATACATGAATCCCTGTACACAGTCCCAAAAATATACAAAGAAAGCAGCTGTACAGTTCTTTCTTTTTATGAGAAATCTTATAAATTCAATATTCTACAAAAGTAGATCTACGCAATTGAACTTGCAGACAGAAGGTTTTGCTAATTATATCATTTTACAAATCCAGATCAAATACTAACAAGTGTTTTGTTCTTAGAGTTCAAGATCTCAGCATGTTTCTTGATGTGGTCTTCAACAAAGGTAGCAATGAAAGAGTACCCATGGTCGTAGCCTTCCTGCATTCGTAGCATCACAGGTATCTTCACTTCGCGGCAAGCTTCAACGAAATTCTCTGGCAAAAGTTGCCCAGCTGCTAAGAAGCTGTCATCTTTGCCCTGATCAATGATGATGTAATCAAAAGGAGTACCTTTGTACTGGCGTGCTAGTTCAGTGGCATCCCATTCCTTCCACGCATCTCTGTCTTCGCCAAGGTACCCGGTGAATGCTTTTACGCCCCACGGACAGTTCACTGGGTTGCATATTGGTGCAAATGCTGAGACCGACTTATACATTCCAGGATTTTTCAGTGCACAGATGAGTGCTCCGTGTCCACCCATGCTGTGTCCAAATATTGATTGCTTGTCGGGGATAACTGGAAAGTTCTTCTGGATGAGAGTTGGGAGTTCCTTTGTAACATAGGAATACATTCTGTAGTTGGTCTTCCACTTGGTCTCAGTAGCATCTACATAGAACCCCGCCCCCGTGCCGAAGTCCCACGAGTCTTCTTCCCCCTCAATATTGCAACCCCGAGGACTAGTATCCGGCGCAACAATAGCGATTCCATACTGCTCCGCGCATCTCTGTGCCCCAGCTTTGTTGATGAAGTTTTGCTCAGTGCATGTCAATCCTGAGAGCCAGTACAAGACAGGGACGCTTTCAGTCTCAGATTTCGATGGAAGGTAGATTCCAAATCGCATATCACACTTCAAAACCTCACTTGCATGTTCGTACACCTTTTGAAAGCCACTGAAGAACTTGGTGCTTGAAACTTGCTTTAGGGCAGCCATAGTTGTTGGTCTGATCATAGATGATGAGCACGTGGGCGACTTGTGTTGCTTTAACTGCGCATGCGCAATTTTATTCTACAAAACACGTGTTCAAGAAGGTCTTTCCTGCTTGTGGTGCAAGAACTCTCTTTTGCTCTGTAAGTTTAAATTCATGTACATTACAAGCTATTGAGTAAGATTGATCATTTCTTCTGTCATTTCAGATATTCTTTAAACCCGATTTTGGGCAATCCTTGACTCACAAAGTGAACGATGGGCAGGGAAGACAAGGCAACATGGAAGGCCGAGTACTTTGATAAACTCCTGGTAAGTAATACTATTGACTTCCAAGAAATATAAATCCATTTTTTCCGTCTCTCTGTATATAGGCTCTCTTCAACGAGTATCCCAGATTCTTCCTCGTGAATGTAGACAATGTGGGCTCCAAACAGATGCAACAGATCCGTGCCTCACTTCGAGGTCGTGCTGTTCTCCTCATGGGGAAAAACACCACCATCAGGAAAGCCATCCGAGGCTATCTCGATACTCATCCTGCTCTGGAGAAGGTTCTCCCTCACATCAAGGGAAATGTGGGCTTTGTTTTCACCAAGGATGACCTCAATGACATCAGAGAGATGATCCTGGAAAATAAGGTGCATTAATTGGGAGTAGAATATGTGCTTGGTTTGATTGATTGGTTGGTTGTGAGTGATGAAAAAGGTGGATGTTTTCAACAGTACTGAATGTGATTTTTGTGAGGATTTTTCCATCAGCTGCCTTCCTTCTGATTCAACCACACAATCCTTTCCATAATATTGTAGTTCTACGTAGTGTCATCATTCTGTGATTGTTGGAGTCTGTGCCACTCTCACTGAACACACTAGGTTGCAGCTCCTGCCAAAGCTGGAGCTCTGGCTCCTATCAACGTGTATATAGATCCTGGTAACACTGGACTTGGTCCAGAGAAGACCTCTTTCTTCCAGGCTCTCTCCATTGCAACCAAGATCTCCAGAGGTACCATTGAAATCCTGAATAAGGTGCATCTTATCAAAGAAGCTGAGAAGGTCGGAGCTTCTGAAGCTGCTCTGCTGCAGATGTTGAAGATCTTCCCTTTCTCCTATGGGCTTACAATCAACCAAGGTGTGTGCGAATGTAGTGACAAATCATGATATGTGTGTGTGCTTGTGTGTGCGTGCATGATTATGAATGTTTCATTCTTCTCTTGTAGTGTATGACGGTGGTGCCATCTTTGATCCGAGTGTGTTGGACATAACCGATGAAGATCTTCTCTCTAGGTTCATGAAGGTGTGTGCGTCATTGCCTCTAGCTGAAGTAGTGTTCATGTGTGCAATGTATGATTGTGATTCTGTAGGGTGTGGCCAATGTTGCTGCAGTTTCCCTCCAAATTGGATACCCAACAGTTGCATCTGTACCCCACTCAATTGTCAATGGGTTCAAGGTAGGGGTGCACTAATTAGGGAGTGGGTGATTAGTGGTGGTGTTATATGACATTAATGCTGCTGATTACAATATTAGAACCTGTTGGCTATTGCTGTGGCTACTGACATCACTTTCCCTGAAGCTGAACAGGTGAGATAATGATAGTGTATGTACTACATGTACTGGTTGCATGATGCTTTGGCTCAAATATGGACACCTACAGGCTAAAGCGTTTGTTGCTGATCCCAGTGCCTTTGCTGCACTGATGCCGGCCGCTCAGGAGACCAAGGAGGAGGAGAAGAAAGAGGAGGAAGCACCTGCCAAGGAAGAGAGCGAAGATGAGTCTGATGATGACATGGGATTCGGACTGTTTGATTAGAGTAGCCAATAATTAACACATCGATTGAATTTTCAATGAGGTTTTATAAAGTTAGTTAATGTAAACATTTAAAGTTTTGAAAAGTCTCCTTTTCTGCCAACACCTGAAGCAAATCTCTGCGCTCTTCTGACAGATTCTTTAGCCACTACTTCATATCCATTTCTGAATTCATAATCCACTGCCTCCTTCAGCCAGTTGGTCTCTTGGCTGGCCTGTGATAGAGGGTGGAATGTGCTGTGGTAGGCTGAGTTACGATCAGCTCGTAGACAAAGCTGAGGAAATGCTGAGATCTGATCGGCTAACTTAACAGCTTCTTCTAACGACGTACCACTCTTGACAACACGATTAGCTAGACCTGCATTGACACAAAGATCAAGAGCTAGACAGGATGCTGATGTAAAATCAACCAAGTATTGTTGCATGTGGTGAATAACTGTACCCATTTCCAAAGCCTCCTGTGCCTTGACTGGTCTCCCAGTGAGAATCATGTCCATGGCTCGTGAGAGTCCAATGAGAGCAGGCAGCCTCACTGTGCCACCATCCAGTAGTGGGACTCCTGGAATGATCCAATGAGGAGATCAGCATCCATCGTACATCGTAACTAAGATGGTTGATGTCTCACCAAACCTCCTGCAGAAGACACCAAACACTGCATCCTCATCCGCAACTCTCATGTCACACAGGAGTGATAGCTCCAGCCCTCCTGCTACTGCGTATCCACTCACAGCTGCTATCATTGGCTTGCTCAGTAACAGTTGAGTCGGCCCCTACACACACAAACAAAATTATTATTATGCATGATTATGGGAGCATGCAACAATTATTTCTGTGCCATACCAATGGTGCTAGCCCATCTCCAGTTTCACACTTTTTCATGAAGTTGTTAGTTAACTCTGCGTTTGTTTCAGCTCCAGCGAGCTCCTTCAGATCATAGCCAGCACAAAATGTCCCTCCTCTTCCATACAGCACAGCACAGTGAACAGAATCATCAGAATCAAATTCGCGAAATGCGCGAAATAACTCCTGAGCAGTCTGATTGTTGACTGCATTCCTGTGCTCTGGTCGATTTATACCCACTATTCTAACCTTGCCTTGTGTTTCAACAACTATATTCTCGTACTGGCTCGCTGCCATGGAGTACTTGAGCCGCTGCAAGTAGCAGGAGACGAGCTTTGCAGACCTCTTGAGGGTGAGTTGAACAGCCATATGGCAATGGACGACATAACTACAAGCTACTTGTACAGCTACAGCGTGTCACACCCCCAAATATTATCCATACTTGAACAAGAGACCAGAAGAACAATAAAAGCGCCAAAAAATAATTATTGTAAATCATAAAAGTGAGTGGATGACCACAATAGAATTAGAAATAGCTTGACATTGTGATGATTAATTAGGACGTGAGTGAATGAATGAGTCAGACAATCTTTGTGTGTCGGAAAAGACAAAATGGAAAAAAAAATTGACTAAAATCACCAGCTCAAGGTCACACTTCTTCATACTTGCCAATCTCTCAAACTGAGTGTGTTGGACTCTTGAGTTTACCGTTGGCTAGTTTCTTGTCTCCTGTTTCCATCTTCTTCTTGGAAGATTCAAAAAGAATCTCTTCTTCCGTTTCCGACTCACTGACCATCAGACTCGTCTGCTGGAATCCATCCCTCGGCAACATCTGCATGCTCTCTTCGTTCTCCTTGTGGTCCAGAATGGCATAACGCACTCTACGTTTTGTGAGGGCCTTACGACGTCTAGAGCAAACAACAACAAAAACACAAACTACAATCAAATTTATAGGTTACAGAATTAGCGAGGGATTTTAGGGATTGCAATTTTTGAGTGGATTTTTTGAGCTCACTTTTTCAAGCAGCAACAACAGCAGAGCCACACGATCAAGAACACCAACACCAGAGCTGCCACGCCCACCAGAACCACGTAAAAGATACTCCATTCTGTATCATGTGAGAGTCATGTGATAATCATCAATATAATTGTGCATATAGAGCTGGTAGTGGGAGTAAATCTCACCACAGTTGGTCTCTTTGCGTCCAAAGTGTGCTTTAATTGGATTCTCCATCCAAAACGTCGAACACTGGCATCGTTTTGTGTTCGTATCACAAAATCCGTGTCCTGAGCATGGCAACCGACAAACTGCATGGGTGCATGGAAATGAGTGATCAACTTCAAGTGGTTTTTCTGAGAAATACAGCCACTGGGAGCTAGTTAAGTATCATATGACCACTTACGCTACCCACACATTGTTACTCTTACTAATACTACACATAACTTAATGCATGGTTAGCCAGTTTCAGATAATAATAATAATAACAATAATTACTAGTTTTCCGATTTTTACCTTTCATTTCCACTTGGAGAATGTGGAACCGTGCAAAGTGGTAGTTCTGTCCTTGCTCCGTCAGTCGGCCATAGGCCACGGTGGCATTGAGCGGTGTCTTGCTGACCTTGTTCACGGCGTAGAACTCCACCTCGATGTAGGGCCCGGCCGGAGTGACACCCTCAAAGACAATCTCATAGTCGGCTTCGAGGTCATCCAGTATCAGTCTGAGAGCACGGTCTAGTTGATGCTGTCAGCGTGGGTTGAAAACATGGCACAGTTTCAAGTATGAGTGGCATTATGTGGGCATATATGAAGCAATTGAGGTACGTAAGTTTACACGTGCATGCATGCCACATGTTAATTTCTTACCAGGTCTTCCTTGGAGAAGTTTGAAGCGTTTTCTTCGAGTTTCACTTGCAGCATAAAGGGATCGAGAGGGTTAGCTAGCACTGTCACAGTCACACTGTCAGATGTGGAATGCTGGTTCTTGTTAGTCACAGTCAGTACAAAGTTGTACGTCCCATTGACCAAATCAGAAAGAATGAGAACAGGTTTAGTATCAGAGTGGTCTACCACAATCTGAGGGGAAAAAAGAGAAAAACAAAAATGAAAAAAAACAAAAAAACCCCACTATTATTGATGTGTATTTTTAAAGCCTTGTTGTTACTGACTTGGGAAGTGTTCTAGGAAGAGACCTATCTGGTTTCTGAATATGGTCTAAGGATTCATGCCACTATACACATCACACAATGTAGTGTGTACACACAATTGTTTGTACATTTATCAAGGGCTCATCAAAGGCATGAATAACATACAATAGTATTGTATGCTCACTTCCATGCTAGGTTACATGTGTACCATGCACTGTCACCCACCCCAGCAGCTGGGCTGTTGGCCGTTCTCTCCCACTGATAGGAGACGATGCCAAAGTCGTCGTGACTACCGCTGCCATCGAGAATGGCCGTGTTCTGAGGAAGAGTGATGGTCACGTTGGGACCAGCTACAGCCTTCGGAGGAGTAGTTCGATCTACAATAGCAAGTGTATGATAAAAGTACGTTGATTCTAGTGAATTTTGTTTTCTGTGTATTGCAGTGTATGCTACCTTTCTTGTAGATCACTGTGACAATGTCTGAGTCATTCAGTCCCCGGTAGTCCACCACCTGGAGCATGAACTGGTAGTGAGTGGGAGAGCCTTCGTCCTCGTCAATGTGGAGGCCACTCACTGTCAGTCTGCGCTCATCAACACCGTCCAGCTCAATGTCAGTGGGACCACTGTCATGTAGTAATGAGAACATTTGATAATGTAGGCTTTGCCATTGCTATGTGTTGGCACAAATTGAGGGAATAATTGCACAATTAGTCGTACTGTAGTATTAATCAATTTTTAACTCTTCAAATTACTTTTTCCTTTTTTACATAACTTATTTTCCACTACACCAGAACTAAAGAAAGCTTACATGTAACTGGTACCCTACCCTCACCTGACTTGAGTCCATGTGAAGTTGTTCAGCTTATAATCGTCATGGCTTTGACTTCCATCGAGCACAACCTCTTTGTTGGGGTACTCCACTGTCTTGTTGCCCCCGGCATTGGCCACAGGAGGCGTGTTATCCTCAGGGCGTACCACCACCTGGACCCTGGCCGAACTGGACTGACCAGACGAATCAGTGACTGTGAGCTGGAAGACATAGTCACCAACGACGAGGTGACGGACGTGTAAGGTTGAAGTGTGAGAGCCTTGGAGGTCAATGGCTCCTGGTCCTTCCACTTTCTGCCACTGGTAGACCAAGCCAGGCTAGAGAGAGAGAAGAGAGGAAAGAGAGTTGGTGTGTGCTAATGGATATCACAGCTGCTTGTTATCAAACATGGGTCCATTTACCGAATGAACTCATTATTACAATGTCAAACATTCTTGGCTAACTTTTTCTACACCAGTACACAAATGGGTGGTCTGCATGTTTGAGACTTGAGGTTTCATTGTGTAGTAATAGAACATTCACCTTATCATCTCTGCTTTTGTTTCCATAGAGGTACACGTCATCATTTGGTAGATTAATGAGGACATCGTTACCANATAAAAAGTACTGAATAGCATTTCTAATCTTTAGTAGTCGTGTGATTTATCACACTGTTCACTTTGTGTGTGTGTGTGTGTGTGTGTGTGTGTGTGTGTGTAGTTTGCTGTCCCCTCTACTGGTGGAGTATGATCACACAGTCAATGAGCTGAGTCAGCAGATTTCATCCTACCAGGTATATGCATATCTTGGAAATCACACAAACAGTAAATTATACTATTCCTTCACTTACCATTTTCAGTCTGAATTGAACTCCCTATCAAGTAGAATGGAACAGATCACCAACGAGAACGCCAGACTCCATTCTGAGCTCCGTAAGAGCCTTGAGACTCAACTGCAGAACTCTATCAGGGGCACTGCCAGTGGTAGTGGTGGCATCAATGCTGCTGTAGAGGGACTCCAGCAACAGATGGACATACTCTGCAAAGAGAGGGACAGTTACATTGAGCTGTGGAAGCAAACCTCAAAGGAGCTTGATATTTTGCAAAAGAGCGAACAGGTTGCTCATTATCTATTGCTATGAGTCGGAGTGACTATGGTTTTGAACACCAGTTGTGTTGTTCTTTCATTGTAACAGGAGAAGACTAAGGAACTGCTGAAGTACAAAGCTGAACTAGTGTCTACTCAGCAAGCAGTAGTGTCCGCTCAAAATACTTTAGAGGAAGTCCAGTCCACCTGTCAACAATTGGATCAAGTGAGTGCTAGTATACAAGGCTCTATCCAATTTGGCAATTGTTTTAATTTGTGTGATATACAATCTTAGGAGCGTACCCAGTGTCTAAAGACAGCACAGACCCAGGACAAAGAGATTGGTGTCCTGCAGGACGAACTCAGTCAGGTTAGGACAGAACTGAAAGCTGCCAGTCTCAAGAACACTGAACTGAAGACGACTCTTGATGAGATCACACTCCAACTGAAGAAGAGGGTGAGTGTGGAGAAGTGATAGACATTGCTGTTACTTTTACAGCCACGTGTGTGCTTGCTTGTATCAATCAAATATAGGATGCTGATCGTCAGAGGACTGAGAACCACGAGCATTCACTGGATGACAGAATCCACATCATGCAGATCAATAATGCTGATTTGGAAGGAAAGTGAGTCTTTTATCTTATCCTTATGTCCTACCACTTGAAACGAATTATTGCTTTTGATGTGGTGTTTTTGAAGGTTGCTTGTATCCCAGAGAGAAGCTGCTTTGCTCAAAGGAGAGAAAACAGACCTGGAAGAGAGTTTGAAAACACTTCAGAGTAAAGTGTGAGTTGGTTTGTCACTCTTTGTAACTCAACGGTGGAATATACAACTCACTGTTGTATCATCAATGGCACAGTTCAATGTTGGAACAGCGTGAATACGAAGCCATCTTACACGTCAAGGAGAGCATGCAGATAGTTGAGAATGCCCTCATGGAGAAGGAACAGTCACAGCTTCGTGAACAGCAACAGAGTCAGGAGAACAACCGCCTCAAGAGAGCAATGTCTACCATCTTACAAGAGGCCGGTGAGAGGACTAGGAAGGAAGTGATGCTGGTTAGGCAGGAGTGCAACAAGAACATCGATAAAATGGCTGAGGAAATTGAAAGATTGGAAAAAGTAGGTGCTATAAATGCTTGAATCTTTAGCCTGTGTTTACATTTTTAACATATTTTCTCAGGAGTGTGGTGAGCGACAGGCACTTGTTGACAGAGCTGAAAGGGAGAGGGAAGCTGTTGAGAAGGAACTGGAAAAGGTGTTGTCACAAACTCCTCTAAAAACAGCTCGCACTGGTGAGGCACTCCACGAGATGCAGAGCAAGGTGTGTGCAGCTGAGAGGAGCAGAGATGAGCTGACAATCAAATTGGAGGCCTCCAATGCTGCTGTGAAGAGACTTGAAGCGAGGTGTGTGTGTGTGTGTGTGTGTGTGTNAGCAACAAGACCTGGAGTATAGTAAGCTTGATTGTTGCTTAGCTGCATCATATAAAAAGCTTTGCCTAATCTTTACTTTAGAAGAAAAACAAAAAGAAGGCGTAGCTACTAAAAATTTAAAATTTTAATTTCGCCATATGACGTCATTCACTTCAAAAGAATTCAGCGTATAATCGCTTAAGATGTACTAGATAAGGGAAGAAATGCCTCTTCAAATCACAAAAGTGTGTATTTTTGTCTGTAGCCATGCCCACAAGCGTTATTTCATTTTCATTTTCACAATTTATATCCAATACAATAAAAATACGATGGTTATTAAGTTTGGTCTTCCAGTCACCAAGTATAGTTAAAACACGAAGGGGTTAACCTTTAATTATGTCCTTAACTTCCTTAAAATTTGAGGCATCCTTAACTACACTGAGTATAGTCACTCAAAAAAACTAAGTCCATACTCACTCAAAAAAACTAAGTTCTTTATCTCTTCCGTTACAATACTTTGTTTTTCACAAACAATGTTTTTTATACCAAGAGAATGCTCCATGTGTTGAAAAAAGTAAAATTTCACAGAAGTGTTTCTTTTGTGCTGAAAAGTGTTTTCAAGACAAAATAAACTTTTATTGTGAAAAGTGTACTTTATGTGTTAGAAAATTTTCTGAGTCCATAGTCACTCAAAAAAACTAAGTTTTTTATCTCTACCGTAAGAATACTTTCTTTTTTACAAACAATCTTTTTACACCAAGAGAATGTACCCAGTACCTCAAAAAAACTAAGTCCATACTCAATTAAAAAAAACTAAGTTCTTTATCTCTACCATAAGAATACTTTTTTTTTACAAACAATGTTTTTTACACCAAGAGAAGGTACCATGTGTTGGAAAATAAAGTTTCACAAACGTGTTTCTTTTATGCTGAAAAGTGTTTTCAAGAGAAAATAAACGTTTTTGTGAAAAGTGAATTTTTTGCTCTTAGAAAATTTTCTCTAAGTCCAGAGTGACTCAAAAAACAATTAAGTTCTTTGTCTCTTCCATTAGAATACTTTATTTTTCAAAAACAATATATTTTACACCAAGAGAATGTTCCATGTGTTGAAAAAAGTAAATTTCCACAAAAGTGTTTCATTTGTGCCGAAAAGTGTTTTCAAGGCAAAATAAACGTTTTTTGTGATTTTACTCTTAGGAAATTTTCTAAGCATATGGTCACTTAAAAAACTAATTTCTTTATCTCTACCATTAGAAAACTTTGTTTTTCACACCAATGTTTTTTTCACCAAGAGAATGCTCCATGTGTTGAAAAAAGTAAAGTTTCACAAGTTTTTCTTTTGTGCTGTAAAGTGTTTTCAAGACAAAATAAACATTTCTTGTGAAAAGTATACTTTTTGCTGTTAGAAATTTTCTAAGTATATGTAAACGTATACGCGACCACGACAAGAAACAGACAAGGGTTCTAATAACTTCTTATTTCTGTGTAGCACACAACAACTCAACATTTCGGTTAACAACTCATCTCTACATGTACACAGACTGATTAACAAAATTAATTACTGTCCAAGTTCAAAGTACAACAATATTAATCAGGTTAATTACATCTCCCCGTCCCTATTGTGAGGACGTCCTCGGCCGCAGTCGCTCGGACCAAACAGTTGGGATCTTGGGGGACTTCTCTCCTTGTTTCTGAGAGGCTTTAGACTTCCTCGGAGGCCAGTACTCGTCAGGAATTTCCTCAGGGCAATGTCGCACCCGGTCTAGCGCCACCTGAATTGGCTCAGCTCCTGGTTTGTCAATGGGCTGCACCACCACACCATTCTCCACAACTTCCTTAATGCGGAAGGGTCCGTAGTAGGCTCTGGCAAACTTGTATGCCTTCCCCTGCTTAGCAGTAGGCATGAAAACAAACACTCTCTCTCCAGGCTTGAACGTCATGGGTCTTGCGTGACGGTCATGAGCTGTTTTCTGCTTCTCTTGTGCTTGTGTTACATGTGAGTGGGCGAGATCCCAAGCATCTGACATGTGAACAGTCAACTGACTCTTGTAATCGTCTATGTCAGTGAGGTCCCGATCAGGAGGGTGGTTGATAACGGCATCAGTGGGAAGAGTTGGGTCTCTCCCGTAGAGCAAATAGAAAGGCGACTCTTTGGTTGAGTCCTGTAGACTGGATCGGTAGGCAAACAACACATAGGGCAAACGAACATCCCAGTTCTTCCCATCTTGCTCTACTGTCTTGGCCAGCATACTGGTTAGGGTCCTGTTGAAGCGTTCGACTAAGCCATCCGTTTGAGGATGATAGGCCGTCGTGTTCAACTTGTGTATTCCAAGCAGCTGGTACACATCACTCATTACTTTCGACAGGAAAGCTGTTCCACGATCAGAGAGTAGTTCTTTGGGTACTCCATGGCGAGGAATGATTTGCTCCACCAGCAACTTAGCGATAGTGAGAGTAGTCTGATCACGAGTAGGGAATACTTCTGGCCATTTGGTGAGATAATCCACAAAGACAACAGCATAGCGATTTCCTCTACTAGACCTGCGGAACTGAATCACATCCACGCCCACTCTGTCGAATGGGCCACCCACTGGTATGGGCGACAACAGGAGTTTAACAGCTCGACCAGGACGATAGGTAGCACAGGTAGTACATCCACGGCACCACCTCTTGATGTCACTACGCATTCGGTCCCACCAGTAGTGTTTACTCAATTGACTGTGCAACTTCGCCTCTCACAAATGAGCACCATAAGGTCCACCATGAGCATCATCGAATAACTTCTTCCTCAGGGAGGACGGAGGAATTAGTCGAAGCGACTTGTCCTTCTCAATGTGGTATAAGATCCGATCCTCCAGAGTATATTGAGACTTGGTGAGAGCCAATTCTCGGGCATGTTTGCTGTCTGTCGGAAGGAGACCCTGTTCAAGGTAGTCAATTATCTCTACTAGCTCTTCATCCTGTCTCTGTTGGTCAGCAAACTGGCTGTCCCCATCCCTTGATGGAACATCTGGGCTCAAGTGTGCAATAATTCCAAACACCTCATCACTGGCAGGAGTAGTATCGATAGGCTGTCTGGAGAGGGCATCGGCATTCTTGTTCACTCTGCCGGGTCTGTAGTTGATAGTCAGATCCACCTCCTGCAAGGCCAAACCCCACCTGGCTAGCTTGCCAGAAGGTTGAGGAGTGTTCAACAACGACTTCAAGGCCTGATGATCTGTATACACCTGACTAGGATATCCATACAAATAGTGTCGAAAATGCTTGACAGCCCAGACAACAGCTAATGCTTCCATCTCCGTGCTTCCATAATTGCATTCATGTGGCTGTAGGGTACGACTCGCAAAGGCAATTGGTCTAACCAGGCCATCATCCATCTTCTGGGCCAGCACAGCTCCTAGGCCTAAGCCAGAGGCATCAGTTTCCAGGAGAAACTCTCTGTCAAATCGAGGATATGCTAAAACAGGAGCGGACGTCAGCAACTGTTTCAGTTGATCAAACGCTGATTCACAAG
>CAXIPT010000002.1:17098036-17128473 GCA_964030475.1 Tethya wilhelma | reverse complement strand
CACACACACACACACACACACACACACACACACACACACACACACACACACACACACACACACACACACACACACACACACACATGCATAATTATGTGATCTTAAAGGAACTCTGCTGTGAACTACTGCTCTTAATCATTAGTCAGTAGTTCAGCCATCAACGACCCTCATTAAAGCACACACATCCTTCCCTCTCTTCCTCTGAAAGTGGTCAAGGAAGACCTCACAATGAGCCTCCAGTCATTACTTCCTCTGGCGATTCATTCACTCACAAAAGTACAACAACAACAACAGCAACAGCGTAGTGTGCATGTGTTCAACACAACCCCTTCACATTACTGTTGCAATCCATGTTCTCCTACAAGACAGTGTCCTAATGCAAACACGTCTACATTAGTGGCTACTTCTTGTGAAACACGATGGTTAGAAAGAGCTACCAATTAGCATACAAGCTGAATCACTACCAAGTAGGTAAGGCTTTACACATACCATATTGACCTTGTTCAACACATTAGGCTTCACACATGTATGTCAGTGAGACCAAAAGACATGCACACATACACACACAGCATAACAAAAAAACTTATAGGAGGAAACAAGCAGGAAAATGACCCCACTCTCTTATCTTTCAAACTTACTGGGCAGTGTGTCTTTAGGATTGCCAAATCCTATCTTGTAGTAGTTGGTTGTCACTGTTGGCTTGGTGTTGCGTTCCAGCTTTACTGGTGAGCACAGATCTTTTTGCTCAGGTGGACAAGAGACGGCCATGCACTTTGAGCCGACGATCCACATGTACTGACACACATTCGGTCCCAACTGACAGCAGGCATCCCCGCATATATTCACAGTAGCTCTAGAGACTTCCAGCTGAACAGTGTTGGGCACATCTCTCAGTCCTTGAGGGTATGCATCCTCATATGCATGGGCAAGAAAGCACTCCTCTTTTTCTCCATTGTCTTCTACGCCAGCTCTATCCTCAGTGTCTCTGTAGTCATAGTTGTCGTAGCTGGCTTTATGTGGTCTGGATTGTGATGATGAAGAGCTGTGTGTTCTGTGGGAAGGGCTATAAGGGTAGCGCTTACTACCATCAGGGTAGTTGTGAGTTGAGGACACTGTGAAATAACAGTGCACAATAATTAAGTACCATTTAACAAGATTTAGTAAAGCATATTAGATTTATAAGTAATTTATAGGACGAGGTTCATTCAAAGACAACCACAACTATTAGACATAAAAAATTATAGTGTGAGCTATGTGGCTTACCAAATGAAGTAAGAAGAGAAAACAGGAGCGCATACAAGACTATACTCAGCTTCATCCTGAAGCGCAGCTCTCATGGAAGATAAGAAGTTTCTTTGAAGACTCTCTGTGCTTCACCCTTGTGTTTCTCAGAAAGTCTCAAATCTACTTCCGCCCAAACAGGAAGCATTCGTTTTAATTACAATACAGGAAGTATATCAGTTAATTAATTCACAGCTGCACATCAACCCTCCAGAATGAATTTGAAAGTCACTAAAGTTTGGCCGCTAGAGAAGTATGCAAGACTTCTTCCAGATGGTGACCAGCCTGTCCTTCCTCAGAGTGACTCTTCTAAGAAAGGAGGCTGCTGGAAAGTCAGCTGAAAATTTTATCAGCCATAAATTAACCACTGAATACATAATTTGAATTGTTTACCTTTTATATGCTTGCAGCATTTCCAATCAAGCAAAGATGGTATCATCCAATTGGCATTGTTAGAGTCGAACCACTTTATGATATCAAGTGGAAGTCACATTTACGTGAGTGATGGTACTAGCTATGAATAGTCATAAGGTGTATATAGGCACTGGGTTGACTATGTCCAATGGTATCTGCAGGAGAGTTTTTCATTGTGGAATGCACAAAAGTGGATGAAAGGGATTACCAAAGGAGAAAGCATTCTATTTATCCGTTGTCAACAGGTATTGAAATTTCCAATCTCACAATAAAGAAGCTATATAAATAATGCACAGTCAGTAATGAATCGCTGATTTGACATGATGGTTGTTGTCCATCCACACTGACAGAATAGTAATCTCCGGTTTAGAGTAAAGTTTGCCTCAATTGCAACCTGTAGAGACTGCATTAAAACACTGGGAGTTTTTTTCCCAATAAATGATGTGGCAGCTCTAGCCAGTAGCAGCAAGACTACAGCTATGGAGGTTGGAGAGTCGCAAATCCAATACGATGATAGTCAAGCAGCATCACAAACACACAGTGCAGCACCATTCACACAAGCTGATGCTGTGAGAACCTCTACGATACATCACCAAGAGAAACACCATCAGCAAGAAGCAATACAAGCACCCATCGAAGACACTAGTGCTACCCCTTCACAAACTAATTTACTGTCCCTGCCTGACATTGCAAAAGTAAGGTCACCTGTTGATATGCATTAGTTCAGACTCTGTTGTTGTTGATGATATAATAATGCACTCTTGATGTTATTGTTACAGTCAATTCAAAGTGAGCAGAAAACACTTGGTAAGGCCTATTCAGCTACCAACTTTCCAACTGGACAGCTTGGTGCCTTCATTCGACTGTGTCTAACAGACTCAAACTTTCCAGGATTCGTAGAAGAAGTGGAAAAGGAAATGAACGCTATCATCCAATAATGACGGGTAACATAATTTATTTATCGTAGATTTACACAAAACAGTATAAATTCTAGCTGGCATGCTATAATATCTGCTGAAATTTTAATGTGCTAGGCAACAATAATTATGAAAATGTAAGTACATGATATTATTACACAGCTACCTCTTTTCTTGCTAATGATACTTATGTTGTGTTTTCATATATGTTTTGTTCCACGCTCCCTGTGTCAAAACGTTGTGAGATTGACTTTATTTTTGCAAACAATTCCTCGTTAAACAGCATTCCTGATGATTGGTTTTGAGGCGATGCGGTGTTTAGCTTTGAAACTTCTCTCTCTCCGACTGGAGAGCGTTTCTTGAGAACTACACTCTTCAAAGCATCGGGGGTTAATGCAACTGTGGGTGAGGGGGCCGTTGTCACTGGTGGTCCATTGGAAGGGAATGGTGATGACAATGAGGGGGTACTGGCTGGAGAGCGTTTCTTGAGAACTACACTCTTTAAAGCATTGGGGGTCAATGCAACTGTAGGCGAGGGGGCTGGTACTGGTGGTGGTGGTGGTGGTACACTGGAAGAGAATGGTGATGACAAAGAGTGTGTACTACCACTGACTGGAGTTCTCCTTGGCATTGTAGAGATTGGTGGAGGGGGTGGAGGAGGAGTGGGAAAGGATTGAACTGGGCTTGGCTTTGGCGGAGGTGCAGGTGCTACTCGATTCAACTTCTCCTCGACATTTGGCACTGAGTATATTGGCGAAGGGGGTGGAGGTGGAGAGGGAATTGGAAGAGCTAATGTTTGTGGCCGAGAAGGTTTTTGTGGTGGGACCAATGGCATACGAGGTGCAGTGGAATCTGGTTGCTGTTTGAAGTTTGGTAGTGTAGACAGTGGTGGTGGAGGAGGGGGTGCTGGAGGTGAGGGGGAAGAGCTTGACTTTGGTGGAAGAGTGGGTCCTTGCTGTGTGATATTCACTGGTGGCGGTGGAGGTGGGGGTGGGGTAGTTGCGATGGAGGGAAATGTATTTGGAGGTGATGGCGATAGAGAAAGGAATGTACTGTGTGTTGGCTCTTTGGTTGTCCAGTTAGCATTTGGAGGAGGTGGGAATGGCGGTACAGGTGGTACAGGTGATACTGATACTGATGGATACACGCCTGGTGAAGTCTTCACTTCCTGAGATGACGATTTTGGGATGGTAGCAATCGGAGGAGGTGGTGGAGCTGGAGATGAAACAGACGAGGTGGAGGACCAGTTTGATTGGGCTGGAGACACTGCAGCAGAAGGTGTATTTGCTGGGCTGGGCAATCTGTTGTGTTTTTGTGGTTTGGGAAGTGGAAGAGGAGCTTTTTTCTGAGATTTCAGTCCTACTGCTACTCTTTGTTGGGTACCCAGTGTCTGTTTCTTTGTGGAAATTTGTTGAAGAAGAGCAACGTGTCCAATCTCTGTGACATTGCTGTTGCTTCTTTGGATTTTGATCTGACCAACTCTGTCATGCACTGAAATGCCACCTTTCATGTGAATGTACTCATCTGGTTCCTCGCTATGTGTATCGTCAGGTACTGTATCATAGATTTCAGAGTGGCGACTAAGATCAGGTTCACTTATGGTGAACTGTAACTGCTGGGGTACTGACAGAGTGTCATTTTGATGTACGATGCTTGATACTAGCTTTGAAGATGACACTTTTTTTGATTTGTTGGAACGGTTGGCTGAGTTGTCATCTGCCTTTGGAATCCAATCTGAAATATCTTCGTAGTACAGTTCACTTAGTGTACTCGGCTTCCTTTTTCGTTGCTGTGTCACTGTGGGGTACGTATTTAATTTGGACACTGAGTTTGCAATTGTAGTCGTACGTTTATGATTATTGCTGTCTGTTTGCTTCATAATATCTGGTTCAGGTTTCACAGATTTTACCATGGGCAAGCTTTGGACTGGTTTTTTGTTTGAACTAGTTGGTTGATTAACATGTTGTGAATCAACCTTGGAGTTGACATCATTTCTATCCTGATTTTCAGCTGGTTTCGGTGGCAGTGGAGGTGCAGGCATATCATCAGTGGGTTCCAAGGGTTTTGGTTTGGGAGGCAATGGTGGGGCCACTGGTTTACAACTGCCTGGAACTTGGTATACATGCAACTCTTCCTTACCAAATGCTATTCCGTTCTTTGAAGTTTTACGGATCTCATTGTTTTCGTATATTAGGGAAGCTTTAGGCATTGGAGGTACTGCAGATTGACTTAAACTGCTTGGAAATTGGTAGTCATGAAGTTGTCCTCCATTAAATGTGATGGAATCATTTGCTCCACTCTCTATCATCTTGTTTTCATAATCCAACTCATCTTCATTCTCTTCCTTTGTTGGACCATTGAGGCCATGCTGCGGTGGAAGCATGTAAAAGTCATCTTCTTCTAGTTGGTCTATGGAATGATTTTCATAAAGATTGTCTTCATCAGATGGCTCATTAGCAGCAGGGGAAACAATCTCCAAATACTCTTGATTTTCTCTGGGAGAATTTGAAACTTGAGCTGCAGGGACAGCTATATCGTAGACTTCTTCTATTTCTTCTTGCTTTTCATTGCTGATGTGTTGATGTGGATTTGGCAGTGAGGATGACAGGGGTTGTTGCTGGAATGATAGTGGACTTGGTAGTCTGTAATGATTCAGCCTGTCATAGTCCTGAATGTCAGACCAATGGGCACAAAGGGACTCACTAGCTGTTGGAGATGGAAGGTCCATTCTGAAACGTGACTGAGCAGAGCTGAATTGCTTTCTTGGCATTGTGGGGGGAGCTGGATCTTTGCCTTTATTCTTGAGTAATGTTCCTACTTTCTTGAAGAGTGATTTTATTGGACCTTTTTGCTCTTTTTTCAGCAGTGAAAGGTTCATCACCTGACTAAGCCGCTTCCCTTGGTTGAGTAGATATTCATCTGAAATGGTACAATTTTCAATGATCGAAGATGTGCGTTTTGGTACTGGTGGATTTTGTGGTTCAGACTGATTAGAAATATCATTGGTGAGGGTGGTGTGAATTTCCTCCAGATCATCACCTGTGAGCAGTTCCATTGATTTATAAGATCGAAGTGAAGCTGCATGGAGGTTCGAATAAGAGCTGTTGGGCATTCCATAGTTGGTCGGTGTGGTTGAATACGTCTCCGCCCTCACAGATCGAGTTGCTAGTGAAGGTACACTTCGAGACACCAGAGATGCCTTAATGGGAAGAGAACCTGAACTTGGCAAGCTCTCATGCGACAAGCTCTTCTTTCTCATCAACTGAGCCACAGGAATCATTATTGGACTGGATGCTGGTATAAATTCCGCCGCACTGCATTGGCTGCAGTTGTCATCGATACCTGAATCCCTAAGGTTCAGCATCTGAATGCTGCTAGATTTGGTGAAGGCCATCTTCCTATCGTTAGTGGAGGTCGACACCAGACACTCTACGGATTGACTTTTCTTCATTGTTTTTCGCTCGTTATCAGCTCTTTTGTATTCGCATGGTGACGATAGTTTCTCTTCACTGGTACACCTATTGGTCTGCATCAACCTTCTCTGTTTGAAGTCTTCTCCTATGTCAGGTGATGTGGGGATGAGGAAGTGGTTTGGACTGGGACGAGGGCTAGGTGATACGCTACGCTGCTTCATGATATCTGTTTCACTTGAATTTCTGATCTTTAAGCTTCTTCCTGCAGCAGGACTCACTGGTATGCTTCTCTTCAAGTTGGATCTTTTCCTCTCCATTGTGTAAGATGAGTAGTTGCTCTGTGGGCTCACGGGCCTTGTGTTGAGTTGAGCGAATCCCAGAGACATTGGCTGTTGACCTCCAGGACTACCACACTGTATGGAAATAATAGATCCGAAATATTCATATCATATAATGAAGTGTATATGTGTGAATAAGTATGCACACTCTTTTAGTGTGGCATTTAAACCATGTCGTTTGTTGAAGGATAGACTGGTTAGCTCTTGTTCACTTGCTAATAAGTGCAAACACATTCTTATATGTGTATAGTCAGGAGCACATTATGCGCTCCTGGTATAGTTATATATATATGTATGTGTACCTCTTGTAATTGAGAGCCTCTGTTCCATGCTTTTGCAAATCCATTTGCTATCTTATCATTGATGAGGACTGGTTGCATATCAGCTGTGATTATATTATAGAAAATATGTATATCAAATTGACAGTCTTATCTGGTAAACAACAATGAATGCAATAATCATTATAGCACTGTATTATATTACGTTTCTCCTCTTCTGCTGCTATAATTTGCGACGTAATGACAGCTCTATTCTCGTAAATGTGATCGTCCTCCTCTAGTCCATCATAGGATGCCACTGTACATGCAAACACAGAATAGTATATGTGCAATATATTATCTGTCATGGCTCTTTTCAATTTGTCTATCTTACATCTCTTTTTCCTGTACACTGGTAAATCAGAGTCAGCTGTTTTCTTGCACAAATACATGCGCTCAATACTATCCATAATGCCTGCGTTTATTTCTGAAACGACCTCTGAATCCTGAGCAATACGAGGCTCTGTGTGAAAAACGGAAAGGATGCATGTTGTTTTTGTAAACAATATTCACAGCATGTTCTCACTCACCAGCATATTTGTACTTGATTTGTAGGCCATGTTCTTGTCGTTGGTTTTCTAGCCCTATTTTGGACAACAATTGGTCCAGTAGTTCTCCACATGTGGTGGTAGGGGTGCACCCAATGGTTCGATGGGACCCATCCCTGCATACAGATGGAGGTATTTTGTATAATACTTATTGTTTTAATATTGTGATGCATATTTAAAGAGTCCCAGCACATTTATGTATATGCAACACTTACCCGAGAAATATTCTGATAGCACAAAGGTCAATATCAGTAGTTCCCAAATCTAGATTAGAAAACAATCATTGTCAGTTCATGTACATAGTCTGCATGCTCAGCAAGCTATTGTTTTTACCAGCTGGTTTCTTTGAGAGTGTGGAGTAGATGGAGTCATCTAGGTTGACAATGGTGTGAACCCCTCTGTGCTTTGGCTTTCGGAGAGTGAAATTCCACGATGATCTGGCCATGGTGACGAGATGTAATCTTTGCAATGCTTACAACATCATAGAAAAAGAAATGAAGGTTGCAAATTTTGACAGGTTGTTCTCTTTGGAGGAAAAGTGATAAGTGCTTTAAATACCGTACCAATTTGTGCGAGTTCTCTCCAGAATGCAGGAATTTCAAGGGTGGAGCTAGTTCATTACGTCATACATGATTAATTTCGAATTAAAACACACCAGGCAAGGTGCGCGTGTTGGCTCTGGTTTTCACTCTCCTGGTCTTAGAGCTACAACATGTCTGAAGCGAGAAGACGTCCTCCTCGTGGCGAGAGCGGATGTGCAGAAGGAGAGAAAGAGAAGGATCCACTTGTAGCCGATGACACTGGCGACCAGTGGGACCTAGATGATGAAGGCTGGGAAGAGGACTCAGAGGAGAGGGTTCAAGCTAGAGAGGAGGACAGTGAACTGACAAGGAGGAGGAGAATTTTGAGACGTGGTACTCGAGAAGTGTCCACGGCATTCGTGTGCCATCTTGTGCTCATGTGTTTGTACGTGTACATGCATGTGTACGATGCAACAATATTCAAACGGAACAAAGGGAAGGGTTTCACTGGAGCGTTCACCTATGGAGGCAGATGGAAATATCTTACATACATTAATATGGTGAGTTCTCCAGAGTGGTTCTGTGTAGATGGTGCGAAATGATTGTCACTAGATAGCAAGCTACCAGATCTGCTTCGTTTTGTTTCAATGTACTACAGTGGGTGCAGTTCCTCTATTTCTTTCTCTGTTTCTTCACCGATATAATGCCCTGGAGTAGTGCTAAGCTCTGGTTCAACAAGTGCTGCGATTTCTTCTTTACTACACTTGCTCTGCCCATGTCGACTGTAAGTTGGGCTCTTTGTTTCCTGTATATTGTAATCCGTGAATAAGCAGTTCATTTCTTGAGTATTTACATATCCTGCATTACACATGATATCAGACCAGTAAGAGAATATTATGACATTGTTCTTGTCCATCCTTGTTACTTAGACTGTCATGTACATGCGTGATGTCATTGTGTCCATGTAGTTCGTTACAATATTATTCTGGGGTATCTATGCTGTGAATCGAGAGTTTATTTTTCCGAAGGAACTGGATCAGTTCATACCAGCTGCTTTGGTTCACCACTCTCACACAGTCGTCCTGATTGCTGTTCTAGTAGAGCTGGCTCTGGTGTTCCATCGCTATCCAAGCAACATGGTTGGAATCGGCATTGCATTTGTCTACTCCACTTTGTACATTTTCTGGATTGTGTGGAACTACACTGTAACAAAGACATGGGTTTACCCATTCATGGAGAAGATGCCTCTACCTGTTATAACACTATTCTTCACTGGGTGCTTCTTTATCACGGTTGTGATGTATTTCATCGGCAAGGCACTCTGCTACTTGAGATGGCATGGTAAGTATGTCTCTATTACTATTCTATTGAGTCCTGTCACAGGTACTAGGTCTGGGATAGAAAAAGGGTGTAGCCTGTAGGCCAAGCTCTTCTGGACTATAAGAATGTATTATATCAAATTTGTGTTTCATAATATGTTTGTTTGTTTTTCCAGAACGTCACAAACTAATGGATGAACTTGGATTGTAGCAGTTTTCTTTATTATTGCCGAGCGCCTTAGCGCGAGGCAGTGTAATCTTGCAGGGCCAAAAATTGTGGAAGTAAAATCCAATTATACGTCATGAACACCGGATGAAAACGGGGCCAATTTGGCAAAAATTGTTCCGGTTTGAAACAAGCTAGCTGCATGCTCGTGATCGTGATGATCCTTACCATATTATACGAAACACGTGCGCGCGCACAGCTCGAGATCTCGTGCTACGTATATATGTAGAATCATGTGTGTTATGAGCCGGCATAGACTGCAGAGACATCATTGTGGTACCTTACTAACTGTACAAGAGTGAGAGTTTAAAATATATGGAGTTAGCTGATCAGGTATTCATGGTAGTCCATTTCTTTCGGTCTAACTAGGTTTCCTTTCTAAACCGCGCGAGGCAATTAACTGCACTCAGTGTACAACTAGTTATGATAATAATTTTTTGGCTGTGCTTTAATAATTATCAGATGCGGATATGCTCACAGATTAGCAAAAAGGGGTGTATTGGGGGTGTGCCGCAAGCGCTTTGATTGTTTATGCATGGCTTTGTTGTCGTTGTACTATGAACCACGGATGTATGAACTAATGAAAGATGCGTTCCAGAGATTCACAGTCAGGGTCGCTGTCTGAGACCAGCTCAGAGCTAAGCGAAAGAAAACAGAATACGCATCGCCATGAATCTGATTGCGACCGGCGTGGTACTGCTACCGTGCTACTTTGCCATCTTTTCATGATGAGTTTCTACGTGTTTGTCCACGTTTATGATGCGATGATTTACTACCAACACGAGAACAGGTGGTTTTCGGGAAAAGGAGAATCGCTGTATGGTGGACGGTGGAAATTTCTTACCCACATTAATTTAGTATGTTTTAAAGTGTCTTTTTGCGTCTACTTCTAATAGGTTGTAAATAAAAATTAATGACTAAGACGTCTATTAAACTTTGAACCATATATAGTTTTGCTTCCTTTGTAGTGGTTAATTTTATGATAGATACTACAGTATAATTTTATGTATGTATTATTTTAATGCAGTGGGTACAGTTCATTTACTTCATCTTTTCTTTCCTGGTGGATATAATGACCTGGAGGAAAGCTCGGCCAGTCCTTCAAGAGTGCTGTGCGATCTTCTTTACTACTTTAGGACTGCCAATGGCTTTAGTACGTAGCTATTATGGTAACACAATACAACTGCCATTTAGGTATACAATTAAAAACAAACTTTTTTTCTTCACTCTTCAGTTTGTCGGTGCATCGTTCTGGAGTGTTTATGCAATTGACCGTGAGCTCATCTATCCAGCTGCCAACGATGAGTACATTCCTTCCATTTTGAATCATTTTTGGCACACCACAGTTGTCGTTGGTGTACTGGTGGAACTGGCCATTGTGTTTCATCGGTTTCCTTCAACTAAAGTGGCTCTTATTGTGACATATCTTGCAGGAGGTGGGTACCTTTGTTGGATCACCTGGGTGTTCTTCGTTTCTGGTCGTTGGCCATACTCCTTTCTACATGCTCTCCCATTTTTGCCAGTGTTCTTGGTGGGAACATTGTTGGTCAGTCCAGGGGTGTTCTTTTGTGGCAAAGTTCTCTGTTACTTGAGATGGCATAGCAAGTGGAATTGATATTTTGATTTATTAATTATAAATTTTACACGAACACATTCTGATCCTTTGTGCAATGACTTTTCTTTGATCTGAGTTTACAAATATGCGGCACGCATATATATCTCGGATCGATCTTATACGCATGCGCAGTTCCAGCAGATCGCGCGCTAGATCAATATTCATTGGTGAACTGAAGCTATGGAATGTGCTAACGAACAAAATTAATTCCACACATCAGAATGGACCAAGAAGAAGAGCTGCGGAATGACATTAGAACACAACATGATACA
Source organism: Tethya wilhelma (assembly GCA_964030475.1). NCBI lineage: Eukaryota > Metazoa > Porifera > Demospongiae > Tethyida > Tethyidae > Tethya > Tethya wilhelma. Next base: position 17,117,292 of record CAXIPT010000002.1, on the reverse strand, counting down.
TCAATACTTCATCCTAAAGAAACTCTTATCTCGACTCTTTGTCACTTTACCCTCACGGGTTTTTATGTGGTTGTGCATTTGTACGATGCATCAGTGTTTGCAGAGCACGAAGCAGTTTGGTACAGAGGCGGGGGCACTTATGGAGGAAGGTGGCAAGCTCTTACTTACATTCTATTAGTGAGTTCAATCTCTGTATTATCGGTCAGTCTATCAGTTGCCTTGTTTATCAATGGGAATGTTCTCTTTCATGTGGGAATGTTTGACCTATTGTAAACACTAATTTCCACACCCACCCACCCATACTAATACACATACACACATGCACAAACAGTGGGTAGAGTTCATCTACTTTGTGTTGGCTCTCATCATTGACCTGTTTGCTTGTGTTAGCACTATCAAGCAGGCAGCACAGCTGAGATTCCACAAGTATCGGGACTTGATGTTCACAACACTCGTACTACCCATGGCACTGGTATACACATACAGTGACACTCAGAGTCACTGTCATGTTTATAATATAAGATGCAGCACTAATATAAATATGATTAGAGTCCCAACAGCCTGGTTTGTCCACACACCCATAATATGAATACAATAATGGTTATACTTTTATAGTAGTTCTGTGCAGAGCCCTTATTCAGAGCTCAGAATAATGAAACCTGGTCGATGAATCCCATGATGTACAAGCTGCATTATATTGATTCCCCACAAGTAATGCAATACAAACCACACTGGCTAGTCACCTTCCTTCCTTCACCTCTACATTAATTGTCTGCAGTACGTCACCTGTACCTACTGGGGTGTGTGCAATTACGATCGAGAGTTGGTCCACCCCATCGCACTCAGTCAGCACATCCCTGACCTCTTGAATCATTTGTGGCACACCACCAATCTCTTGTGTGTGGTTATTGAACTCTTGCTGGTGTTTCATCAGTTTACCAATAGTGGACCCTACCTGACGGGAATCTGGGCCTTCTCTTATGCCATGTGGCAGGCATGGGTGTACAGATCGTCGGGACACTGGCCATATCAATTCATGCACCATGTTCCTTTTCTACCGCTCTTTGTTGCTGCCAATGTTCTACTGTGTCCCCTGCTATACTATATTGGAAAGGCTTTGTGTACTTGGAGATGGTCCGGTAAGTCAGGTGCATGCTCAGCCCAGGCTGTAAATCAATCTACAGCTAATAAAACAAATTGTGAATCTTTTTGCTTATCTTTATGTACATACAGAACGTTACAGAATGCTTGTGAAGCTCAAGCTGTAAACTTTTGATAATTATTGTAAAAATCATTCCTTGATGCATATACTATGATAATTATATCTAAAATCACAGTGGAATAATAATGAAATTCCCGTTTGTTTTTGATCACGTGACCGTATTTGTGACGTCATTAATTGGAGGCAATACATCGCTCTGGCAAACTTTACATGTAGCTGCACTGGAAAACAAGCAGCTCACTCTGTCCACCTGTGAACAGAATGTCTCTGATAGACTTCTCCCAGGATGCACAAGACCAAGGATGTATTCACATAATCGTAGAAGCTTTGAGTGAAGCCAGTTCTGTGCTATGCAAGAACGTCTTAGCCTACCTGTGCGAGCTCCCTCCCCTTCAACTGAAAGGTACCGTGTTGTTTCTACGCTTCCTAGACGCCAAAAACTTACCCTCCTGGGCCACGGACAATCTCAAGTTTAAATGGGACGAGTTCTCTGCTCACAAGCAAGTCCTTGGTGTGTTGGCCATTTCAAAATGTACAGACACAGATGACCTTGACAACGCCAAGGCTGGTTTTGGGAAAGTCTGTGCAAGGTTCAAATCCACTCCCTCTAAAACCAAATGTGTTATATACGGTCCCAAGAAGCATCTGGATCAGTATGTTGATGTGGCAAAGGGTTACCGACTCATTGACTGTGATTTGAACCAAGATGATAGTGATGTATGCAAGAAAGATCTTGAAGAGATAATCAATGAGTTTGCCGTATTGATCAATTCATCCCTGAGGGAGATGATAGAACAGGAGGAGAATGCAATATCCAGTCGTCAGGACCAGTTGAAGCTGTTGAGGTCCCCCTGTGAGCTGCGAGAGAGTGGTAGTCGTGACGACGAGCAGTCCTCTGTGGGAGAAGCAAGGTATAAACAAACAACCACTCACAGTAGCATTGTAAGCAGGATGCCAAATAGAATAGCTAGGCTATGTAATATGGTGATATCACACACAGTAAATGTGTGGTTGTTTGCTGTGTATGGTGAGATTAGACTGGACCCGTGGGAGTAAGGGTGCTAGAAGAGGGAATAGGGGTGCTGTGATCGAGTATAGCATGTAGCCATTTCTAAATGATATTGTTCAATAACCCTATTATTATAAATGGAACGTGGACCCATTTGAAGTAAGGAACACTGGTTGACGGTAGAGGAGATACGACACGAGTGCACCTTTGCTGAGCTGGCAAACAGGGTGCACGTGATCAACTCTCATTGTGAAGTATTGCGGTCACATGATCGGAATGTGATTAACGGGCTTGCCAGCTCAGCAAAGGTGCGCGCGTGTCGTACTTCCTCTGGGTTGACGGTGTGATGTATGTTTGTTTAACCTTCCTTCATATTGTGTTCAATGAGCTGCCCAATGAGCCTGGTATGCAGAGTACATTAAGTCCATATGTGACTGATTTAGTCAACACTTATAGTAATTGTCATAATGTATTTAGTTTCAATTGTTATTTAAACACATCATCTGTAAGTGCACAATTAACTAAACTGCTATATATACCCTCTCTGCTCTATATGGTACATGGTGCTAACCTGTTCACACATACATACACACGATTGTACACAAATTCTCCCTAAAGCCCTCTATCAGTATTATCACACAATAGTGGTGCACACCACTACGACTGCAGCATTATCTGAGGTCCCAAGATCCTTTTCCCAACTTAGTGATAGGTGAAAAGAATGCTTGGTATTTTCGTGTACACTCTTCAGCTGTTTCACACTAACCATTCAAATATGTGGCACGGCCAAACACAGCTAATTCACTGCCTAATACAGAATCCCTAATAAACACAAAAAAACAAACATCCAAACGATTAGATTTTGTCGTATGACCTATTGTGTATGTATTCGCAAAAATTCTCTGTACCAAGTTTAAAGTGGTACAAATTGCTGTGTAGTAGAAACTGTAGGACTTGAGCCTACGTAGCTAAAAATTTGCCAAGTCAGGTGGGTGTTTGTGGTCGCCATGGTAACAATAGTTCATTACTGTTTTTCTTGTTCGTTTTTTTTTCCCTGGGGTATGTTTTGAATTAAAGAACATATTTTCTTTTTTGTCAAAATAACACACAGAGTTTAGATTTCTGAAATGCTATTTAATTCATCTTGTTTGTGAACACAAACAAGTGTATGCCTTTAACTTCGCAAACACCCATTTATGGTGTACTCTCCCTGTTTCTAACACACACACAAACACACACACATACATAAACACACAAATACACAAACTGTCCCTACATATATAGATATCAAAGCCGGAATCTCCTGTTGGGTAGACATGAGAAGCACTGTGGTGATCTCTGCCTCCTCACAGGCCAGCTCCAGAAGGCCAACACCTACTATCGTAATGCATTCGATCGGCTCAAGTCGTGCAAGGACTTCCTGTGGGTGGGGTCAGCATGTGAGGGTCTCAGTGTGACGGCAATGATCACCAAACAGTGTGAGATGGTGTGGGGACAGAAGGCACAGGGCACGGAGATACCTTCATCGGGGTCCATCTTCAGCTTCAAGAAAGTAAGCATCTATCATGAAAGAGGGAAGATATAACTCTAGTTTAGTCACATAATTTAGGTACTATTGTATGAGCTTTAGAGTCATAATCTTTCAATTCCTATTCATCCAATCTTCATTCCAGCCCCTCCCCATTACCAAGAGGATTGGTTCCAGCACTGGTGGTGGGAGTAACTCCAACCTCTCCTCTCGTACCAGCTATACCCTCGGGAGACGAGCCCCAGAGGAGAAACCGGACACTGCTGCTGCAAGAGTGGCCAAGTATACCACGATTAGGAGACCACCTGCTAAGGGCCCGGGCTCTAATTCTGATTCTTCAAAGACCACCGAAGAAGCCGGGATTGGAAATGGAAGTGTTAATGGTGAGTTGCAGTGTGTGTGTGTGTGTGTGTGTGTGTGTGTGTGTGTGTGTTAATGATACTAGACTCTCTATGCTCTCAATCTCTCATGTTCTCTACATAATTTAGATTGCTTATTGCCCCCCACACACTAACTCAGGTGACAGTGGCCTGCTGATGAAGGACATCCCCTCTGCCCTCTCCAACTCCCAGCACCGTCATGACTCCTCCTCCAACAACCTGGTCTCGGAGGAAGATGAGTCCAGCCCAGCGGAGGATGGTGAGGATGTGGACGAGGATGACGCAGGATTGGCATTACTGGTGGACAGTCGACTGCTGGAGAAGGACTTCATTGTCAACAACTACTCCATTGCTCTCATGTACTTTAAAAAGGTATATCAATCTACCTGCGTGTATTCGTGAATGGCTTATTTTCAATATAATTATTGGCCTTGTGAGCTTGTGCACATGCAAAGCTATAATAACAAAGAAAGAGCTGAGCTGCTCTCACTACTGCCAGGGACAAAGACCTGCCGTACAGTACATGACCTCTGCACGTGAAATTTATGTTATGCTTCCTGCTCAGAAAGTGGAACAGCCATTGTTGCCTGTTTGATTCTGTTGGGTTGACTCTTTCCCGTGCAGGCTTCTGAAAAAGGTGTGATATCTCAAATTGAAGGGTTTCTCAAGTTTTCCAAGTACCTAGTCAGCCAAAAGGTGAGCTAGTGAGCGAGTGAAGACCTATAGTTTAGATATTATAAGTAGTGTTTGTTTTATTGTGTGTGTGTCGATTTGTCATCTATTTGTCACTGAACACACATGCTCTCATGCTCTACCCAATGCAGCGTTGTGTTTATGCTGCTGATGTGCTTCAAAGGATGTTGAAGATTGATAACCCTCATTTCGTGACAGAACAAGACAAGGTATTACAGCATGTGTGGCATGTGTGGGCGTGTCTCTTTTGTGTGGTTTGTAGAGCCTAGATTGTCAACAGAGCTCTCTCTCTCTCTCTCTCTCTCTCTCTCTCTCTCTCTCTCTCTCTCTCTCTCTCTCTCTCACACTCATGCAGTTGACCATGTATCGTACAATGGCAGATGTGTATCACTCCATGGGATTCAAACGCAAGGCAGCCATGTTCACCCACTATGCTGCTCGCTGGGCCAACGAACTTGCAAAGGACACCCAATCACCCATTGTTAGTTTTGTTTGTTTTTTCTTATCATCTCAGTTTACTCTGTATCATTGTCTCTGTGTTACTGTATGTGTGTTGATGCAGCTATCTCAGGCCCATGACCTCCTAGTGGGTTGCCTTCCTGGGTACAAACTATCACTCAATCTCGACTCACTGCCGAGAAATGGAGGTAAAGACGTTTTAGCAAAGAAAAGCATACGTACAGATCTATACATTGTATGTGTACATATATCATACTTTGTAGTATATGCTTTCCTTGTGTAGTGTCCAATTTAGGGTGGCCTTCGTTGCAAGCTTGTATTCTGAAGGATTTTGTTTTCTTGGCCAGAACTAAGAACAACAACCATCAGGCATTGAGGTAGATGTTGTGACAATGTGCTCTCATAACATAGTGTTTAGCATTAGTTTTGTATTGTACACAAGTAAACAGCACTTACACACACACACACACACACACACACACACATACACACACACACATACACACACACAGCTTCACCTGCTACCTCCTCCAAGTGTTACACAAACACCTCTCCACATCAGAGATGCTCGAAGTGACCAGCATGCTAACAGACATTGTCGAAGAGACAAGAGAGAAGCTAAACACACACCCATCTTCAATCGAGTCCTTGGCAAACTTCTTAAACGCTCCTTTTCCTCTCGACAACTTCCCAACCATCCGTTACTTCACTCCCAAACCCCTCGTACCCCATCTATCTCCTCTCAAAGAAGCTGGCTTCATGTCTCCCTCTTCTCTCACCAAGACAGAGGCAGAGCGAGGCGGGGAGAGTACTAGTGGATCGTCGGGGCCGTTCATTTACACTCCGTTTGGGAACAAGAGGAAGAAGAAGGACAAGAGACCCGAGGTGTTGTGGGTGGAGGGGGACCCGGGGGATATCAACATGTTCATCTCTAACCCTCTTCCGATTGAACTGAGAGTGGAGAAAATGGTGAGTGATGTAGTGGTGGCTGGTCATTGCATGGAGTGATGTGGTGGTGGCTGGTCATTGCATGGAGTGATGTGTCTGCGGACCAAGTATCAAATTTCTTTGACACGCTCTTATATTCACTCACATACAACACATGGACACACACTCACACACACACACACACTCACTCACTCACACTCTCTCTCTCTCTCTCTCTCACTCTCTCTTTCTCTCTCTCTCTTTCTCTCTCATGTTAGTTTGGGTTATAGTTTAGGTCAGCTATTGCTGAGTCATGGTTGTTGGGATCACACTTTGTTCTTGTCACAACATGGTTTAGTATGATAGGATATAATAACCAGTTTTGCTGGGCCTGGCTTCTTGTCTATCAGGTTTTCACCCACGTGAGTAAAAAAGAAAGCTCTAAACAGCCTTTATTTCTCTGTGACTTAGCTCTAGTTACTGAGTTAGAACAAGTCCAAGCTATTGTCCAAACTGTGAGTGGTGGTCTGCTTGCAAGAAGAACAAGGTATATGTACTTATCTCCTGTTTATTACTGTATACATGTATAGAAATTCTTCACTGAAAATGGGGATAGTTTGCTAAAATTGAGCCTACACTTAACATGGTCACGTGGTAAAATAAGTTTTTAAACTACACATGAATCAAGACTCCAAGAAGACTATGAGCTCAGTAAAGGTTCCAAGGGGACTCTACCTTCCGGGCTCCTACTATGGGAGTGGTCCCGCCCTTTCCATAGCACGCTACTAGTAGGGAGAATAAAGGGACCGAAACTAGTAGCACTGCAGCGATTGGTTAGGGAACTCCCCTGATGACCGGACTATGAACTATTGAACATTTGAACTAATAATTAAATCTATTATTGTAACCAGTAAATGGATTTGTACCATGTGATATTTATATCTATTGTTTTAAAAAATTAGGGCCCTAGGAACCACTCAAAGGTTCAGTCGACAAGATCCTTCCCAACAACTTTTCCAATCTCTTCTCAAACACACACACACACACATTATAGTTACATGACCCTTAAGTGAGGGGGAGGGGCACTCATACATGGTCGAGTGCCCCATACTTAAAATGGCATGCCATTGACCCCCTGTGATCCCTAGCTACTCTGTTGTTACCTCCACCCAGCCTATAAAACTGGTTGCTAGGCAATGGCAAACAAACACACGCAAACACACACATACACACGCACACGCAAACACATACATACATACATACACACACACGCAAACACACACACACACACACACACACACACACACACACACACACTCAGCTTCACCTGCTACCTCCTCCAAGTGTTACACAAACACCTCTCCACGTCGGAGATGCTACAAGTGACTAGCATGCTAACAGACATCGTCGAAGAGACGAGAGAGAAGCTAAACACACACCCATCTTCAATCGAGTCCTTGACAAAACTCTTAAAGGCTCCTTTTCCTCTCGACAACTTCCCAACCATCCGTTACTTCACTCCCAAACCCCTCGTACCCCATCTATCTCCTCTCAAAGAAGCTGGCTTCATATCTCCTTCTTCTCTCACCAAGACAGAGGCGGAGCGAGGTGGGGAGAGTGCTAGTGGATCATCGGGGCCGTTCATTTACACTCCGTTTGGCAACAAGAGGAAGAAGAAGGACAAGAGACCCGAGGTGTTGTGGGTGGAGGGGGACCCGGGGGATATCAACATGTTCATCTCTAACCCTCTTCCGATTGAACTGAGAGTGGAGAAGATGGTTAGTGATGTGGTGGTGGCTGGTCATTGCATGGAGTGAGGTGGTGGTGGCTGAGTGTAATGTGTCTGCAGACCAGTATCAAATTTCTTTAACACACTTAAGCTCTTATATTCACTCACATACAACACACGGGGACACACACACACACACACANACACATATACACACACACACACACACACACACACATGCAGACTGCTCTGACAGATGGACTTAAGATCGACCCCTTCCCCTCTTCTCTCACTCTTCCTCCATTTTCAGAACCTCAGTCCTTCATCCTGGCCAACATCCCTCGGGAAGCTGGCACCCTCAACATCCTTGGTATGTTCCACCATTGAACCTCACTATTAATGTCACTGCTACTGTGCTGTATAGTGGCACGCATCAGGATCAGAATATTGAGTGCTTGGGATTTTAATTTTGGCACTTGTCTCAGAAAACCTACCAAATTCTGTATACAAGAATTTGTCTCAAACTTGCAAATTCCAATGTGATTCCTGATTCAACCCCCCTAAACTGTACAGTATTTTATACTCTGTTGCCTAGGGGGATGCAAAGTCTTATCAGTATGACATTGTACACACAAACACAGTTACTGTAATAGTTAGTGAGTAGAAGTTTGTCCTAGTATTGTGGTGAATCTATGTATTGAATGGACTGGTTAGTACCCATCACTCACTCACTCATTGCACACACCTCCACTCACAGGCTATGAGGCGTCTGTGTTTGGTGTGAACACTAAGTGCATGATGAAGCTGCACGGAGATCCTGTGATACGAGTGGTCCCCTCTCTCCCCTTCCTACGGCTGACGGTGATCTCACAGGATGAAATCAATGACATCCGAACCAGCTCCACTACCGTGGGAGGTCGTGGCACTGGGGAGGCCAATAGGGCTGTCATTAGTAGCTTCGAACTCATGGATGGTGAAACGTAGGTCACGCATCTCTCTCTCTCTCTCTCTCTCTCTCTCTCTCTCTCTCTCTCTCTCTCTCTCCCTGTGTGTGTATCTGTTTTCAATCTTGATGTTTTAAAGGGTTTGTGCTGTATCCTCATGTTTATGTAGGACACAGATTGAGTTTCAATTAGAGTGTTGTAAGGGAGTTGATGTGGAGAGTGTCGTGTTGTCTGTAGAGGATTACAACAGTTAGTGAGATACACTACATTTGTAGTTGATGTACTCCATACACACATTCACACACACACATTATGTTTGTCGTGTACCTACTCTTGCATTGAACAGAGGACTACTGCACTTTCTCGTGGAGCGATAAATCAATCGACTCATTCCTGCCATTGAAGCCTGACCAAAGAGGCACCATACCTATCACCATCAAGACTAAAATCCCGGCCTGGTTCCGCATCATCAATGACATCACAGTGGGCTTCTCGAAAAGAAAAGTCCTCAAAAATGGCGGTCTCTTGGCCCTTCCCAAAAGCAGCACACCCTCTCCTGACATTCTTCAGTCCTCTTCTTCTGCCACCAACACCCCTAACTCCTCCCCCACGCTGAAACGACCACGCAACCCCCTCAACGTTAACTTCCCCGGGCTCGGGCGAAGCGCCACCAAGAGAAAAGTATCCGTCGATTCGGCTTATGCTTCTCACTCTGCTGAGAGTTCACTCGTCGAATCTTTAAATCTCGACTTGCCTTCGATGAAATTCTCAGGTGGCACAAAGACTCTACCCAGCCTAAGAACGTTTGCACCTCAATTTAAGCACCAGAGCTTACGTAGAGGAAAGACACCTCAGCAGAAGGGTAAGATATCTTATGGCGACATCGAAGCTCAACTGGATTTCGATTTTACCGGCAACAAGAGGGCATCGGTGCGATCCGATCCAGGCGACAGGAACAATAGTCAGACACCGACACACGGCAAGTCTCCTTCAAGACCGCAGTCTTCAGAGTCTGGGTCCAGTTCCAATTCTGGCTCAAAACCGATTCCCATCCCTAAATCTGAAACAATCACTGGTCGTATGACTGAAGCCTGACCAAAGAGGCACCATACCTATCACCATTAAGACTAAAATCCCAGCCTGGTTCCGCATTATCAACGACATCACAGTGGGCTTCTCGAAAAGAAAAGTCCTCAAAAATGGTGGTCTCTTGGCCCTTCCCAAAAGCAGCACACCCTCTCCTGACATTCTTCAGTCCTCTTCTTCCGCCACCAACACTCCTAACTCCTCCCCCACGCTGAAACGACCACGCAACCCCCTCAACGTTAACTTCCTCGGTCGCAGCGCCACCAAGAGAAAAGTGTCTGTCGATTCGGCTTACGCTTCTCACTCTGCTGAGAGTTCACTCGTCGAATCTTTAAATCTCGACTTGCCTTCGATGAAATTCTCAGGTGGCACAAAGACTCTACCCAGCCTAAGAACGTTTGCACCTCAATTTAAGCACCAGAGCTTACGTAGAGGAAAGACACCTCAGCAGAAGGGTAACAGTAATAAGATATCTTACGGTGACATCGAAGCTCAACTCGATTTCGATTTTACCGGCAACAAGAGGGCATCGGTGCGATCCGATCCAGGCGACAGGAACAATAGTCAGACACCAACGCACGGCAAGTCTCCTTCGAGACCTCAGTCTTCAGAGTCTGGGTCCAGTTCCAATTCTGGCTCAAAACCGATTCCCATTCCTAAATCTGAAACAATCACTGGTCGTATGCCTCAGATTGGGAATGTGACTGAAACCAGTCCTATATTGAGCCGTGGACCACGCCCAGGCCACCAACGCATGCACTCATACGGACTCTCTCCCAATTTGAATTCGGCATCGAGATTCTCGAGTGGCACAAGAGGCAGCTTGAAGGTAACGGGTTCGGGCACCCGTCGCCAGCAATCGTCACAAATTGACAAGCGAGAAATCTCCGAACCTGTTGGTCCCCTGATCAAGGAGTTCCCCAGGCCCCCTAACAGGACAAAGGTCGTTGGAGAGTTTAAGATTGATTATAGAGGGGGCAAGGGATCGGAGGAGGGGTACTATCGACAGGCACTGGCCAGCGTCCCCGTGATTGTGAAGCCAAGCATCATGTTTGAGCAGTTTGATGTCAGCAGTTTGGAAAAGTATGTTGTGCTTTGTGTGTGTATCTGTTAACTTTGCAACTCGCAATATTTAAAATTCGCACCAGGCAAGGCCTGGGAACGAGGCTGTGTGTGTGTGTGTGTGTGTGTGTGTGTGTGTGTGTTAATAACTGTTGCCCCTCACCCAGGTCTGACAGTCTGTTTGAGCTCACGTTCACTGTCCACAACCTGTCCAAGTACAGGCTGGACATCACTTGTGAAATTGATCAAGGTATAGTTATTATAGGCTGAATGATTATCATCGTACAAGTCAGTATATTCCAGGATGCTTGTCAGTAATCTTTTGTATTCTTCAACACCAACAGAAGGACTAGCAAATTGCGATGAGAAGACTGAATACAATTTGACCCTTGACCCCTTGTGTAGTGAAGGAATGAAACTGACGATGAAGAGGTTTCACCTGTCCAGCTCCACTGACATGGGAATGAAGAATGAGGTACCGATTAGTTGAACTTGAGAGACTGAGTTCACGTTATGTCTGAACTAGTTAAAATGTGAACTTGTGTTGCACTGACTCCCAAATTGAATGCTCTCTCTCTCTCTCTCTCTCTCTCTCTCTCTCTCTCTCTCTCTCTCTCTGCCATTCAGTCTCTCCTGGTCAAGCTCTACTGTGATCAACTCGTAGAGATGGTTCGGTTCAAATGGAGAGTGTGTGACTCCAACAGAGTGGGCCTCATATCCCTAGAGGGACTCAAGCTGCCGGCCTCCACTGTCAGACTCATGACCCCTGTACCACTGCTGCTGGGTAAGTGTTCTTCACTTCATAAGGTGCATTCGCATGTGGATCACATCCAGGCCACATGTAGAGCACATGTAGAACACATGTAGCCTTGTTCTTTGACAGCCAAACTTTTCCATTCTATGGTAGTTGAAACTGGGTACAATTTGACCCTCGAAATGTTGTCTGTATGTGTGTATTGGAGGTAACACTGATTTTATTGTTAAAGAGTTAAGAATAACATGTCATTCATTGCTGACTGATCAGCAGATTAGATATAATGTTATTACTTCTGATACTGAAACAACTTTCATGTTTGCAACATTTCAGTTACACTCTGCTAATCTTAAAAAAGACTTTCCAATTAATTTACAGCCAATATCTACTATCAGGTTGTTTTTTTTTATTTGTCCTCCCAGACATCACAGTGAATGGCTACACAGTGATCTCCACTCACGGTGGGTACACCGAGGACGCTGATATCGGAGCTCCTCAGAAACTCTCCTTGAGAGTGACTAACAACTCCAGCCAGCCAGTCACCTCCTCACTGCTCATATTTGAGCCGTACCAGTTCTCACAGGAGATGAAGAGAATCGTCAAAGATCTTGAAGGAAAGATGCTGTTGTCAGGCAGTCTCATCACAAGAATACCCAAGGTATGCATGTGTGGGTGCATTGAAGGTGATACTGATGTTGTTGGTCGGAGGAAGAATCAGCAAATGAATATTTTGTTTGACACCCACCCACACCTACATGTACACCCACCCACCCTTTCTTTCTCTCTCTCTCTCTCTCTCTCTCTCTCTCTCTCTCTCTCTCTCTCTCTCTCACACACACACACACACACACACCTTGCTCCAGGTGCCACTTACAGGCACGATACGAACCTTGTGTTTGTCTACAAGGGAGAGTATCAACTAGATGTGAAGTTCATGATCCCCCTTCCGAAGAGTCACAGTCAGAGCAGACATGGCAGGAAGGGTCGACAGAACAAAGAGAAAGACTTGAAAGAGCAGCCATCGTCTGCAGAGAAACAAGCAGTTGAAACAAGTTTAGAGAGCAGTGGAGAGAAGCCTGAAGATGCATCACCATGTCCTCCTTCTCCATCTTCTACGCCTCCTCCTTCAGCCGCGAGGTCTTCCTCACCTGTTGTACCTCCCAAGAGTGTGAAGGCACTGAGTCGCAAAAGAGAGAGTGATTTCTTAGCCAAGAAGGCTTCTTCACCACCACCTTCACCAAAAAGGAGAACTAGCAGATTGAGCAACGCCTCCTCAACAAACTTGACCACATCTCCACTGAGTGTGGCTCTCTTGGCTAATTCCGTCAACACACCATCCACCAAACCGACCTCAACTTCTGCCAGCTCTTCTCCGAAGTCTCAGCTGAGGAAGGCTCAATCGTTCAACGTTCACACCACCTCCTCTAGTGCAGTTACAGACAAGAGTCAGTCGTATGGTCAAGCTCTACTGTGATCAACTCGTAGAGATGGTTCGGTTCAAATGGAGAGTGTGTGACTCCAACAGAGTGGGCCTCATATCCCTAGAGGGACTCAAGCTGCCGGCCTCCACTGTCAGACTCATGACCCCTGTACCACTGCTGCTGGGTAAGTGTTCTTCACTTCATAAGGTGCATTCGCATGTGGATCACATCCAGGCCACATGTAGAGCACATGTAGAACACATGTAGCCTTGTTCTTTGACAGCCAAACTTTTCCATTCTATGGTAGTTGAAACTGGGTACAATTTGACCCTCGAAATGTTGTCTGTATGTGTGTATTGGAGGTAACACTGATTTTATTGTTAAAGAGTTAAGAATAACATGTCATTCATTGCTGACTGATCAGCAGATTAGATATAATGTTATTACTTCTGATACTGAAACAACTTTCATGTTTGCAACATTTCAGTTACACTCTGCTAATCTTAAAAAAGACTTTCCAATTAATTTACAGCCAATATCTACTATCAGGTTGTTTTTTTTTATTTGTCCTCCCAGACATCACAGTGAATGGCTACACAGTGATCTCCACTCACGGTGGGTACACCGAGGACGCTGATATCGGAGCTCCTCAGAAACTCTCCTTGAGAGTGACTAACAACTCCAGCCAGCCAGTCACCTCCTCACTGCTCATATTTGAGCCGTACCAGTTCTCACAGGAGATGAAGAGAATCGTCAAAGATCTTGAAGGAAAGATGCTGTTGTCAGGCAGTCTCATCACAAGAATACCCAAGGTATGCATGTGTGGGTGCATTGAAGGTGATACTGATGTTGTTGGTCGGAGGAAGAATCAGCAAATGAATATTTTGTTTGACACCCACCCACACCTACATGTACACCCACCCACCCTTTCTTTCTCTCTCTCTCTCTCTCTCTCTCTCTCTCTCTCTCTCTCTCTCTCACACACACACACACACACACACACACACACACACACACACAGCTTGCTCCAGGTGCCACTTACAGGCACGATACGAACCTTGTGTTTGTCTACAAGGGAGAGTATCAACTAGATGTGAAGTTCATGATCCCCCTTCCGAAGAGTCACAGTCAGAGCAGACATGGCAGGAAGGGTCGACAGAACAAAGAGAAAGACTTGAAAGAGCAGCCATCGTCTGCAGAGAAACAAGCAGTTGAAACAAGTTTAGAGAGCAGTGGAGAGAAGCCTGAAGATGCATCACCATGTCCTCCTTCTCCATCTTCTACGCCTCCTCCTTCAGCCGCGAGGTCTTCCTCACCTGTTGTACCTCCCAAGAGTGTGAAGGCACTGAGTCGCAAAAGAGAGAGTGATTTCTTAGCCAAGAAGGCTTCTTCACCACCACCTTCACCAAAAAGGAGAACTAGCAGATTGAGCAACGCCTCCTCAACAAACTTGACCACATCTCCACTGAGTGTGGCTCTCTTGGCTAATTCCGTCAACACACCATCCACCAAACCGACCTCAACTTCTGCCAGCTCTTCTCCGAAGTCTCAGCTGAGGAAGGCTCAATCGTTCAACGTTCACACCACCTCCTCTAGTGCAGTTACAGACAAGAGTCAGTCGTCCACTGGTAGATCAATGACAGGTGTCACTGTAAAGAGAAAATCACCCCTTTATCGAACTTCGTCTTCTGCCTTTGCTCAGCCCCAACCTCTAGCTGCAATTGCCAGTAAGACAGCTTCTTCAAAAGAAAAGGACTCTATAGGTCAAAGTACACACTCTAGAGGCGCTATGCCCGAAAGAATGGTGAGTAGTGTGTTGATATCTAAGGAATCACAGTATAAACGATTAATACGGTCACGTTCAGAAGATTCAAAGTCTGTACGAGTGATAGCTGGACCTCATTTCACTTTCCATGTCACATAGTATGAATAATTGTGTGTGTATACGTGACTGATGTGTGTGTGTGTGTGTGTGTGTGTGTGTGTATTGTGCTGATTGTATATGGTTTATTTTACAAGAGTATCAGATTTCGTTGAATAATTATTATGACAGTCATGTCATAATAAGTATTGTTTACACTTTGTGTATTATGTTATCCATTTTAAAGCACAACTGTTTATACTATTGATATATTCTACACTTCAATGTCAAATGAAAATTATGATTGCTAAACATACACCTGGAGGTATGCAGTGCATTAAATAGAGTTCAACTCGATCTGGCAGTGTTATAGCCATTAATATAATAATAATTTATGCTAAACTTTCATCTGTTTTCTAAGCTGCTCCATCTTGACAATCCTAGCTTTCTTCCTGGCCTCGTATCTCTTTCGTCCCTCCTCATACCTGGCCTCCTCCTCCACGCTCTTACACTTCAGCTGTGGGATGGCCGTGGCTCTGCAGTCCTTACCCAGTGACACAAAGGTGAAGTAGGCTGTGTTTGCAATACGACGGCTACTTATAAGGCTTTCCGCTTCAGCTGTCACCTGGAAAATGTATACCAATTTTGTACAATCAAGGCTACATAAAAGGCCAGCATTCTGCACTTGTACATATCAATTCAATTTTGTATAAATATTGAAGGCATAATATAATACTTGTAAGTCTGCTAAATATATTATGCCCAAAATTATACTCAAGATTTCATGCATGCCTTACCTCAATCTCCATTGATTTGGCCGAGGTGTAGACTAGCCTGGCGGTGACAAACACCATCTCTCCATTCATGATGGGCTTGTGGAAGTCGATCTCATCGATGCACGCTGTGACCACCCCCTGGCGACAGTGTCTGGCTGCACAGATGCCGGCTGCATTGTCCATCATCTTCATCAGTGACCCTCCGAACATGTGCCCGGTGACACTGCAGTCCGACGGGAGGACAATATTAGCCAGTGTGGTCTGCGAGGCTAGCACACTGTGCTCCTCTGCTTCACCTTGAGAGTAATGCACATGGACTGGGGTGTCAGATGGGGAGTCGTTCCTCATAGCACGAGCTGATTTTTGTTTTTTGTATCTCTCTTTGCCGTCAGCTTGTTCCTTTTCACTCAGTCCTTCCAGTTGAGGGATAGGAGTGACAAGTCCTTTGAGGTGTGAGGCATCGTTTCTGTCGATCTGTTTCTTTCCTTCTTCACTGAGGTCGGTGGGAACAGCAACGTACCAGAGAGCAGCGGTGTTGGTGTGCCTACGAACTCCCGACACAACGTTCTCGGCCCACACGTCCACTGTCACTTCGATGGAGTGGGTCGAGGTGTATGTCACTGAGGCTTGAAGTTGGGCTATCTCACCCACGTACATCGGCTGATGGAAATCCATACGCTCCAGTCGTACCAATACGGTAGTGAGTGGTACTTGGCCATTATCAGCAAGGCTCTTGTTGTTGCAATGTCTAGTGCTCACGATGTGGCCGGCCTGTTCAATCAGCTTGAGAATGGTACCTCCGTGGACATTCCCAATAGGGTTGGTATCATCCGGTAGCATGATACGACTCAGTTCTATTGGAACCGATGAAGAAAGAGCAGGAATGGTCGGAAAACCCACTGATGGCTTTTTGGCTGCATGAAAAGAAAGAGAGAAAGAGTGATATAAAGTTTCTATCAAATATTGAGTACAAGACACCATACCCAAGGAATTAGTACTAGGCTGAGGATCCAATCTTGGTCTCTTTGAAGTAGACATTTGTACCTCACTAGAATTTTCTTGTGACATGATTAGGGCTTGCCAGTAACTTATGTATACAGGAAGGGCACCCAATAAGTGACTGTTATTGCAACAGACAAACGTCTGAACCCAAAATTAATGGTTTTCCTTATACACTCAGCAGCTGCTGATCCATAAAATGGCAAAGGTCGTCAAACACGAAAACATCAAATTTGGATAAATACTGCAAAATACTGTACTTCTCAACTTATACAAATCATACCAGTCACTATTGTTCTTACATTTGTTGAAGAAAGGAATTGTTAATGAAGTCACAATAAGTGGTCGCACAAATACCGATTTGCCCCTTATTCTGAAATTGTCGTAACACTTCCGCTCATTGTAGCTCCTGAAACTCCTACAGATAGTTTGCAGCGATCTTCTCCTGGGAAATGACACAACAAGACTTGAAATATTGGACCTACAATAAAGTCTAAAGGCCATGACTAAACAGTAATACAAGTCTAGAAACGTTGTGTTGTTGTTTGTAGATTGATCGACCCTTTTCCAGCCATACTTGTCAGCAAAAAGCATCAACTCATTTAATTTTGGAAAGCATGGGCCTTCTTTCTGAAGGGAAACCTCTCTCTTGGCCAGAGACGAAGAAGAATGCAGCACTGGTGCGCAGAGTAGGCATCCAACAGTTCCTAGCACTCTACCATCGCTTGAAAGACAGGAAAGGAGATGTTCTCAAGTGGGGAGATGAGGTCAGAATCACTGAATTATTTTAAGTTTGCTCTTCCAGCAGTTACTGAGGATATCTGCCACTTTGGAGATCCCAAGATATCTAGTACAAAATTTTGTGTATTTTGAGGTTTCCTAAAATTTTATTCACTAAAACTGCATCAACTTTGCAACCATCCAGATTGAGTACACTCTAGTGAAATTGGATCACGAAACAAAGAAGCCCAAACTGAGTCTTATTGGACCAGACATTCTTGAGATTCTACAGAAGCCTGAATCCAGTGATCCTGAAAATCATCACACCAAATGGCGGCCAGAGTATGCCAGCTACATGATTGAAGGTATGTGAATTAATGGGCGGCATACTTTAAGTGACTATGGGAAAGAATTAGATTGCTAGTATTGTTACAAAACTCTTGTATGCAATTCTTGTTGGCAGCCCTACTTCAGTAGCTAAGCTTCCTAGTTGTTCGGATCCATATCTAGAGGCACTTGTATATTTCTGCTGAGTGTATACAGTGTGATATGCCTTGTGTCGGTGTGCAGACCACAGTTATTTCAATACTCCATGTCCAAACATGCAACTGTTACTCAATGAAATACCAGATTCACTGAGTATCTTGCACACCCACCAGTGACCTTATGTGTCAGATATCACACCAGAGAGAGCAAGATTCACCAAAGGGTCACTCTGTCATGTTTTGTTACCACCTCTGGTGAGAGGTTTTAATACAAGATGTCAGTTGTTTTTTTTTGTTTGTTTTTAATTAGAGTTGTGTGATAGTTTTATGGACTCTCTCTACTGCTACAGGTACCCCTGGAGCTGCTCCATATGGTGGCTGTTTCCAGCACATGAACTTGGTGGAGGCCAACATGAAGCTTAGGTTTGTGCTCAATTGTTTAGGGGGAAAAATTACCAATATTTTTTTGTCATTTTTTTTGCAATGGGGTAAATGATGAATTGAGATCGAATGAGCCATGCACACCAATACAGGTTCTACACATGCTACATGTGTGTGTATGTGTGTATGCGTGTGTGTGCCTGTTAATCTTGATGAGACAGCTATTAGATAATGCTTTTCGTTGTAATGACAGGCACACATCAATCAATACCTTCATGTGTCTTACAGCTGGTGTGGTTTGAAGTAATACACACATCATTTCACTGAAGGTTACAACCACTCACTCAGTTGTATTTGAAATGGCTTTGAACTCATTTTAGTAATCTGATACCTCTGACAATCAATGTGTACTGATCAAATTTTCATTTACAGTATTCATATCATTGGTCAACACTTTATCTGTATTTCTACTCCTTCCTATTGCTCCTTTCTCAGGCGGCAACAGTTGATGGATGTGCTAAAGGACACTGGTACTGTTCCTCTCAGTATCACTGTTTTCCCGTGTCTTGGTAACCCAGATTTTACGGAGCCTGCATACATACCTAATGTTGCTGAGTCAGCATCTCGTTCTCTCTTTTTCCCTGACGAAGCTGTGTGGAGTGGACACCCACGATTCATGTTAGCTTGTTACACTAGCTGCCATCAGTACAGTGGTAGCTAGAGCTGTAAGTAAAGCTTTAATCTCTCTCTCTCTCTCTCTCCCTCTCTCTCTCTCTCTCTCTCTCTCTCTCTCTCTCTCTCTCTCTCTCTCTCTCTCTCT
>CAXIPT010000002.1:17019572-17097813 GCA_964030475.1 Tethya wilhelma | reverse complement strand
CTCTCTCTCTCTCTCTCTCTCTCTCTCTCTCTCTCTCTCTCTCTCTCTCTCTCTCTCTATAGCACCTTGACTCGTAACATTCGTGAAAGAAGGGGAGATAAACCTGCCATCAATGTTCCAAGTCAGTCCAATAGCATTATTCACTGTTTATAATCTTCCATAGTAACTAACTCTTGTTTATATCTCTGTTTCAGTATACAAAGATGTGAACACCGCAACTCCCTTTGTGGAGCACTTTCCCAATGATGATGGTTGTGCAGCTCGCAATGCCAAGCCAGACCACATCTACATGGACTGCATGGGCTTTGGAATGGGCTGTTCATGTCTTCAAGTTACCTTTCAAGCGTGTGACGTTGAGGAAGCAAGACACTTGTACGACCAGCTGGCTATAGTGTGTCCGATGTTGGTGAGTGTGATGTATACTGTTGCTACCATAGAGTGTACATGACTATAGTAGCGGGTGCCTTAATTATTCTGTGGCATGAAAAAAGTTCTCAAAGAAGCTTTCTTTGCAGTCTATTAATTGCATTTTCATGGTAAAATTTTCATGAATCATGTTTATTCAACACCTAAATTTACATAGAAATCGCATAATCTTGAGTGGCACTGTTTCCTCTTTGTTTCAGTTGGCACTCTCTGCTTCGTCTCCAATCTTCCGTGGCTACTTGGCTGACATTGACACAAGATGGAAGATCATTTCAGGTTCCGTTGATGATAGAACTGATGAAGAACGAGGACTGAAGGTCAGTGGATTATAAGTACAGTAATTGTGTGGTGTACATAGATTTGTTTGTTGAGTGAAGTCTTTTGAGTGTGTCTGTCAGGATGGCCGAGTGGTCTAAGGCGCTACGTTCAGGTCGTAGTCTACTCTTGTAGGCGTGGGTTCGAATCCCACTCCTGACAGTTTTTTTTTTCTTTTTTGCTTATTTTAAAATTTGTGCCACTGAAAGAAGGTGAATTTGTCTGTGTATGTCAGGATGGTCGATGTTCGGGTCGTAGTGTCCAGTCAACTCTTATAGCTGTAGGTTTGAATAACACTCTATTTAGCTTATTTTACTTGTGCATTTAACAGAAAGAGGATAATATTTGTGATTTGCAAATTGGTTGTTGTGTGAAATGTGTATGTATGTGTGTCAGTCAGGATGGCCGAGTGGTCTAAGGCGCTACGTTCAGGTCGTAGTCTACTCTTGTAGGCGTGGGTTCGAATCCCACTCCTGACAGTTTTTTTTTTCGTTTTTGCTTAGTTGTTTAGCGTGTCTCTTTAGGATGTATTAAATTTGTGATTTGGAAATTGGTTGTTGTGGGAAGTGTATGAGTGTGTCTGTCAGGATGGCCGAGTGGTCTAAGGCGCTACGTTCAGGTCGTAGTCTACTCTTGTAGGCGTGGGTTCGAATCCCACTCCTGACATTCTCTTTTTCATTTTTTGTTGTTTTTTTGTTTACATCATATAAAACTTTTACCTTTAGCCACTGAAAGAGGATGAGTTTGTGATTCCCAAATCAAGATATGACACAATTGACTGTTTTCTAGCATCTGATGAGTACAACGATGTGGAAGTGATATACAACAAAGACGTGTTCCAGCAGCTCAAAGATGGAGGTACAGACGACAATCATTATCCCATTGTTTCAGGGGTTTTTTAGCTTCTTCCCCCCCCCCCCATCCTTTCCTATACAGGTTTGGATGACTTGTTGGCCCAACACATCGCACACCTCTTCATTAGAGATCCCATTTCACTGTTTGCTGAAAAGTTGGAACAGGATATTGAAAAAGAAACAGATCATTTTGAAGTAAGCCCAGCTAGTAATATGTTGTACTTCCCTGTTAAAACTTTTGTTGATGATGCTAGTAAGACTAATGATGAAATGATACGATTCTAATGTGATATTAATTCATACTGTCTCAATGTACCTGTGTATTGTCTCCCACAGAACATCCAGTCCACCAACTGGCAGAGCATGCGATTCAAGCCTCCTCCTCCTAACTCTCCCATTGGCTGGAGAGTGGAATTCAGACCGCTGGAGGTCCAGCTGACAGACTTTGAGAATGCTGCCTTTGTTGTGTTTGTGGTTCTCCTCACGAGAGCCATCCTCTCCTTTAAGCTCAACTTCTACATACCCATCTCAAAGGTTAGTGGTCATGTGATTGTCACATGAATGGATTGTCTAGTCATGTGACGGTCACATGAACAGGCTATATGAATAGAGTGGACTGGGTTGGGTCCTCATCACAGTTATTTTTCAACTTTCAAAATAAAGCCATTTGAAGATCTCCCTGCATGTAACGTGATCACGATTTGATGGATTCCTTTATCATTAAATTTACACGTTCAGATGGAGGAGAATTTCAAACGTGGTCAACAACGAGATGCTATTAAAACTCAGAAATTTTATTTTCGTAAGAGTGTTGTTCCCGAGGACGACGAAGACGAAGAGGAGACTGACCACACCCACCAACCCAAATCACATGACCACGAGTATACCCTCATGAATATTGATACAATCATCAATGGAAAGGTAAGCAAGACTGTTACCTGTACAAATCATATCTTCAAGAATTTTTTTTATTGGTCTCTCTGTTTGTGTCTCGATCAATCAGGATGAGTTTCCTGGGCTGCTTCCCCTTGTGAGGATGTATGTGAACAGTGTGGACATTGATGTGGACACGAGGTGTACCATACTGACATACCTTCGACTCATATCAAAGCGAGCGTCAGGTTGGTTTAAGTGATATCACACATGCACGCACACACACACACACACACACACACACACGCACACATACACACACACATATACACATGCACACACACATATACACATGCACACACACACACTAATAGGTGAACTAATGACTACGGCCAATTGGATCCGTAAGTTCATCCACTCTCACCCCGACTACAAACAAGACTCAGTGGTGAGCGAGCCCATTGCCTACGACCTTCTCAAACAAATGCAAGGCATCACCGATGGTGTGATTCCCTGTCCCGAGCTACTGGGCAACCTGGTGTCAAAGGCTCCTCAGGATTACCGAGTGCTTGACTGCCCACTAGAACCTTCAACTTCTGCTACTGCTAGTGAAAAATAAGACAATTAATTCAGTTATTTTATTTTTATTTTTTTTTCATGAATGAATTTGAACTCTTAATTCACAAAAGTTTAAGCTATGATGCATTGGTAACTTGTAAAATAATGTAGGTATGATTGAAATGTGTGTGTGCAACTCTGTTATGTTCTGTTAATGGTTAACCCTTTTTCATCTTCAAGGATAGTCTCACAACGAATTCTCTATGAAATAATAATATTGCAATTTGCAATACAAATTTAGTCAGCAAATACATTGCGTGATCATTGTCTTTTCCAGCAAGGAAACTTACTTCTTTCTTTGTGAGCAGTTCAGAGCCATCCAGTGGTTGTAGATTGGGAGAGACAAAGCTCTTTAACCTCACAGCTTCAATTGAAGACGGCTGTGATCCTATCAAATGGTTTAACTCTTCTACCTGGTTGGATATGCAACACATTTGAAGCAACTGTAGCACTCACTGTGTGTGTGTGTGAACGGTGTATGCATGCATGGATGGATTAAAGTACTCACTCTGATTCTTTCGTATGTCATTCTCATAACTCTCAATCTTTGTCTGGCCTCGGCAGCTCTGTGTGGGAACAGTCAAGTGGCTAGAGCATTTGAACCTTCAGCAAACTTTGTGATTTTGACTGACTCACTTGAGTTGTCCCACTAGTTCATTGTTCCTCTCGTAGTCTATCAGCTCACCCAGAGTGGCTCCTTGTTGCTGCCTGCAGGGCACGTGAAACAGGGTTCAGTCTAAGTGCAGGGTTACACTTTGTATTTGCTCACTCTTTTTCTGCCAATTTTGCCAATCGTACTCTCTTCAAACTTGCCAGTTTCTTTTCTTGTATATCCTTATTTGGTGGCTCATACTATTGTGTTATACAATGCATATTATATTGTGATAGTGTGTTGTCAGCCCGTGCACACATAGTGCCACTTACTGCCATGTATCTGCTCCTTTCAATGGGTGTCAATTTGCTAAGTTGTTTGTCTGTTAATTGCCTCCAGTTCTTCACTTCAACTCTGGCACCTTTTGCTCTCACTTTCTCTTCGTCAACTCCTGTAACATTATGTCACATTGTAGTCTCATGTTGATACCAAACACTTATTGTGTGACAGTACTCTACCTCTGGAGTTCTGTTTCTTGAGCATGTCTTGCAATTTTCTAGAGAAGCCTCTAGTGTTGCGAGGTATGGTGGAGTTGGCACCACCGTGAGGTCCATTCCGAGCGATCATTTCCCGACCAGGAGTAGGAATGGGAGGGAGAATGGAGACTCGGCCGCTTCCAGAAGAGTGAGGCGGCTGCAGCATTGAATGTATTACTCTGAACAGAATACAAGAGGAATTTTACAAAAAAAAAGTTACCTGAATGTCAGCCATTTTCTCTGTTTACTATGACGTCATGTCAAATTATTGTCATAGATACCAGCTACGCCCACTGAATCAGTACTTTAAGTCACGCCTACTTTACACGTGACCTTTGAGGCTGTGTCTGCAAAGCTTGCATGCTACAGATACTGAGAAATGGCTAGAAAAGCAAGTGTTTTTATGGTGCCAGAGCTGCGCCGTGAGCGCGAGGCCAGCTCTCTCGACCTACCTGAGCTGACTTCATTCATTGATGGAGGAGAATACTTCTCAGAGAAGAGAAAGAGAATGTGTAAATTAAAAAATTCTAGTACATGCATAGACACACTGTCACCCTCAGGGCCTGAGACATTTTTGCTCTGTTTCATACAGATCAGTTAGTTGTGAATGATCCTGTGCTCAGTCTAGAGGATAAGTATTTCCTCACAAGAGAAGAGGCTTTTGACAGAGCCATGGAGAAATCAGTGCATTATGTTCGTAGAAGCAAAGAGCTGGATCTTGACAACTTGGATAAAAGTATTTTCAAGAAGTAAGTATTTGAATGTGTTTGTGTGAGAGAGCTGCAACCTTTGATGAGTTAATTTTTAAAAATCTAGTGCAATATCTGAAGAGCAGCCCATAGGACTACATGAATCCATGTTTCTACCAACCATTGAGGTATTTCCACAAATATGCACACACACTTTTTCTTCAGCTACCTTGAACATTATACATTCGGTCTTAGTGACATTGCGTTTGTACCCTGTATACAGGGGCAAGGTACAGAAGAGCAGAAGGAGAAATGGCTACCATTGGCTCAGGATTACAGCATCATTAGAGCCTATGCCCAAACTGAGTTGGGACATGGTCAGTTTTAGCTACAATCTTGAAATTGTTAATGCTTGCTTGCTTGCATTACTTGCTTAATAATTTTTTGTTTGGATCCATAGGTACCAATGTTCGTGGTTTGGAGACCACTGCCACCTATGTTCCCAGCACACAAGAGTTTGTCTTGAACACCCCAACGTTGACTGCTACAAAATGGTGGCCAGGCACATGTATGTTGATGTATTGTTTCTGACGTTATTGATGATTGTTACTACTTTACTCTCCAGTGGGCCACACTGCTACTCATGCTGTTGTGCTGGCCAGACTGATAACAAAGGGAGTGGACCATGGCATCCATCCCTTCATCGTACAGGTCAGGAGCCTCAAAGACCACACCCCTCTACTGGGGATCACAGTGGGTGACATTGGTCCCAAATTGGGCTACCTCGGAATGGACAACGGCTTCTTGAAGTTGGACAACGTGAGAATCCCTCGTGACCAGATGCTCATGAAGTACTCTAAGGTATGTTGATTACACAGTTATCTGTCCAGCTGGTCAAACTTGTCCTGATTACTTGCACAAATTCTCCAACCAGGTCACACCTGATGGGACATACATTAAACCACCAACTGATAAGATAACCTACGGCACTATGGTTCAAATTAGATCAGGTCTCGTCATTTTCACTGGGAGAGCACTTGCACGAGCTGTTACCATAGCGACTCGTTACAGTGTTGTGAGGAGACAGGGTCAGCCTGAGCCTAGGTAAGGGATTCGTTGGGGGGGGCTGGCTAGCTGGGTTGGTTGAGTGTTGTTCACCTCATGCAGAGCTCCAGAGACCCAGGTGATGGACTACCAGATGCAGCAGTACAAACTGCTGCCTCTCATTGCCTCAGCCTATGGCCTCATCCTCACTGGCCAGTACATGATGCAGATATTCATGAGAGCACGGGCCGAGATAGCAGAAGGAAACCTGGAGTCCATGCCAGAGGTTGGAAATGGATCTCAGAGTGAGCAGAGAGAATGTTTACCTTTTCCTCCTTTTGTTTTCTTTCTTTCTTTTTCTTTTATCAGCTTCATGCTACTAGTGCTGGCTTGAAAGCTTTTAGTGCCAAGCTTGCTAATGATGGAATCGAAGTAAGAAATTCAAATATACTAGCCAGAAAGTTCTACTGATTTGATTTTAATATCCAGATGTGTCGATTGTCATGTGGTGGTCATGGCTACTCTCGCTCCAGTGGTCTTCCTGACCTCTACATTGACTATGTAGCTGCTAACACATATGAAGGAGAGAACACCGTTATGCTTCTTCAAACAGCAAGGTGTGGAAGGTCTTATTGGTTGTGATATTTATTTATTTATTTGATTTCAGCCGTATTAAAAATTCTGACCTCAGATACTTAAATAAGCTCTACTCTCAGAAGTTGCCAGCCTCTAAGCTCCCTAGTAATGTCTCCTACCTGGCAGCTGACTACCCTTTGCACAGAAGCAGTCCTGTGAGAACTGCTGAACAGTTCATGGATCCTCACATCCAACTGGAGGCCTACAGACAGAGAGCTAGAAGGTAATGATGTATTAATATTACGTACATACTGCCCAGTATACAAGACCAAAATGTACCTTGTCTTCAGAATGGTTGCTATGGCATCAAACACCTACCAAGAAGGACTGAGACAAGGTCTGAAGCAAACTGATGCATGGAACCTCTCCACCTGTGACTGGAATGCAGCTGCTGTTGTGAGTCTCTAGTCATCAGTGCATTATATTGTCTTTGTTTCATTGACAGAAAAAGTTTTGAATCCATTCCAGGCACATGTCTACTATGTTGTTCTGAATGCCTTCAACCAAGCTGTCCAATCCAGTGGTCTCTCTACCAACAACCTTGCTATAATGGAGGCTCTTTGTGCAATGTTTGCTACATTTGGGATTGTAAAATATGCCGGAGACTTTATGATGGTCAGTGACCATATAGCTGTTAACTTAAAAGCAGTATCTCCTATCTAAGGCTATCTTGGTCGTCTTCCCTTCAGGATGGCTACATGAGCAGTGAGCAGGTCTCCCTGGCCAAGAAGCAGCTCTACTCTCTCTTCAAGGTGGTACGAAAGGAAGCCTTGCCTCTAGTGGATGCTTTCGATATTCCCGATGAGATTCTGAACTCTGTGTTGGGTCGTTACGATGGTGATGTGTACACACACCTCTACCAGTGGGCCCTGAAGGCACCGAGGAACAAGAAGGAGGTCTGTAACCCCACTCTTGTAGTATTTGGTATTGCATGATGTTGGTCTGTTCATATTCCATCAGGTACATGATGTCTACCAAAAGTACCTGAAGGATCTTATAAAGTCAAAATTATAAAACTTTGTAGACTTATAATTATTATTTATCATACTGGCTGTCCTTGTTTTTAACTGTGTGTGCAAAACATGTGAGCTCCAGGTACTCATCTATATGGTTAATTTGCTTGCTGATTATATGTTTAGTTTTCACGACAGCTACTTTCTCTCAAGGGAAGAATTGTTTCACACTGATAGCCAAAACAAGGTGCAATTTGTATCTTGTAAAGTCCCTGTTCAGCCAACTGTGAGCTCAGGCTTCTGTCAGTCTGCTGAAGTACATGCCAATTTACATAATAATAATAACAATAATAATAATAATAATGTTTTGTTTGCATGTTTGCTTTGTCCTTATATCTCTCTCAATGGGTCACATAGTTTGATGTATCAAAATAATATAAATTAACAACCATTATCCAGCTGTGAGTCTGTGACCTGAGAGGGTAATACTACAATGTTACCTGGTGATTGACTTGACATTCTGCCCTTGTTTCAGAAGAGCACTGTTGTGTAATATGTATTTGTTTTTGGAAGCCCCATTGCAGCTATAACATATTAATATTACACACTGAGTAGAGCGCATGAATTCCTTTCTCATTATGTCATGATTAAAAAGGAAATGGATATAATAGAGTGCAATTAAACTTATCTTTTTCTGAGTGAAACACACACACACACACATACACAGATATAATTGCATGACCTAGTTGTTTGCCATTGCCTGGCAACCAAAGTTTTTATAGAGTAAATTACTTTGCAGCACTCGACCTTGCATCAAGTGCCAAAATTAATTATAGTTGCATGACCCTTAAGTGGGCAGCACTCGATGCATGGTCGAGTGCTGCACACTTAAGGGCATGCAACTATTTTGTTTGCCATTGACCCCGTGTGACTCCTAGCTACTCTATTATCACCTCCACCCAGCCACTAACCGGTGATTAGCCACATACCTTGAAAGAGATACAACCATGCAGACATCCTTGTTTATTGTGAACCATGTCAACCATAGTGTGGGATATAATAAACCACATTGACTCTGGAGTGGATGCATTGACAACATTTCACTCTGAGGAAGTCTGGTTAGTGAGACTACAAGGAAAACTCGGACCTCCCTAGCTCAAACTCTTCCCCATTTTCATCTTTTCAGTCCAGGGATCACGTCCGACTCTCACTCATGTCTCCCATGATTCAATGTGAGCAACATGCCTCAGTGTAGGACAATTTCTGGAGAAAGACAGATTAAAGAAGTTAGGACAATGACTATTCTCTGTTTCAGTGGAGGGAGCTCTTATGAGCTGGTACATCTATCATCCCAATCAGAATCTTGGTGTCTCTTCGAACAAAATGATGATTTTGATGATGAAAATGATGATTTTGAGAGTTTCTTTTCTTTTATATTTCTTTTATAGCTGATTGTGATTGTGATTGCTATATGTCTAGTACACACTATTTTTTTAAAAAATATATTCATTTTTTGTGTTGTTATGCTTTGTTACACATTTTCATAACAATGGGTAACTTATCATCTGCATGAATTATTAACCGCAACATACCTGGATCGTGTAATCCTATCCGGAAATGTACTACTCATTAATCGCCAGTTAGTCATATATAGTTCTTTCTGGACCCATGCATGTAAATGGAAAGTTGTATTGGCTCTAAGTTTGTTCAACTACTGGCCTTTTTACTCTATTGCTGTGTTTGTCTGTGCAATGGAATGACAAGCCACTATTCAACGTGCTCAGGCCATGAAATTGATCGTTTTGAGCCATCGTGCGGAGAATACTTTGAAGGCAATACCAGAGCAGTTCCACATGGAAGAAATAGAGTTTGTAAGGTGCAGTACAACGAGGAGAATGAGTGCTATGGTATCTACAGTTACACAGGTAGCTTGCAATTTGAGCGCAAGCCATTCTATGATGTGCTCTGCCCTGCAATTGTTGGCATGAACTTGACTTTTATTTGCCAAATAAACGGGAGCATTCTCTTCAAACAAGGAGTACCTGTGAGGAGTAATCTGGTAAATGTTCCTAATGTCAGACTAGAGGATGCAGGTGTATACGAATGTCATCTGGGTGATGAAATTGTAGCAGCTTTCAATGTGTCTATCACTGGTAAGTGATGCATCATG
This sequence comes from Tethya wilhelma, assembly GCA_964030475.1. Taxonomy (NCBI): domain Eukaryota; kingdom Metazoa; phylum Porifera; class Demospongiae; order Tethyida; family Tethyidae; genus Tethya; species Tethya wilhelma. The sequence goes on along the minus strand of CAXIPT010000002.1, from coordinate 17,088,107 downwards.
ATAAATGCTATAGGCAAGCTTTAGCAACTATAACAGTATTGGTTGACCCTCATACTCACATGCAGGAAATGTTCATATTGGCAAAAAAGATGATTTTGGTACAAATACCGAACACTTTGCCCATCACAGTTTTAATACCAGCAATGACCAAAAGGGTCAATGTTGTAGAAATAATAATGATTGGGAATTTCGTACTGATAATGCCACTAAACCGTTAACACGCTCACTATATGTATATGGAGAGGAACCTGAGCTGAGAGTTGTTGGGCTGGAATGGGATTCCAACCATTACCCATCTGATCTTCGCATCAGCATAACCAAGGATGGTGACAATCCTTTGTTGTGGGTATGTGATCAATACATGAATTGTTGGTTACGTAACAATATACTATTACTCCTCGAAACATTGTATGCTCACACAAACACACACACCTGTGCACATGGCAGAAGTTTACAATTAATAGGTTTCCGATAAACACCGGACCTCGAAGACAAGTTCTTTCACTATTCATTGTGTTTGAAGCATATAATAATTTCAGTTCATTCTCCCTATGCATACATGCAACGTTTAACAGTAAGTTACATTAAAATTTTACCAACATTATAGAAATAGTGATTTCTCTGTGCCTGAATTAATATAGTTAATATCTCTCCTTTTAGTTGACTACTATCCACTAATCATTAATGATAGTTTACCACAAGACACATCAGCTGTTGTAGGAAGTAATGTAACATTTGAATGTTTGGTTGGAACTAATCTTTCACCACAAAAAACAGAGAATGATGTGGACGGCGATTTTATAGAAGTCCTTCTCAAATTTATACCACCTTCATCTAGTAACTTTTCTCAAAATATTAATGCTACATGCAATTTGGTTTACTGCCGTTCAGAAATCAATGACTACCCACTAGTATTTGGGCACCAAACCCTAACGGATTCGAATGTATTTAAGAAAGTTATCTTCACCATTGAAGTGTCCAGTGTTTCTGAGGAGTACAATGGCTCAACATTCGTGTGTTCTGTTTTATTTGGCAAGGCAATACAGTGGCAAAGGGAGGCTCGACTTACACTGGAGACACCACCACCACCACCACCACCAACATCAGTTGTTGTGGTCACAGATTCTCGAGTTGTCAAGCCTGCAATTGGTGCTACGTTTGTAGCAGTCGTGGTCATCATAGTAATTATCGTCGTATCAATTCTCATTGCACTTTTGGTGAAGAAAAAGAGACACAACTTTAGGATTCCTCCTGATGAAGGTGAGTGGATAATATCATGATAATATCAGCATTAATTTCAATTTCAATCTCTTGGCCCCCAACGATAATATTATCCTCTTAAAATCTGATATCCGTATGAAATAATTATACTCATGACATTGTGCGTATTATTTTTGTGTATTCTTTCAATGTGTGTGTGTGTGTGTTTGTGGGAAGCACAGGCAGTGCAAATGAATTCCTTATATTTCTGGGGATGTCATTGGTGTTGAAAACTACCTTGTTAGGATAGTACTTGTTGTTTATCATTGTAGAGTTGCCAACTTGCATGGTAATAATTTATAGGGTTAACCACATTAGAGTTCTGGAATCCCACACTACCCACACCTGTACACTCATTGCATGATCACATGCACACATTAAGAGTACACATACTTGGACACACACACACACACACACACACACACACACACACGCACATNGTTGCATTGTCGAGGCGTACTGAGAAACTAGTGTAGCCAGAATCATGGTACAACAGCTCTTGTCCATTGAGGTATGTTGTTGAGGCTCTGAATACTCCTTCAAAGTAAACCCAGATGGACTGACCCTTCCAATCACTAGGGAGATTAAAATGTTTGCGATACCAAGAGATGTTTGTTGGAAGATAGCCGTGTGATTTGGGTCCATTTTCTACATACGTACCAATGATAATGCTATCGTGAGGAGTATCAACAAGTTCCCAGGAGCTGTCATCATAATCTGGAGAAATTGGTCCACTTTTAGCAGGTTGAGGTTGTGGAGCTGGAGTGTTTCTTCCACCACCAACCCAGTCATTGTTAGGGTGTTTACAGTCACTACTCTGACCAATCCAGCAACCTTTATCTGAGGCATACTGCCAGATTGCACACTCTTGATCACCACAGCAAGCATTAAGACAATCATCTGAGTTGGTAGCAGGGTTGCTGTGAAGTCCCATGCACTCAACATTGCTCATGTTCTTTGGAAAGGCATCAGCAGTACAGTGGACAGCTGTCCCCATGTCTCCAAGGGCGAACCTCCAAGCAAAATCAAAATTCACATGTTCTCTCGCTCCTACTAGAGAGGCTGTGAAAATTACGATCCAAAAACTTGAGAAAGAGATAGAAACCATTTTGTCGCGGTCAAGTGACTCGATCAGCTGAATTCTAAAATGCGCATGCGCTATGCGCGAGCGGCGCCGGGTCTTAATTTCACGTGACGTTATTAATTTTATTATGCAACATCAGCTGTTTGTGGTTTTGTTTCTTTTTTTTGTAATAATGATGCTTCAAATTTTCTCCAGCTGCAGCTTGCTGGTCATATTCAGTGTCACTGCTTCTCAAGTAGGAGCTAGAGAAGATGTCAAGTTTGATTTTGCTTGGAGGTTTGCTCTTGGAGACATGGGGACAGCTGTCAACTGTACTGCAGATGCCTTTCCAAAGAACATGAGCAATGTCCAGTGTCTAGGTCTCCGTGGAAACCCTGCTACCAACCCAGATGAATGTCTTGATGCTTGCTGTGGTGATCAAGAGTGTGCAATCTGGCAGTATGCCTCAGACCAAGGTTGCTGGATTGGTCAGAGTAGTGACTGCAATCACCCTAACAATGACTGGGTTGGTGGTGGAAGAAACACTCCAGCTCCACCACCTCAACCTGCTAAAAGTGGACCAATTTCTCCAGATTATGATGACAGCTCCTGGGAACTTGTTGATACTCCTCATGACAGCGTTATCATTGGTACGGGTACATATGTAGAAAATGGACCCAAATCACATGGCTATCTTCCAACAAACATCTCTTGGTATCGCAAACATTTTAATCTCCCTAGTGATTGGAAGGGTCAGTCCATCTGGGTGTACTTTGAAGGAGTATTCAGAGCCTCAACAACATACCTCAATGGACAAGAGCTGTTGTACCATGATTCTGGCTACACTAGTTTCTCAGTACGCCTCGACAATGCAACCACCGTTCATTATGGAGACGGAAAAGATAACGAAAATGTCCTTGTGGTTAGAGCAGATGCAACCAGGGGCACTGGATGGTGGTACGAAGGAGGAGGAATCTACAGACACAACCACTTGATCAGTGCAAGCCGAGTCCATTTTGTGATGGATGGTGTGTATGGACCATCAAATATAACAGGAAAGATCAGTCCCCATGACCAGAACGACATGTCCAAAGGTTTAATGGCTGATGCAGTGACCATGTATCCTAGCGCTGAAGTGATCAATGATGACACAAGTGGAAACAGTCCAAGTGTGCTGGTCCGCTATACCCTGTTTGACGAGGATGGCAAATCTGTTGTCTCTGGTGATACTAACTCTTCAACAGTTCCAGCTGGAAAGACTGCCATGTTCAATGCTACTGTCAAGCTAACCAACGTTGAGGTGTGGAGCAACACTCGCACGTACCTTTACACTCTCCAAGCAGAGGTGATCTCTGGCTCAACAATTGTTGATGCTGTGAATGTTTCAATTGGAATTCGCAGCACTCGTTGGGATGCCGAGAGTGGGTTCTACTTGAATGAAGTCCCCTTCACATGGCGGGGGTTCAACAATCACAATTCTTTTACAGGAGTCGGAGCGGCAGTACCAGATAGAGTAAACTTGTTTCGAGGTCAAATGATGAGAGCTGTAGGAGCCAACTCGTGGCGAATGTCCCATAACCCTCCGGTTCCAGTAATGTTGGACATCTTGGATCGACTGGGAATAGTAGTATGGGACGAAAACAGGAACTTTGGTGACAATACATTGTGGGTCGAATGTCAAAGAGACATGGTGAAGCGTGATCGCAACCATCCTAGTGTTGTTATCTGGTCATTTTGCAATGAAGGGGGATGCTATCCTAAAAACAATGGTCCACTTGGAAAAGAATTCCGAGATGCATCGTACAGTATGGACACATTCCGTCCTGTTTCAGCCAACATGTTTAATTATGCTGATCTCTCAGATCAAATTGATGTTCAAGGCTTCTCTCACAGAGGTGGGTCCAACTTTGACTCTTACCATCAGACTTACCCTAAGAAACCTCTGATAGGATCAGAGTGCTGCTCATGCCAAACTCAGCGTGGAGAGGATGATGGTGGAAACGTTCACAAAAGTTTTGCTGCTGATTGCAGTGAGTCACAAACAAGAGCTGAACTTGATCGAAAGTTTGTTGCTGGATGCATGGTGTGGACTCTGTTTGACTACTATGGTGAACCAACCAATGGATGGCCTCATGTGTCGTGTTCATTTGGTCAAATTGATTTGGCTGGTTTTGCAAAACCACAAGCTTACTGGTACCGAGCGTGGTGGCTGTACAGTGCTAAAGTGAACAAAACTACTGGTGGTGAAGATGTTCCAATAAACGTACCTCCTCTGGTGAATCCCGACACTGACTCTGAGGAAAAAGACTCCCTTGTCCACATCGTAGAGCACTGGGAACCACAAGACAGTACTGGCACTCGTACCATCCATGTTGTCACCAATGCTCCTAAAGTCGAACTCTTTGTCAATGGAAAGTCTCAAGGTGTTAAGGATCTGACATGGGAAAGTTACGGCCAATGGGACGGTATCACTTATGCTGCTGGAAATATCACTGCCAAAGCCATGTCTGATAGTGGTGATGTGGTAGCAATGCATTCAAGGATAACTAGCAGAGCAGCTGCTAAAGTTGTTGCCTCTATCGATGCTCCAAATGAGATGACAGGAACAGGATCAGCACTTGTTCTAGATGGCCAAGATGCAGGCATGATTGGAGTGAAAATAGTAGATGCTAACAACAATGTAGTTCACTCTTCATCACACAATGTGACATTCAAAATCGTGAGTGGACCAGGACGTATCATTGGTGTTGGAAATGGAGACCCGACGTGCCACGAGCCCAACCAGGCATCATGGAGGAGTGCCTATCATGGTCTCGCTCGAGCCATCATTCAAGTGACAGAAGACCATGCCTCTTCACCAGAACATCGTCATCGTCTGCTTCAGATTGACAGTGAGGGAGGACGTCGCACTCGTATCAGAGCTCCTGGAGTTGTCGTAGCAGCTCCTGACAGTATTGTAGTGGAGGCATCTGTTGAAGGACTTGGAACTTCCACAATTACCATTCCTGTCAGCACTGATGCTAAGAATGATTGTGTGTTGTCTGCTGCTAAACAATGGATGAAGTAAAGACTACATACAGAAACATTTCTGCTAAGTAAACATTGGGTTATATTAGGTATTATGACTTTTTGAGTTTTCTTTTCAAGTTTATTTTAACAATATTATGCTGCAAATTTTTACAAAATATTCTTGGTAAAGGTCATCTAATAAATTAGTAATGAGTAGTAGCAGTGAGAGTGATGAAGAGAAAGAGAGGCTTCAGGAGGCCATTTGGGAGGTGCCTGCAGCCCATCAGGAGTCATCCTCGATAAAGTGAGATTGTACTATACCATATATGCTTGTGTGTGATGGCATTTTCAGTTTGGTCATAATTAATATAAATTTTATATAGTGGGGGTCAAATTTTCTGTTTATAGCCCATCCAAAAGAATTGCCAAGTATGAAAAACAGGAAACTACTACACATAGGGTATCAAAGGAAATGCAATCATTTTTAGCAAAGAAACTCACCAATATTTTAGACAGGTAACAGCATTTTTGTCATATGATTTTGGAGAATTGCTAGAATTAAATATTAATTTGTTCAATGTTGTGTAATCACTATTCTCTGCAATTTGTCTTCAACAGTCAATATGCAGTAGTTGATCCTGAGTCTCCACCTCCAATGAAAGAGCAAAGAGGAGAAGCACAAAAGTGCAGCCACTCTCAGCCACACTTCTCACCAGGTATCAAACTATTGCACTCATCCCAACTCCCCATAACCTTACAAGCTTACCAAGAGGTGGAGACCACAACCAAACAACAGAGGAAGAGGAAAACACCTCCAAGGTATTCAATAGTCAGCATCCTTCATGACCACTAAAATTCATATTTTGGTGGTGGGTAAATACAAAGACATCTGATCTGTTTCTGATCTGTTTACTTCCTGATGCCCTAAAAATAATGCTGTGTGTAGTTAGTCCATAATCTATGGGATTGATTACCTACCGCACATGTATAATATAATACCAAAATTCACACGATATTATATTTTAATCATGTATGACTGTTTGTGGCACACACACTCACACACACACACACACACCAACACGCACACACACACACACACACACACACACACACACATGTACTATTCAAAAGTGATTCTGGAAGTGAAGAATCAGACACTGAAAGGAACAGACTCAAAGCAGCTGCTGTTGAACCTCATACTATACTTGGCAAAAAACACATTGGCTAGTTCTTGTTATTAGGTTTATCATGCATCCTCTCAGTCAGCAGGATGTGGCCACGTCACATGAGTTCAATGGGTATTATATTTGCACCAAAAACGACAAGAGCATGACCATAAAGGCTTGGGAGCTATAAACCAAGGAGTCAACCAACCCTGAGGCAACCAGGTTAATAATAATAACAACACCATATCCTTAATTGTCAGCTACTTTCAGTATGGTTGAGGTGAGCATCCTGTTCTATTCAGAATAGAAGAAACCCAGATAATTATATTCTTTACTACATTACTCGTGCTATAACAATACAAACAGAACAAATAAAGACTTGGTACGGTTTTCTATCAATGTATCCAAGGGTTTTGATGTATAGCATACCACAATCGGCTGTTGAAGTCCAAATCATTTGCTGGAAGAGGCACCAACCCTTGAATAACAGGAGGAAGTGTTCTGCAACCATCCACCAAGATTGGAATGATCTTTCCTCTGCATAGAGCGGGCTCCTTTTGAATCGCATGCACCAGTTCATAAGAGCACCACTGAGACTGAGAATAGTCACTGGAAACAACAATAACAATCTTGTCTGCTTCGAGAATCAGTCTTTGTCTTTCTCCAGAAATTGTCAGCCCAGGGATCATGTCCGACTCGTGCAGCATCACTTCTGTGGTCTTCCATGACTCAATGTGAGGCTTCAGGTAGTTCTTAACCCACTCGGCCATTCGGTCAGTGTAGCTAATGTAGACCACACACTTTCTCTGTGAGAGGTCCAACATGCTTGAGCCTTGCACCGTTGAAGGAGTGGTAGCCACTGGAGTGAGGTCTGACTCGCTCCTGCACTGGCGAATAGGGGAAAGTTCAGTGTAAGGATGAAATCGTGGAAAGAGTTGCAGTTGTAGAGAGGTCCTGGCCTTTCTTGGGCCTTCCTCTAATGAAACATTGTCTATGCTATTTATATCATCCACTCCAGAGTCCATGCTGTTGTGTGATTTATTACGTGGACGTCGTTCACCGACAACAATATCCGGTTGTATCTCATTCACACTCGAAATCTGTACAGTCAAAAATCATTCAAAATGTTTGCCTATAAAGCCGTACAGACTTAACAATTATTACATAAAAATTAATAGACATACCTCAATGTATGGGAGGTTCTGCAAAGGTTCTTGATTTTCTGAGCAAATTGTCGATTGCGAGGAGTGAATAATGGACCTGTTGGTCAGTGGAACTGTANAAATCTCTCAGATCAAATTGATGTGCAAGGATTTTCCCACCAAGGTGGATCACACTTTGATTCTTACCATCAAAATTACTCCAAGAAACCTCTGATAGGATCAGAGTGCTGCTCGTGTCGAACCCAACGGGGAGAAGATAAAGGTGGAAGTAAAACCCACGGAAGCTTTTATGCTACATGCAGCGAGTCACAAACAAGAGCTGAACTTGATCGAAAGTTTGTTGCTGGATGCATGGTGTGGACTCTGTTTGACTACTATGGTGAACCATCTCCGTTTTATTGGCCTCATGTGTCAAGTTCATTTGGTCAAATCGATTTAGCTGGCTTTGCTAAGGCACAAGCTTACTGGTACCGAGCGTGGTGGCTGTACAGTGCTAAAGTGAACAAAACTACTGGTGGTAAAGATGTTCCAATAAACGTACCTCCTCTGTTGAATCCAGACACTAACTCTGAGGAAAAAGACTCCCTTGTCCACATCGTAGAGCACTGGGAACCACAAGAGGGTGATAATACTCGTACAATCCATGTGTTTACTAATGCTCCTAAAGCCGAACTCTTTGTCAATGGAAAGTCACAGGGTGTTAAAGAACTGACTTGGGAAGGCTATGTAGAGTGGGACGGTATCACTTATGCTGCTGGAACCATCACTGCCAAAGCCATGTCTGATAGTGGTGATGTGGTAGCAACGCATTCAAGAATAACTGGCGGAACAGCTGCTAAAGTTGTTGCCTCTGTCGATGCTCCAAATGAGATGACAGGAACAGGATCAGCACTTGTTCTAGATGGCCAAGATGCAGGCATGATTGGAGTGAAAATACTAGATGCCAAAGGCAATGTAGTTCACTCTTCATCCCACAATGTAACATTCAAAACCGTGAGTGGACCAGGACGTATCATTGGTGTTGGAAATGGAGACCCAACGTGCCACGAGCCCAACCAGGCATCATGGAGGAGTGCCTATCATGGTCTCGCTCGAGCCATCATTCAAGTGACAGAAGACCATGCCTCTTCACCAGAACATCGTCATCGTCTGCTTCAGATTGACAGTGAGGGAGGACGTCGCACTCGTATCAGAGCTCCTGGAGTTGTCGTAGCAGCTCCTGACAGTATTGTAGTGGAGGCATCTGTTGAAGGACTTGGAACTTCCACAATTACCATTCCTGTCAGCACTGATGCTAAGAATGATTGTGTGTTGGCTGCTGCTAAACAATGGATGAAGTAAAACTCTACAACCCCTGTAGAGTTATACTGAACCTGAGTATAACATTTGTGCTGTGTTTAGGCATTGATTTTTTTTTGTTAAAATTCTTATTGGTTTGCGCAGCTACACTTATTTCCGGTAAAGCCACGCCCAAATAATATATCACGTGAAGGATCATGTGGGGGGTCACCACAACTGTATTCATGCTTTGTTTCCCCCCACAAATGCCAACCGCGGCTGGTAACGTGACTTCATGCCACTTTTGTGAACTTCTTCAAAGTTGAAAGGTATGGGATCTAAAGCGAAAGACGCCGCGGCTAAGCTCCATGAAAAACACCAGACTATTCTGGCTGACTTATTGAGAGATGAAGACAATAAGTTTTGCGCCGATTGTAAGGCGAAAGGTATGTTTTTGAGAAGGTATCAAACGTAATCTGGCTTCAGTAAAGTACATAAATGCTTTTCTCGTTCTCTAGGTCCACGTTGGGCTAGTTGGAATTTAGGTGTCTTTGTGTGTATTCGTTGTGCTGGTATTCATAGAAACCTTGGTGTCCATATATCTCGTGTCAAGTCTGTCAACTTGGATTCTTGGACTCCTGAACAGATAGAGGTACATAGAAACTTGTCACTGTGTGTGATGTAGGGGTACTAATTTTAGATCATCTATGGCTTTTGAGTGTTGTGTTGTATGTTTTCTAAAAACAGTCCATTCAGAGAGGGGGCAACAGACCAGCGAGAGAGAAATACGAAGCAAATCTCCCTGCCAACTTTAGAAGACCACAAGATGACTAGTAAGAGACACATGTTATTGTATGTCCAATTCTGTTTCTTTATTCTGACCAAATCACCATGTTGAGATACTGAGTTAATCTTCTCTTTCCTGGGTGCCTGTGTTTGTTCATGAATGGGTATTTTTCACGTACATTTTTACATTAATACCTTTGGACAGTGTTTTGGCGTAGGTTTCACTCAAAATGGTATGATACCTATGAGAATTATTTGCGATTATTGAAGATCTCAGTATAACTTCCTGGTTGTGATGTCATGTAAATGTAGACACACTGTCACACAAATAGCCACTATACTTCAGTATCCTGTGATTCACAACATATGGTGTTTACTCTCACAGTGCTGTAGAGCAGTTCATTCGTGCTAAGTACGAGAGGAAGCAGTATATGGATCGGGATGGAGCCAAGTCGACTACTACCGCCAAAACAGTTCAGGATCAGAAACCCAAAGCCAAGAAAACCGTTGAAAAGAAAGTAGTAGCAACAACAGCAACACAAAGACCTCCGAAAAACCAGGTATGTAACATTTTGGTGGGCATTAATTAGAACTCTGTCAATACAAAACTGCTCTGTGCAGGTGATCTCTGTTCCCCGTCCTACAAGTGGACGTTCCTCTCCCCAACCCTCAAAACTTACTCCCTCGTCTCCCATTACAAAGTCTAGCAGTGCACGTAACTTAATTTCACTAGACTCTACAACGAAGCAGACACAAAGGACTCCTGACCTTCTCACAGGTCTCCAGCCTTCCACCATGACAGTCAGGAACTCTGCAAGTAGTCCCGATATTCTGTCCCACACTCAAAAGCCCTCACAGCCGTTTAGTTCTCAGTCTTTGTTTCAAGTAGACCCTGGCCTGGCGGCACAACAGCAGGGACAGCCCACAGCATCTTCGTCTTCAACTCAACAACCGTCCTTGATGTTTGACCCGGGTGCCGGTCAGCCAGGCAATGCCGGTGGTGTCAAGGATTCCATCATGTCTCTGTACAATGTACAAAGACCGCAGTACAACTCCTACACTGCTCAGGGTGTTCCTGTCAACGCCTACTACTACCATCAACAGCAGCAAGCTGCGATGCGAATGGCTCAACAGCAGCAGCAACAGCAACACGTACAACAAGTCCAACAACAGATGGAGCAGATCAAATTGCGCCAACACCAACCCGTTGCCGTTGGGAACGGCAGTGTTCCTCCGAGTGGTTCTCTTGGAGGGGGACAGACATTGAACCCACACCTGTGGTAGAACATAATTATGACTGGCAACTGTATGTAGACTGTTCCTTGTAATGGTGTTTATTTAACATTTTACATTATTATAATTATTTTGGGTATCTATTGTGTATTTGATACTGTATTGTGTTCTCTTTTGATTATGAATTATTTTATTGTTGCACTATTATTATTATTATTGTTATTATTATTGTTATAATGTTTACTTAATTATAAACGAGTAAAAATGTGGATGTCTCTTTGTTATTGAATGATTTAACTTATTGTGTTCATTTTATATAACCAGAATGCAACACTTTAAAAATAAAAACTTATTGAACCCAAAATTGTAGCAAAATTTTGAAAACTTAAAACATGCGTGATCAATTAAAGTTCATTTTTGAGGCTTGGTTCCACAATCAACTTGTTGATGTATTCCACCCACTGTTTCTGGTCAAAGCCAGAGGCATCAGGAGCTATGACTCCATTCACTATGAACTAGGGAGTGTCTGTTATCCCTCGAGATGCTGCATACTTCCAGGCATAGCGTGAATCAGTCACAACACGAGAATTATTAAATCCCGACAGGATTCTACAAAAGTTAATGGAAAATAACAATTGGTGAAGTAGCTTGCAGACTAGAAAGTGCACTCCATCATGGTACTAAATGATTGCACTTACGTTGATTTTTCAACCCCACTTATGTGCTCACTAACAAGACTTGCCATGGCTGCCTTCACTTGTGGTTCAGTCATGTTCACTGCACCTCCCAGAAACTCTACAAAATTAATCAGGAAACTGAACTGTACTTTCAAACTGAACCTAATGGAGTATATACACCATATGGCCTATGACCCTCTATGCTAGCCCACCCCAGGCACCTGGATTTTCGATACCCTATAGATTCCCAAAATTAAGCCTTGGTACATACAAAGTACAAGCAACTCTATACCCACAACTCATAATGGCAAGCTCTCTCTCCCTGTGAATATTAACCACCGGAAAATAAGAAACTAATTTAAGTGACATACTCTCTTGTTGGTCGAACATTAGCTCGAGGTAAGGTATGAAGTGAGATGAAGAGGCATGAGTGAGAGTCACTCCTGCTTGCTGGGCAAAGTAAGCATTGTGATGGGACCTTTAAGTGTGTGTGTGTGTGTGTGTGTGTGTGCGTGTGTGTGTGCGTGTGTGCGTGTGTGTGTGTGTGTGTGTGTGTGTGCACGTATGCGCCGACTGCCAACTGTCACTATGAAGAGCAATAGGTAGAAATGGGGAAGCTGTCAACAAATGACTTATAACTGATCTTACGGTAATGGAAAGATGTGTACAATAGCTGCGATATCCTTGCTTGCCAACACTTTGAAACACCTGTACGTATATAACATGATACAATCATAAAATTAATGATATCTGTATTGTCATAAATTATTAGATGATCGGATCAACGTTCATGACATGCCCACGGTGACATAATACAACTCAACTAGTTACCTGTTTCATGATAGGCCAACTAGGTTTAGAATCACTGCAGAGACTGAAGAATAGAGAAGAAAAAAAGTCAATTGATTTCGAAAACTCATGTAGCTTATGAAATAAGTTCAAATAACTTGATACAAAATACTAAAAATATATATGGGCTTACTGGTCATAGAAAATCTCTACAACTACTTTTGGGTTTAGCACAGAAATGTACTGGAAACCTGGAGAATTTAAGGAAAGTACTGAAAAAAATTGTAGTTGAGAAAGATTTAAAGTTTAATTGTTACCTAATGGTCTTGCTGGAATTGGAGTCTGAGCAGTGACCACCCAGAGGCTCATCAATACCCCAAGAACAACACAAAATGGTGACTTCATCTTGCAGACTCTAGGCTTGTTCAAGGCTAGTTAGCTCCAGTTTATAGTTAGGCTCTGCAGAGGCTGTGAGTATGCTGACACTGCCCGCTAAGTGTAATCATAGGTGTTTATGTTGCATCATGGCTGCATTCATGATCCAAGGCCATGCATATGTATAATTGCACCCTAGTTCTACCCATCACAGTGGCTATGATAAAAGTCATTGTTTTTTCTTGTTTTATTTGTTTGTTGAAAACTTTATATTGAACCCAAAAATGTATATAGCAAAGATGAAAAATTAAAACACACAATCTCATTATCACAGTTCACTCCTGAAACTTGGTTCTGCAACCAACTGGTCGAGGTACTCTACCCACTTTTTCTGGTCAAACCCAGAGGCATCAGGTGCTATGACTCCATTCACTATGAACTGGGGAGTGCCGGTAATCCCTCGAGATGCGGCATACTTCCAGGCATAGCGTGAATCAGTCACAACATGAGGATCATCAAATCCTGACAGGATTCTATAATTAATTTTAATGGAAAATAACAATGAAGTAGAAAAGTTCAGTTCCTTGCAGACTAGAAAGTGTACTCCATCATGGTACTAAATTATTGCACTTACGTTGATTTGTCAACTCCACTTATGTGCTCACTAACAAGACTTGCCATGGCTGCCTTCACTTGTGGTTCAGTCATGTTCACTGCACCTCCCAGAAACTCTACAAACAAGAAACCACACACTGTACCTTCACAAACTGAGGCTAATGAAATAAACAGTGATGGGTCACCCCTCTAGTCTTTGATGACTGTTTCACCACATCACTACCAGCCCATAACCAGTTACCTAGCCTCTACACAATGCCTGAGGCTCTTCTATGCCCTATGAAAAGAATCCTGGGTCTATAACTTATAATAATTGTGGTCTCTATGAAAATGGGATAGAATTGCTCTGTTCAAGTGACATACTCTCTTGTTGGTCGAACATTAGCTCGAGGTAGGGTATGAAGTGAGATGAAGAGGCATGAGTGAGAGTCACTCCTGCTTCCTGGGCAAAGTAAGCATTGTGGTGGTACCTTTAGTGAGTGTGTGTGTGTGTGTGTGTGTGTGTGTGTGTGTCCATAAATAACTAGTTTTGTCTATCAAATGACTAACTTGACCTACGGTAATGGAAAGATATGTATAATAGCCGCGATGTCCTTGCTTGCCACACTTTGAAACACCTGTACACAATCAAAATAAAACTCAACCATTCACAGCAATATCAGACTTAATGTTTCACTTTTACCTGTTTCATGATAGGCCAACTAGGTTTAGAATCACTACAGAGACTGAGCGAAAAGTCACAAGTCACCACGTATAGATGAAACTTTACTGCTCTGAAAAATACAAGAACTTACTGGTCATAGAAAATCTCCACAACTACTTTTGGGTTGGGCACAGAGATGTACTGGAAACCTGGAGAATTCAAGGACAGTACTGGCTAGTGAATGATGATGACACTGAATGAAATTTTGTAGTTAAGTCTTAGTTTGTTACCTAATGGTCTTGCTGGGACTGGAGTCTGAGCAGTGACCACCCAGAGGCTCATCAATATCCCAAGAACGACACAAAATGGTGACTTCATCTTGCAGACTCAGTCCAGAGGCTATCTATTAAAAATTGCTGACAATGCCTGCTGGAGTGATGTTGAACCCTAGCTCCACCCATCATCACCTCAATTATGTGTGCATGTGTGTGACAGTGNTGTGTGTGTGTGTGTGTGTGTGTGTGTGTGTGTGATATCGGCAATGTGGCCCAGGTGGGTTTATTGATGCCCACACCACCTCAGTGCTGAGAGAGCTCTCAGTCTCCCTACGAGCAATTAGTCTGGCTCCAGGAGAGTGCAGTTGCATGGTCCTCAGTGTTTGCTAAGTGCACAGACAAGCTGGCAGTTAAGCATAACCCACTTTGTGTGGTGCCCAAAAGCATTTGGGTTTTTTTTTTGTGTGTGTGTGTGTGCATGGTGACCATTACAGCTTGCTAAAAATGCTTCCATAAATGGTAGTTCTATCAATTTGGTATTAATTTTCTTCCCTTACTGGAAATGATTTGTCCAAGAAAAACAACAGTAGATGTTTCTGCACATATGCTGCCACCCACATTGGCTATCATAAACCAACCAACTGCATACCCACAATAATTAATCATGCATGACATAAAAGTTACTTTGCTGTGTAGGATGCAGTCATCCAGACCGGTAATTGGTGTTCTGCGGAGACTTATATTTTTTAAAACTCTAAATATGGAATTTTACTATCCAGTACAAATTTGTACAGAGACGAATATATGACATGAAACCTGTCACTTAATTATTATTGAAGGTACATGTATTGTGTTGATGCTTTGGATAGCTGCACGGCTGAGCATACTATTGGATTCCTCCTACTCTGCATTGTTGAGCATACATAGCTCAGCATACTATTGGATTTTTTTTACGCTGTCATGATTGCATGGGGATTGTATCAGTTGCCATAGTTGCATAATTTGCACTGATAAGCCATATGTCCTGAATAATTGTGGTAGGAATACAACATATTATTGCTTGCATCACCATCCTGGAAATGCTTTGGCAAATGCACGTCTCAACCTAGCTTCTCTCAATAATATGCCAATGCAAGCAGTTGCAAGAATCCAGAGAAAGTGCAAGGTTCATATGATCTACCACCAAAATTCCCTATGTAAACCAAAAGTACTAGACCACCAGCGCGGCACCGGCCGGGCTGCTAATTACACGTGGGTTGTTGCTCAGCTGGCAACAAAGGAAGCACCAACCAAGAATAAAAGAAGGCTGCTCGGCATAAGAATATTCAAGTCAACGATTAATTTACAACTATCATGGCTTTTCAGAGAAGATCTTCACTTTCCTACTTGCTGTTCTTCTGCCTCGTGGTTTCTCAATCGACTTTGATACGTGGTCAGTCCAGACCATGTCCAGAAGGCTGTGCTTGTAACAGTGAGACGCTCTTTTGCAATTTCAATACTCCCAAGCTGAGTACCCTTCCTAAACGCCTGCCAAGCTCATTGCGAACAATGTAAGCATGATTCTGCTCTGTGTGTCTGTCTATTTTAGTGTGTTGATATGATGTTGTGTATAGGCCTAATGATAGCCAGTGCCTGATTCTCATAGTCTTCACAGTAGACCTGGCACTGAAAGCATTGCATTAGATTACTATAGTGTTACTGGAGTCTAATCTTTTGTGTGAATCATATACAATTTTCTTGCAGGATCATCCGAGGAAATTCAATATCGTTCATTGGTTCAACAGACCTTAGTAATTATCCTAATTTGGAGTTCTTGTAAGAGTAATTTTGTAATTCTTGCTCTACATCTCGACTCACATTGAATAGTTTTCAAAAAAAAATTCTCTCATACATACACACACATGTAGGGATCTTAGCAGAAATTCTATACAATTCATTTCATATACAGCATTCGCAAACAACACAAAACTTAGAACTCTGTGAGTAATTCTACAAGTTATTAACAATATCATGTACAATGGAAATTGTGATCGCAATCATTATTACTAATTTTTAATTCCCCAGAGATTTAAGCCAAAACAAACTTATGGAAGTACAGCCATTCACATTCAGCAAGCTTACCTCCTTGGAAAAGCTGTAAGTGCATTTTTAATGGAAATGCATTAATAATAATAATTATTCAATGTTGTTAATAATAAATATCATTAAGCACAATGCTGTACAGAGTTATTGAGTGAGAAAGTATGCGTTTCATGTGAGATCTGTAAAGACATTTAAGAATTTTGTGCACTTAGTGTGTCTTCTGAAAGTTGGTGTTCAGCAGTTAAAGGGCCATTACATGACCATTATCTAATGTGCATTGAGTATACTCTGGGACAGGATGGCTGGGCTCAACAGAAGATGATTATTTACTATTTACAACTTTCTTGGAAGTGTATCATTATTCCTAATGTTCCTAAATTAATGCATAGGCAGTTTGTGATGATATCAAAATTAATAGTCCATAAGTTTAGTGGTTCGGTGAATACAAGTTTATTGTACTACCTCAGTGTACTACCAGTGGTAGGTCAAGCCACCCACATTTTACATGCATGCCTGCACCCACCCACACCATTCTCCATAGATACTTACAAGGTAACAGATTGTCACATTTGCAAAAGGATTCATTTACTGGGCTCACTAAACTGAAGTCTCTGTAAGTATGCCAGNAATGCCACTGTTACTGTGGAATACATGGGTTAGCATGCGTTTCATTGTGTGGTTTGGTTACCATTGACTACAAACGATTGCTAATTTGTTAGTGCTCACTTAATTGTGTAACTGTTTGAAAGCCTATAGTAAATATCAGGTCACACATATATACATACAGCTTAGTATTAGTGCTATGGTGAGACTGAAGTCTTTTGTATTGTTTATCTAACTCAATTACATACATAGTTTGGTTCCATAGGTAAAACACATTGTTTACACCAGGCATCTGCATATTTTCTGAGTAAAGCTTGTCTTGTTCATATTTCTAGTCCGATGTCTGCCTCATAGATGTATTGAATATCCCCTCTAGTGCACTGTGCCTAGACAAAATTGATATAGTTTCTGTTTCTGCTAAACTATACATGGTATGTGTATTGTTGGTACACAAGAATGGTAGAAGAAATGCAGGGTGCAGACTTTGTATGACTAAGAGCATACCTGTACAGCACTGCTGCAGGTTTTCACACAGGTTAGCTGACACTAATGATGTTGTCAAAGCATATGAAATGGCGAGAATCCATGTAGATTTACTTTATATCTCTTTTTGTCTGTTTGTGTCAATGAATGGCATTTGTGTTCTTTACTTTTGTTGCATGCCAAGTTATCACACTTATTATTATACAGGTAGTCGTCTTCCTTCCTTTATTCGGACACCAAAGGATACCCACGTTTTCACTGGAGGAAACTTCTCTCTTACCTGCTTAGCAGATGAATTTGTTGAGGAATATCAGTGGACAAAAGATGGCATTGTTTTATTGGAAAGTGACCGTGTTCAAATCCAACCACCGCGGAGGATCACCATTCTCAACGCCACTAAAGAAGATTCTGGAGTTTATCAATGTCTGGCAATAAACGAAGCGGGCAGCATCAATGCCAGTGCTATTGTGAATGTCACTGGAGCAGTTCTTACCTGTGATGGTATGTGTAGAGTATTGTGGGTTGTTTTGAACACAATATACTCACCTTGCTACATTTTTGTGCATTGTTCAAGACCCTAATACATCTTATCACAATCATCATAATAATGTTAATTTGCTGCCACATATTATACGCACTACTACACAAACCCACAGGTTTGATAACTCCCGACGAGGTTCACACACTCATGGTGAACATTGACCTAGCATTCAATGCAACTCAGAGAGAACTCAGAAAAAAAGCCACAACACCAGGCAGCCTACTCAGAAGGCTCAGATTCCCTGACAGTGGAATCCTTGATTATTTGAAAGCTGCAGAGGTTTTCGACCGAGCAGTGGCCATGGTACGAAGAAGAATTACTGCTGGAGAACCGATTGTGGGGAGCGAAACAGTCCCATTCTTGAGTGAGTGCGAATTAGAGGTTCTCCAAGAGTTGAGTGGTTGTGAACAACACAAGAGGAGCGTGGACTGCTCCAGCTGCTTTCACAGAAAACACCGCTCTTACGATGGATCATGTAATAACTTGGACAACCCATTGCAGGGAGCGGCTGGCAGTCCATTTAGAAGACTGCTGAAGCCAGCGTATGAGGACGGGATTGGGTTACCAGTTGGATGGAATGGGAACAAGCCAAGTGCACGACAAATCAGTCAAAGACTGATCTCTGCAAAACAAGTCACAGGAAACGACATCTACACTCACATGCTGATGCAAGTTGGACAGTTTCTCGACCATGATATGGACCTGGCTCCAATCGCTCCCAGTGGCATAGCTTTTGACATTACCGATCCTGAACAACTCACTAGCTGTGATGATATCTGCCACAATGATGCTCCATGCTTTCCAATACCAGTGCCAGAGGATGACACTCGAATCAAGAGCGATTGCCTTTCTTTCACCAGGTCCAGTGCCGTTTGCGGAACTGGTGCTCCCTCATTGCTTGTCGGAGAGCTTGGAGTACACAGGGAACAGTTGAACGTCCTCTCTTCCTATGTAGATGGATCGCAGATTTATGGCTCAAGCCAAAAAATTGGTGACAGATTGCGACGACTCGACGGCAGTGGAAAGTTAAAACCAGGCAAAGAGACACCAGCTGGAACAAGTCTACTGCCATTTGATGTCTATGCTGATTCCATAACCGACTGCAACACCGGAATTCATGCCAATCGCAGCAAGTGCTTCTTGGCCGGAGATATCCGTGTGAATGAGCAAGTTGGGCTCACCTCAATACACACCATCTTCTACCGTGAACACAATCGGGTGGTTGACGTACTTGCTGAGATGAACCCTCACTGGGATGGAGAGAGACTCTACCAAGAGGCAAGGAGAATTGTCATTGCCGAGTGGCAGAACATCGTCTACTCACAATACCTTCCAAAGATTCTGGGAGCTGAATACCTGGGCGTTTACACTGGATACGAGCCCACCACAGATGCTTCCATATCCAATGGCTTTGCAACTGCTGCTTATCGATTTGGTCACAGTCAAATCATGCCGCTATTTCCAAGACTGGATTCGAACTACGAACCTCTACCTATTGGTGCACTGAGATTACAAGATGCATTCTTTGCACCGTTTAGAATTGTGGAAGAAGGAGGCATTGATCCTCTCATCCGGGGGCTCATATCCTCTCCCGTGAAACAGAGGGTGTCCAATCAAGTGATGAACAACAATCTCACGGAAGCATTGTTTCTTCAGGTGAGTAAATTTGTGGTACCTAGAGGGAACTATAATCTTAGTGGCTAGATCTTTTAATATTACCTGTGTATGCTCTTGTAAATTATTATAGGCTCATGAAATTGGTCTGGACCTTGCATCACTCAACATCCAGCGAGGTCGGGATCATGGCCTCCCTAGCTACAACCAGTACAGAGAGCACTGTGGCCTCACAGCTCCTGATAACATTGAGGGTCTTAGAAATGAAATAAAGAACGCAACCATCAGGGGAATTCTCAGAAGTGTGTATGGAGACGACCCTGATAACATTGATCTGTTTGTTGGTGGAATTCTTGAGGACAACGTAGAGGGTAGTCAACTGGGCCCCACCTTCCTGTGTATCATTGGAGACCAGTTCAGAAGACTGAGAGAGGGAGACAGGTGAGCCGTGAGGGATGCCTCATTTATTTTGTGCTTGATTGAAGTATTCAGAGCCTAATTATTCAGAAGCGTGCAATGCTGCATGTGCACAACTATAGCCAATTGTTGTGGTCACATGAGTGGAGTGCAATTAGGCTTTAATCGATCAACAAAGGCTCTGAATTGACATGACATAGACCTTCCCTGGGTCATAATGTCCTCAATAGGATGGAAGTACCACTGGTTTAGGCGTTGCATTGACTTGGGAAACCCATCCTATGTGTACATAAAGCTTGTATGTCTGTAACGTGTTATCAGTGTGAACTTCAAAGACTTTGGTGACTGTGAATAATATTAGTGGTTTACTACGACAGGTTCTTCTTTGAGCGTGATGGACAATTTACTCCAGACCAGCTGCTCCAGTTGAAACAAGCAAGCCTCTCTAAGGTCATCTGTGACAATGCGGACAACATCACCACAGCACCTGTTGACGCACTGGTTCTACAAGAGACCTCAGAGTTTGTGCCGTGTTCCGAACTGCCGACCGTAGACCTTTCATTATGGAAGGAATGTCAGGGTCAGTTTAAAAGGCCCGTGTTTCAATTGATGTCTGTATGTTAGAAATTGGAGAATTATATACTTCCTTAGTGTCCAATTACATCTAACTCGACTGTTTCAATATTATTCTGTTGATATTGTCATGCACATAACTATTATAGAGGATTGTGTACCACTTGAGCGAAACCGAAGATCAGTTCTCTTCAAATCAAGTCATGCCTACCGTGACTTGGAAGCAAAGATCACCCGTTTGGAAGAGAAGGTAAACACAGCCATAGTTTACTGAGACATGAAAGGAGAGAGAGTCTCTCTCAAAGGGAAAACAGACACACAAAGATGAGGGGAGCATTAATGTGCCGGGGAATGATAATTATAAAGGCGAGGGTCTTGCCAATTCATCTTCTTTCATGACTCTCTACCCCATACAGATTGGAATGTGCAAAGTCAATGGTGTTCACTACAACAGTGGGGAGTCGTGGAAGATGAACAGCTGCACACTGTGTACATGTGAGGTAGGTCAATAGCCTCGTTCCCAGGCTCCTCCCTCGTGTATATTTTCTTTGAAAAATAATATCCTGCATGTTCCTGTAATAATGTGACTGTCATGAAGCTGTGTACAATAGAGACTAGCAGTGCATGATGGTCACGTGCAAACATAAAACTTTTTTTGTGCAGGATGGTGGAATAGATTGCTCTCCAGTTGATTGCAAAGATGAAGAAGACTAAAGAAATCAAATCAAAGTACAGTTCACTGTTAGACTATCCCCAAACACTGTTAGCTATGCCTTATGTAACTCATGTTTGTATAGTATATTATATTATACTCAATCCATATTATACATTGAATAGTGATGGGCTTTTTTGGGAGTTTTTGTTTCATCAATGATTTCCAAAAGTATTTTTCAACTTAATATTTGTTCAGTTTTTGTACACAGACATAACAAATAATTATTATTAATGGTGATCAACAAGTCATCTTTACTGACCTCTAAAATCAATATTTAATGGGAGGTGAAACACTTGCTGTTTTTTGTGTAGCATGTCAATCAAGCATTCTAATAAAGGGGCATGCCTGAGGGTGCTGGATGAACCAATGAGAAGTAGTTTGTGCTTGGCTCTTGTTAAGGCCACATTGATGCGACGCCAGTCTCTCAATAGTGACCCCGTCTGTCATCAAAGACATTACATGTGTGTGTGTGTGTGTGTGTGTGTGTGTGTGTGTGTGTGTGTGTGTGTGACAAATTGTGGTATTCTTTGAGAGTCAATTTAGACAATGTCATGTATATAATTAGCCATATTTATTTCTTCACACAATACATCATTTTAAGTCAGTATTGAATGACAGTATTGTCTATAGTGTGATGATGACAATCAAACAAATAGCGATTGAATTTACAAGGATCTCAACTTTCAAGCATCCCCTTGTTGTGTGCAACAACTTACGTTTCCTTTTAAGTTGCTCCTCACAAAGGACACGATGATGCACTGCTTATCTCGTCCCTGGTACTTGTCCACTGTGTTCACCTCCACGCCGGAGCAGCTGTGAGACTGAGAGGAGGATTGAAGGGTCTCGCGGATGAGATTCTGCTGGTGTCTCAAGGGAGTGATCACACCAATGTCTTCAGCTGGGAGACCACACTACATTAGGAAAATTAAGATAAGAGAAAAACTCCCCAAACTTCCCTCCAAATTACATTTCAACACCACTTCCCAAGCTCACACAAACCTTCATCCTCACCTCAATCAGATTAACAACCACCTCCTTGACGATGGCCGCTTCAAAGCCATTGTACATCTGGTCACCAGTAGAGCTCTCGGCGGCAGCTGGGAGACACTGGTCTGTGTCGATGAAGAGCACTGCTGCTTGTGGATCGATGATCGTACTCAACCATCTCTTGTTGTGAGTGGTGAGGGTGTGGAGGTGTGAGGGGTTGGGGAGGTGGAGGGTGCCGCCAGCTACTGCTTCGTTGCCACACTTGAGTCGGTTGTTGTAAATGAGAGCATTGGACAGACTCATGATCTCTCTGAGCAAAAAGAAAAAAAATAAAAAAAACAAAAAAACAAAACAAAACAAAACAAAACAAAAAACAAGTACTGAGACTTCTAGACACATTAATTTTACATTCACATCTACATACCTGTTCATTCGATATTGCTCCCTCAATGCAACAAGAGCATTGGAATGATGCTCACTCAAGTAACGAAACAGACTGACATCAAGACCTCCCTCTCTGTCAATAGTGCCAAAGTTAGAGGATGTGAAACTCACTTAAGCATGTATAAGATATATTCATTGTGCTTCACCTGGCTTGTTGGCTCTGCACCAGAGGAGGCAGTTGGTAGTGGTCTCCAACCAGAACAAAGACACCAGCATACCTCAAAGGACCCAGGCACACGGGAAGGGTGATCTGAGAGGCTTCATCAATGACACACACATCAAACGATCTCCTATATACCATACGGGAAGAAACAAGTATCATACTACAAGTGATTTTTGGTTTTTGAAATGACATATCTGCAATCCACACTGTACCTGGTGAACAGTGAGTGGTTTATTCCCAGACATGTGGTAGCAACCACTGCCTTTCCCTCATAGACAGCCTCAACATCACTGACAGTTTTAGCACTGCTGCACAGATGTGTTGGAGTGTGTGCGTGCAGGGAGGGATGGACACGAGATGGACTGCCAAGACGAAGGAAATCTATTCCATTCTGAAAGAGGGGAGGGTTGTGGTGCCAAGAGTAGAGTTGAGTGGGAATATGTGCTTCTTATTGTGTGTGTGTGTGTGTGTTTGTTAGTTTGCCATTGCATAGCAACCAACGTTTTTATAGGCTAATTGCCAGTTAGTGGCAGGGTGGAGGTGACAATAGAGTAGCTAAGGGTCACAGGGGGTCAATGGCAAACAAAATAATTGTATGCCTTTAAGTATGCGACACTCGGCCATACAACGAGTGCCCCCGACTTAAGGGTCATGCAACTATAGTGTGTGTGTGTGTGTGTGTGTGTGTGTGTGTGTGTGTGTGTGTGTGTGTGTGTGTGTGTGTGTGTGAGTGTATACACACCTCTTTCAGCTTGAGGAGGATATTGTCAACGGCAGAGTGAGTGTAGCTGGTCAGTAGAACCAATTTCCCCTGATCCACCAACACTTGAACAAGACATGCAATGGTGGTTGTCTTCCCAGTGCCAGGCATTCCCAAGATCAGGGCATAGTCCTTGGAAGAGAGAACCTAAAGAGAAGGCAGTTTGCACACAGAGGTAGCTTATAGTTGGTAGCCTTGTTCAAAGGGAGAGCCTGGGAATGAGGCTAGGTGGTTTGTTAGCTAATGGTGTACCTTAGAGATGGCAGCTGTTTGACAGCTGTTGAGGTTCTCTGGAAGAGAGAGGTGTGAATTGGAGTGTGTTGCAAATCTAGGAGGCTTGTGGTCAATGATGAGCTCACGAAGGTGATGGTCTCTGTCATAAAGACAATTTCAATCGTACTAATGTGTGCATACAATCTTGCTCACTGTTGCAACACAACAATTATTATACCTCTCCGAATCTGAAGAGCAGAGCTGAGCTAGATTGCTAGCCATAGCTCCACCCCCACTGTAACCGGGGGATAGATCGATTCTATAGAGGACATGGTCACCATGAGGCACAGGCCGGTCTATCATCCTTAGTTCCACCTCTCCCGTTGTAACAGAGACACTGGTAATGGTTCCCATGGCAACGGCCCAACCAGAACCGTCTTGGTGACTGACAATCACTTGTTCATTAGTAGAGATGGCTCTTTCACCGGGGAGCATGCATCCCTCCTGCTTGACAAACACCTGGACGACCTTGCTGTGTAGCTCAGAAGTCACAGCGGGTCTGGCTAGCATATTAGCAAAACACCGGCCTTCCTTTTCTCTTTGGATGTAAATGAATATCATGATACATCAGCAAACTACATACCAGATACTGACGCACCTCTCTTGTGCAGTGGTAAACCACACTGGTGGTCCTGCAGCTCTCTTACTGAATGCTTCCTCCTCAGCTACCAGCTTGTACCACTTGGCAAAGAACTCTTGATGGCTGGGAGGAAGGTGGGTCACCTGCTCTGAAAAGAGATCTCCAATTCCACTGCTCCTTTCATCCCCACTCTCTACCGTCCTGGGGAAACAACCAGCTCACCATCAAAGGTTGCTAGCTAAAGTCCATTAGCCTCGTTCCCAGGCTCCTCCTTCGCGAATATTTTCTTCGAAAATAAGGAAGCAGAGAAAATATTTGCAAAGGAGGAGCCTAGGAACGAGGCTAAAAGTCCATCTGGTTTGAGAATGCTGCTGGAAGCAAACTAATGAGATTCATACAATACTTTTCTTCTGGGAAAAATAGCTAACTTTTGACTGGTAATGCGTAGGAAACTGGAAAAGCAATCAAAAGAAGAGGGAGAATAAACCCTTTCCAATGGTGCTTGAAATTTTGAAATCGGTTGGATATTTAATTAGAAAGTTACTGGTATTCAATTTTTTCTACTGGCATTCTCAACCAGATGGACTTTAGGGTGTGAAAGAGATGTGGCCATGGGCTGACTTACTTGTGATAGAGCATGCACTGTTTGATGTGGGGGCAGTATTTACAAGTGTGATGGTCCTTCAACATTCCAGGCAGGGTCATGTGACCTCCAAAGTTGCCATGATACTGAGCAAGATGATTTCTGGCCAGCAATAAACCTGGAGACCAATGAAATGAGCAATGCTACAGGATTGAGGCACTGCCACACACACAACAACTATCCCCCACACCTCTCCTCTCATGGGGTAGTGAAGGAAGGCCTTGCATGTGTCTACCTTTCAGGTAGAAGAGCAGCCCACCAGGAGGCTGTGTGGCATAGCGATCACTGAGCATCAGCGTGTAGAGGGTTAACTGGAAGAAGAAGGAGGAGTAGCAAGGATTTACATCTTGAGTGGATCACTTGCAAATAATCGTAGTTTATCACGACAAACCTGTGCTCTGTGTTCAATTGTACCCTGCTTTCTAAACATCTTCCCTGTCTTGAGCTCCAGAGGTACTCTGTTCAACTCAACACCAGCCGTGCTGCTCCCCTCTCTCTTCTCCTTCAGTCTCACGGTGACGTCAACCTTCCCCTTCAGACCAAACCTTACAGTGGAGGTTAGGACACCCAATGAAACATTGATGAAAATATTTATTGGCACGTTACAAAATCCATACCGTGGCGACCAAATATTTTCTTCAATATCTTGCACTTCAGTGACAGCTATAGAACTCCTGGTAGTTACACCACTATAGGAGGGAGTTAAAAGTTACTCTTGTTATATCTTGACTAACTTATTCTCTTCCTCACTTCTTGAATTCAATCTCCCCCCTTCCTTGGACTGGCTCTGGATGCATAAACTCCTCACACCATTCCACTATTGCAGGCAGGTACTCCAAGAGAGTCTCCGTGGCAACAGCCTCAGATATGCTCAGAGAATACCTAAAATAGACAAGTACGGTCACATTAAGATATAACATTATTTCTAACAGTGTACTTACAGCTGATTGAGAGAGTCCAAGCTTGTTACCACATTTTGCATTTCCTCCATCACCACTCGTCTCAAAGCCTCACCTCCAAGGGCCACACCCACTTCCTGCCTCCTCAACAGGACTCTCTGGAACACCTCGTGTAGCATCTTACCAACAGTCATTGCTTCACTGCCACTAGAGCAACCTTTGAACCTTTCCGCTAAAACAGCTCTAAAGAGGAGAACAAAGTCGGCAATTTTTATGGTGTGTTTTTGGACCATCAAATGAGGCTAGGTATACTATATTTGTGTACATTGTCTGAACCATAGCAAAGTGGATATCGTTTGAATGCTTGCCTTGAGCTGATTGCAATGACAAAGGTTCTAGTCTCACACAACCTTCCTACACTCCAGTATAGAAGGTGATTTTTTTGTACTGAATTGGTATTTTAATTGACTTTAATTTATGGGCAAGTGAGCTGTTGCACAAAAATGGAATCTCTGTATTATTAATAACAATAACATGGTTGTCAGGTGAAGTGGGGAGACATTAATACGTGCAACACTGTATTGGATTACAGTGACCCTTGCTCAGTTGAGAGTTCGTAAGGTGGATACAATCATTGCTGTACCTTCTGATGCAAGTGACGCTGTTTGCTACACTAGTACCACTGATGAGGAGGTCAGGGTTCACCACAATGCTGCTATTCTCACGAGTGTTGTCCACCACGTAGCCATTCCTTGCAGGGTCAAACTCTGAGTTGACCTGTACGGTGTCTCCCGGACTGACATTCAAGTTTAACCTGTATTGTGTCAGTAGCAGTACGAATATGAATGGATGACTGTGTGTGTGTGTGTGTGTGTGTGTGTGTGTGTGTGTGTGTGTGTGATGCTCACCAGTCATCACAAAGGTAACAGATTTTCTCCGATTTGGTTTTCTCGTCCAATAATCTCAACACCATTTCACTCTTAGGCCTGCAAAAGACAAACTTTGACAATAATCATAGCCTACATTATGCATCATGGTATGTACACACATGTGGACATACACTGCACTAGTCTTGTGAGCCTACCGCTAGACCCTCCTCCATTCTACACACGTACCGGTGCACGAAATGTGATGGGGAGGAGGGTCTAGGCTCCGCTAGACTAACACTGTACCTGTTGGTGTAGTTCAGTGTTGAGTTCTGATCAACACATTCTTGTGTAGTAGCCTCCAATACAAGATATCTGTTGAGATCACATGATCCCTTCTTGTGGTCACATGACTCTTCCAATAAGCTGTGATCCCCTATCAGCTCCTCCGAAATATCAAAATCCTCACCAAACGAGAAATCATTCTGACTGGCAACTTGTTGCCTGATAAAGGAACCGCAGGCCATTTTCTCGTCCTGTTCTTTCCCAAAAAGAGTTCTCTTTGGAGTTGCCTTTACAGAATGAGTGCAGGTTCTCTGTGGGTAGGTTTTACTACTACTACTACTATTAGTAGGAGTGGCAAAGAGTGGGGCACTGCTATTGAGGTCTTCTTGGCTGCTCTCCTCCAAAATGTGTATGAAGGAGGTGGGAGTTGGTCTTCTTGGTGAGAAGGCAGGAGAGAGGGACGGGACTGATGTATGGCGTGGAGTAGCTGCAAGAGATACTTGCTTGGATTTCTGCTGTTGCTCATTGTGATGTTTCTTTGATTCCGCACTTTGGTTTTCTTTGAGTGTTTCAAACTGTTCTAGGTCGGCTAGACTGAGCTTCTTAGTAGGAGCTGGTGTGTTAGTATAACCGAGGAGCATCTCTTCATCTTCAGAAGATATGCTTGTTTTGTCCATCAGTTTGTGGTGGGGTCCGACGTTAACTTGTGGTTGTAATGCTGATGCTTTGCTCACATTCAAAGCCTCTGGTTCACTAGGTGGTGAAACTCCAGTCACACGGTATTTGTTTTTGCGTACTTTTAGACTAAGTAATTTAGGTTTCGACAGAGTAGTGCTTTCATTGGGATGTGGGGATGTTGAGAGCTTATTACTGCACGCACGTGGCTCAGCAGACTTTTCTTCTAGTGGTTCTTTCTTCATCGGTTTCAAAAGGACTGCATTTTCTTCTTCCAAAGTTGAAACCTCATCCTTCTCATCTTTATTCTTCTCTACATCCAGAGAGTCTTGCTGCACCACGATGGAGCAAGGTGCGTTCTCATTATGAGACTGTTCTGGTTTAGGATGTGACTCAAATTTTGTAGTAGTTTTCAGCCTTTCTTTGTTTTTTAAGAAATAATTGAGTGTTGGTTGAACCAGGACTGACTGAAGGGGGAAAATTCATCATAATTTCAGCAAATTGCTACATGTAAATTATAGGTCTTTTACCTTTCCTCCAAAGTAACGGTTCAAGGTAGGCTGCCAACTGGTGGTCTTTTGCTTCTTTGACTTATTTTTGTGTCCTCCATCTGAAGATGAACTCTTTCTCTTAGTGCCTCTGTAGCTCATGATGGGACATGATACACATGTTACAGTTTCCCGCCAAAACCCCGCTAAAAGTTTTTAAAACCGTGACCTCTTCCAAAAATTTATCAGTCACTTTAATAAAATTTTTCGGTTACTGAGGAAATTTTTCCACGGTTTCTACAACATTCATTCTCTGGTGCGCATCACATGTGGCAAAGGTGAAGGTACTAGGTGGCTTGAGGAGGCACTGAGGCACAGCAGGTGGACATTAGCAGGTAAGTCAACGATTAATTGTTGAGTAAGTCCTTCAAATTTACCTGATAACTGGCACCCAAATTTATTGCAACTTCAGATCTTCACAAAAAATTGTTTGACCCTCATCTACCTTCATATAATGCTTGAGATATGAAAATGAGTTTGATATTTGCTGGTTTTACACTTACACTGTAGTGTTGGGCACTTATACTATTTGCAGGAATTCACCCACAACATAGTTGCCTCTGTTTGAGTGTGCCTGTCAGTGGCCATGTTGTCTACCTGGTGGTCCAATCCAAGCCATGCTGTACCACTGCAAGACAACTCTTCAAGGTCACAACCAAAGGAACTTGAAATGAAGCTTGATGTTGATCCATCTCAACCCCAGTCCACTTCCTTCCGCCATCAGAGTCTAGACAAGGAGACAAAGACTACTTCAGTAAAGAAGAAAAAATCTAAGCAGAAGCGTAGTAAATCAAAGCAACAGTTACAATCAGCGGATGGTATGTCTCGTAAAGTCAGCTCCAAGTCTAAATCTACCAGTAGTAAGAATAGTGATGCTTGTACTAGCACCTCAAAAGATTTTTCAACTCCAAGAAAGCTTGGCGGTCGCAAAGAACAGTGCAAAGTCATTAATCTTAAAATTCCACTGCCAAATGATATCAGTTTTCGTCACAACTCACACTTCTACAAACTTCATGAAGAACAGGACCAGTACAAGTCCTTGGTGAGAAGAGATGAGTCTTGCCCTGGTACTCCTACTAGGTCCAGGAAGAAGAGCTGTCCTCTCACCACCACCACCACCACCACTACTACTGCAGCTGTAGCAGCTACACCTGCTGCTAGCACTCAGGTTGAGGGAGGTCCTAGTCGACTGTCACAGGATAAAGCCACTTCTCTTAGTAAGAATTTATTGTGTGATTGAGAGATACAAAGGTTCAAAGTCAAGTTGATAGGAATCCCTTTCACTCATCTCCTGTCACACTTTGTTCTGTAGAGAGTATTGAACTGGTGAGCTTTGTGACCTCTGACCTTCCACCAGCAGCAGATCACTACTCAGAGCACCAACGGATTGTACCCAAGTCAAAGAGCCTAGCAGCACCAGCTCTTTCCACAAAGTACATACAAGCATTGTATGTTTTTTTTACAGCAGTATAAACTTGATCGCCATGTTTTGCTTTTCTTGTAGTTCTCTCTTCACATCATTAATACACCAACGACCAGACACTGCCACTAATTGGAGGGAAACCCCGTCATCATCCATCAATAATTATCAGTTCGGTACGCTTTCTCAAAGGAGAGCACACCCGAGCTTGGATTATCCTGATCTAGCAGTTAGCTCTAGGAGGCTGCCTGCCTTCAGCAATAGCAGCTTGATCACCACCTCTCAACACAACATACAAGACTACATCTTCAGGTATAGGCCTGGCTTCCTGCTTACTGCTTCCGTACATGAAAACTCCATCCTATTTTTGTTTATTTTAATTCATCTAGACCTATATTCAGATACTATCATCAGCGCAATGGAGGCCATCAAGCTTTTCCAAAGTCCTGCACTTGTGCAAATGGTTGTAAACTATGTTCCAGCATACACTTCTCCCAGCCGAGCTCTCTTCTTCTCGATTTTCAACATCCTCACTTACATCAGAAGAGTCGTAGAAATTCCTTGGACAGTGGCAGGAGTCATTATGGTGGTAGTTGTATTGAGCTCCCTCCTCTGAGCACCACAGCCACCTGCAGCAGTAGTGGGAGAGAGGAGAGTGAGAGTGAGAGGGGACTTCAAGCTCAAGGCCACAGTGTTGTTAGACACTTACCAAGACACACTCGCAAACCAATGTAGGTAGTACCTAATCATTTAGTGTTGTATTTGTGAAGACAACTGATCTATAGCTACTATAATTATCTTACAGGAAACTTTCACTCTGTTCAGCTTCAATGTATTCTAGACCT
The DNA here is from genome assembly GCA_964030475.1 of Tethya wilhelma. NCBI lineage: Eukaryota > Metazoa > Porifera > Demospongiae > Tethyida > Tethyidae > Tethya > Tethya wilhelma. Next base: position 17,057,359 of record CAXIPT010000002.1, on the reverse strand, counting down.
ACACCAGGTAATGTACATTGTGCAGTTATTATAGCAAAAGGGTGTACGTGTAATTGTACCAAGAATTAAGGCTTTGAACCTCCTTACTATATCTGACATCAATTCTCTCCACTATTTTTACCATATTCATCTCCCTATACTGTCCAGCGCCCAGCTACCCTGATCCATTGATCAACGGTCCACCTGGCTACCATAGGAGGCTGTCCCAGATGGCTGTGTTAGTGTCTGAGACTGTCAGATGGGAAAATGAAAAGCCTAAATCTAAAAAGAAGAAGAGTGGTGGCAGCTCTAGTAACAATAATGGCGGCTCTCAAGGTTCTTTATGACATCATGCAGCAATACCACTGTACTCAGTCTATTAATATCTGATCCACAGCTACATGTATGATAATCATTTGTATATAAATAACCTATTTATTTGTATTATACAACACTGTACTGTAACAGTGCAGTTTAAAATGATCGAGCTTTGTACATTGTCATTGCAAAAATAATACATTCAGAATTATGGCACACTTCTATCTATTCTTGTAGTCTCAACACATCAAGCATACAAAACTTTGATCTACACATGGGACAAGGTGCAGTTGATGACAGCCACGTTTCTGGTCTGTCCTTGTCTTGCTTGGCAGCAAACCACTTGCTCATACACGACACACACCAGAGTGGTCGACAGTAACACTGGCGACAATTTCCCTCCTGGAGTCAGGGATAGCAAACATGAATGCATGATCACAGTACATTCATGCTCACAAATCAACTGTATTGTACATTAGCGTTGCCTGTTTCCAGGCCCTTCTAGCCTCATAATCTTGCTACTTACTCCTTCCTTATCTGTGGAGAGGGAGGAGCCTGGGTAGGAGGTTAAGGCTCTCTCCCATTTACAGAAAGGATTCCTCTTTATTCACATACCTCAATGCTAGCACACATCTTGTATAGCTTTACTTGTGGCCTTGTCCGTAAGCAACCGATGCAATTCTCCAGTGGCTACAACAGACACACAATCAGGGAATGGTTATCGATACCACTCACACACATTCATCTCACGTACTTGAGATCCTTCAGGAAGAGTGTAGATTCCATTTCTTTCTACCTGCTCAGCAAAAGCCACCAAGAATCTGTCGTTAAGAGATTGTTGAATGACAACACTTCTAGCCACACGAATTGCAGCTTGGATCTTGTCGTGAAGTTGAGAGTACTGCTCAGAGTTCAATCTAATTGCTACACATGTGTGGTACAATAGCTGGTAATATAGCCACTCACTGAATAGAGCTACAGTGAATTAACACACTGGTGTTTCAAGTACGTACCAAAAGATGGGAATTTAGAGTTGATGCTTGTGACATGAATAGTAAGGAATTGCTTTGATTGCCCATCCAGAGTGAGCCTGTGTTCATCTGCTGAGGAAACACTGAAATCAAGCAACCACACACATAATATAAAACAGGTTAGTATCCAACTGAAAACAAAAAGAGAAAACTGTGCAGTTCAACTTCTACTCACTTCAATACTGCATCCTGCTGATGGATGATGTCAACTGAGTGTACATTGCACTGAATGATCCATGAGTCTGTTACAATAACGGTAGTTCCACCAAGTTCTGCAATGAACTTTTCGTAGCTCATGAATTCAAGGTTGACAGACAGAGCCACCCGTCTAGAAGAGAGAGAGAGAGAGAGAGAGAGAGAGAGAGAGAGAGAGAGAGAGAGACGTTCTACAATGAACAGACAAGAGACAGAAAGGAGATTAGCTAGTAATGCTCCTACTTCCAAGATTGTCCTGTCTTCCCCAGCTGCACACTCAGGGGGTGGTTCTGCCACTCATTATGGTACCAGTAGTAACAGAGTCCAACTCCAACCAAGAGTATTGAACACGAGGCCATCCATATCATTGCAATAGACAGAGACCAATGCCACGGATTTAGCTATATACACAAAGTAATACAGAATCATGCTCCAGACCAGAAAGATGCCATTAGTTTTTGTTATAATTGCCAACAGGAAGGTAGCAATAATGGTGTGTGTGTGTGTGTGTGTGTGTGTGTGTGTGTGTGTGTGTGTGTGTGTGTGTGTGTGTGTACAGTACGTAGTAGAGAACACTCTGAATGACTCATACCATATGAAGATCGGGAGCAATCAGTGCTAGTCCTATGGAGTATGCCAGGGGCAGAGAGAAGTGCAGGAGAGTGGTGACTGTTGTACGACGTAACTGATGTGTAATGAATTTCAGATTCTACAGGTACAAAAACATTCACAGATAGATTCCTCATTATCGTATCATATAAATTTGCTCTCACAAGATCTCCATAATAACTTGAAAACAATCCTGGGAGTGATACTCCAGCACTTTTGATCTCCTGTGGCATTAAGCCTAATACCTCCATTATGCTGTATAGGCTGAAGATTAGAGTGTACAATACTGCAGGACCATCCATCTCACTTGCATCTATGCGCTTGCACCCAAGTTTTCAATTTTTTCTTACAAAGACTCCATTCGTTTATTTAGAAAAAGTCAATCCTGCAGGGGCGGAGTCAGATTGGGTGGGGTGTGTTGCCTTGGTGTTGCTATGCCAACTGAGACTCAAAACAATGACATCATAAAAAAAAGCAAGCAAGCTCACTTTGATCTCAATGCTTTCCTCAAGAATAAAGTCAAAACAAACAATAGAAGCAGCAAATTTAGCCTAGTCAAAACATAGCTTGACAGATACTTGCATTTACAGCAGTATGCCTCGTATGACAGCTGATCTGCTGGCCAAATGCACTGGTCATACCAAGAAGAAAAGGAATGAGACCTCTGAACAGCTCCTGAGGCGAATAACGCACCTCTACTGTGCAGAGAAAGGGATTGAAAGTATTGTAAGTTTTTGTATGCTAAATGTATGAAGGGTGGCTGGAAATGACTAGCCATAATATCCATACTTTGATGCTCACTTTGATGCATTTTTCACATTTGCAGGAGAGCTTATCAAATTGCTACAACCTTTCTGTTCTCTACCTCTATGATAACTCCATCAGACAGATTGACAACTTGAATCCATGCACTTCACTCACACATTTGTACCTGCAAAACAACCACATCACTTGCATTGAGAATCTGGAATCATTGCACAGACTCACCAAGTTGTAAGTCCGGCTGTCAAACCTTGCTGTGCAGTACGTGATATGACTCAATCTGCATCTTTTCAGGTATTTGAGTGGGAATGCAATTACAGTTGTTGAAGGGCTGACAGGGCTTACAAACCTCACTGAATTGCACATTGCTCATCAGAGATTACCTGAAGGAGAGAAGTTGCTCTTTGATCCACGATCACTACAAAAAATTGCAGTGAGTTTCCTTGGTCACAGTGGTTCATAGTTTTGTCATGCAAGACAATAAATACACCAGTTCATTCACCATCCAACTATGTACACTCTGCACACATAACAGGATTCACTCAATGTTCTCAATGTATCTGGCAATGTACTGGACACTATTGAAGATCTCCAATGCCTCAATGAACTCACAAACTTCTCAGCTGCTGATAATCTCTTGTCAAACATGAAGGAACTCAGTCAAGTGTTTGGTCAGTGGGTCAAATTGGAGAAGTTGGAGCTATCAGAAAACCCAGTGTGCCAGAAACATAAGTACAGAGACAGAGTTATCACTATGGGGAAGAGCATCCGTAAGTCAGTTTAATTTTTAACTATTGCACTAGTCATAATCCTTGTGTTTTCTTTCAGGTGTTTTGGACGGGAAAGAAGTAAGTGACACAGAAAAGAAGTTTCTCTTGAGTTGGAAAGCTATGCGCAAAGCTCGCCGAAAACACCATCAACAACAATATCATTTGAAAAACACAGCAATCCAAAACACGAGAGAACAGGACATTCATCACCATCATACTTCCAAGATGGTCACCACAACAAGTGATGTGCTGTCATCGAAGGCAGCTCCACCACTCACTCTGCCAGCGTTACCAATGAGACAGCTTCCTCGACGCAACAAGAGGCCCCATCAACCACCACCAGCTATCACATTACAACAACAGCCACTTCCACATCATTATCAACAAAGCCTACCTCAGTCTGGCCAGTACGGCTTTGACACTGCGGCAAGGACTCAACACCGCCCTGATAAGAGTTTTGATTCAGAACTTAAGTTGCCTGACATTGTACCTGGACGATCGAGTGTTATTGTGAGCCAGGGTAGGGGAGGGGCACTAGTTGATTCTATAAGTCCAGTAAAGATGAATCAGATGTTAAATTGGAGAGCTCTACACACACAAGGAATTTGACAATCATTAGTTATTTTAAAAGTATGCATCTTTATGTTATTGTACTCTTTGTTATCACATAATAATCTTTCTTTTGTATGTATTATGAAGATAAAAAATATATCATTATATCAAGTTTGCAATTCACTCCATAGACTATCTATTATGGGCTGCAATAATTGCATCACTTTTGCCCATTCAGTGTCATAAATGCCATATACAACCTCCCTATGTTGGTTGGCTGATGTATAATCTGTGATCCGTTGATTTTTCTTAATTTGAACACCAAGATCAAGGTAGCGGAGACAATGTAAAAGGATTTTCTTAGCATGTTTGGTATCATGTTTATTAAAGTGTTTTTCAGATACTCTCAAGTCACGTTCTTTAGAATGTTCAAGAGACGAGAGTAGAGCATCTTTAGAATAACGAAATACACTTCTTGGATTGAATTTCTCTCTCAATACACACTCCAATGGAAGCCAGAGAGTCAGCAATACTTGCATCAAATGCGTTGATATGAAACTACAGTATTGTTCCTTTGATAGTATGAATGCCTCCAAGTTGCTCTTGTGGATATTCAAGGGTTTGGGGGAGGAGAGTTTATCCATCACAATCACAAGATCCCAGTCACTTGTTTTGTGACAAGTTCCCCACATGTGACTACCTACAATGTATACATTCAGTACCTCCTGTCCTTCTTGAGCAAATATTCGGATGATGTGTGCAATTTCAGGGCATTCGTGGCCTTTTGGGCACTGCTTCTTCTTCACTGGAGCTTTCTCTGCCATATTTTTTCTGCGCATGAGCAGTAGAATTGTCACGTGGCGAAGAAGCTTCAAAGCCGAATTTTGAGCGTGCTGCCTGTGCAGCTGAAGTTTCGAGTCTGCAGACTACAAATTCAACTTTGTCCTCAACCTTAACAAACTATTTGAACCAAACTACATTTCATAACCGTCTAAATAGCAAGGTACGTGTCTAAAGACTAAGCATGCAAACAAAAAATAAAATTTATGTACAGTAAAGTTTTCTAACAAATTTACACCTATTGCGTTGCCTCTGTAGTATTCAGCATGGTGGTGTAAACATTATATGGACACTTTTATACACATTTCTTTGTTCAGTGAATTACCCGTTGCAAACGCCCTCAACATGTTGGTGTGCTTTATTTAGAGTAAACCCAAACCTGTGCATAGTCTAGTCCTAGACCCCTCCTCCTTCGCCAGCGAAAAAAAGGGGTCTAGAAAAACTGGTGCACTTCCGGTGAAATTCTGGAATGTAGCTGCGTCATGATTCACGTGCAGCCTGACCTCAAAAATTTATCATGGATCTTTCTGCATTTTCGCGAGCAAGTTTTAACACAGATCAATCGTTTTTTTTTGTGTCCAAGCAGGAGACTTTACAGTGAACATTAAGCCCTGAGAAAAGAATAGTCGGTAAATAATCTTCACCGAATAGATCGAGTGCTTCAAGTCAAAAGTCACGCTAACCCTACCCACTGCAATTTACGTAGCTCATGCCTTTGTAATAACTAAATTCTTATCTGTTCCATTTAGAGATGAAAGCACTAGCTTCAGCGATGTCAATGGTATGTTGTTTCGAGTTTCAACAGGTTTCAAAACTTTTGTACACACACGTAAAAATTCTACAGACTGGTCAGTCAAGTAACAAATTTTCGCGACTTCCACAATCAACGTTCAGTCATGTGACATAATTGTCACATGACTTCATGTAAGCAATCTGATTGGCTCTGGCCATTTTTGAGCAGAGAACGCCGGAAGTGCGCCAGTTTTTCTAGACCCCTTTTTTTCGCTGGCGAAGGAGGAGGGGTCTAGGACTAGACTAACCTGTGCATGTGGGTCAGTTCCATTCCGTATTTTATTGGTATATATCAAATTTTTTTTTGACTACAGAGGTACATTAATACTCATTTTTATGTGGAGTTTCAAGGTTGGGAAGTTTCAAATAAATGAGTCTTGAAATACAATTTGGGAACCGGCAGAAGGTGTATGTCACCTTTGTAGCCACCAACTGTACATTCTTTGTCCAGCTTGATACAGACGAGGCATACGCACTCGATAAACTCTCAGAGAAGATTCGTAACCATATTGAATCTAGTGGCAGGAAAGAACTTATCCCTGACTTGGGCATACAGTGTTATGCATTTTCCGATGCAGACCAGTTGTGGTTTAGAGCTTTAGTATCTAAAGTCAATGGGTCGAATGTAACTGTTTTCTATGTAGATTATGGGAACACTGAAGTGGTTCCTGTGAAAAACTTGAGTCCACCAACTGGTCCGTTTTTCGAGACCCCCTATCAAGCTGTCTGTTGTACCCTTGGAGATTTTTTCCCATTTTCAGACAAAGGAGCGACCGATGCATTAAGTGCTTTATTACTAGAGCAAGAATTCAGTGGTGTCTTTCTGTCGCACAGTTCTTCTCAGAAGCATCCTTTTCTTTCTATCCTTCCTTGCTACAATGTCTGTCTGTTTCAAGACGAGACGACTCCCAGCTCAGTTACCACCTCTCTAGTGGAGCAAGGTGTAGGCCAGTATGGCATCTCCTCCGATTATATTGAGATTGGTAGCAAGCAAAATGTCTACACTTGCTTTGTTGACTCGCCTGGCAAGTTCTGGCTTCAACTTTCGAGTAAGGTTGATTTTCTCCAGTCTGTGATGGACAGTTTAAATGCTCCAGAGACCATTTCATCCCTGAAAAGGCTTCCTTCAAATGCCATACTTCCCGGAGTGGCATGTTGTGCACAGTTCAGTGAAGATCAACGTTACTACCGTGCAGAGATCGTCAAGGTTTCCTCCTCTCGAGTGACAGTTTGCTTCGTTGATTATGGCAACTGTGAAGTGATTGATCAGTCTACCATTTTCCAGATACCTGCACCGTTGGCACAGTCTCCCTTCTGTGCCATTCAGTGCTACTTGGAGGGTGTTCAGCCCATCAAACCAGCTAGACCTGACCCAAAACTAGGCTCCATTGCTTGGGCACCCAAAGCTTGTGACATACTAGTGGAGCTAACCGAAGACAAAGAGTTGGAAGCACACTTTGTGGGGGATATCTCCAATGAGATTTTCAGTGTTCACCTAACTGATGTTGAAACCAATGCCAACATTGGTCAAAAGCTTGCCGAAGCTCGAGTTGCCGAGTACTCAGCTCCAAACCCGTCCTTGCTTTCACCATCTAAAGATTTCCGCTATTTGTCTTTGGAAGTTGGAGAGACGTACAAGAATGCTTTCATTTCTTTTGCAGAATCGCCAGCAGTTGTGTGGTGCCAGCGTTGTGAATATTCGGCTCAGCTAAGTGACCTTGTTGCTAGTTTGACCGAGAAGGGACCATCACTGCCCGTCATCCAGAACCCAGTCATTGACCAGACTTGCTGTGTGCTCTATGAGTTGGATCACACCTGGTGTCGTGGTGTAGTGCAGAGCGTTGACGAAGCCTCGGGAACGGCTCAAGTTCTCTTTGTGGATTTTGGAAATACGGAGATTGTTAATCTTGCTGAGATCAGGTCTCTTCAGACGGAGTTTTACTCCCTTCCTGCTCAAGCCATCAGCTTCTCAATGGCAGAGATCACTCCTCGCAGTGGGGAAGTGTGGAGTCCTGCAGCTAGCAAATCGTTCCAAGATCTTGTGTACGAGCAGTTCCTTCACGTTAAAGTGGTTGGTCTCGACCAAGATGGCTATCCCTCCGCAACACTGACAGACCCGCTAAATGGTAATGCAGACATCGGACATGAGCTAGTTCGACAGGGATTTGCAAAAGTACCTTTCAGTTCTTCTGTCAATCAGAAGGGTTCAGGTCGTAATGATGCTCTTCAGTTGGCTGCTCAACTCACCAGAAGCCCTCCTCAGCAACCTACCCACTCTAGGAAAGACTCTGATTCAAGTTCGACACATTCACAGAAATTCCACTCTCGCTCCAACGACAAGAAGATGCCGTCCAGCCCTCGTCCGTCCAAAGATCAAAGTCCCTATCACGGACGCAAACAGCAAACAAAGAAGACAAGTCCGTACCAGTCTCGCCGTGAGTCGCCTCGTCACTCACCAAAAGAGAGTCCTTTCCATTCTCGAAATCAGACCTCCCGTGATTCGAGTCCATCCTCCCAACGGAAGTATCATACCACTGCACTGAAGGAGGGGCAGACCTACGATGTGGGTGTGTGTCACGTGGAGATGCTTAGTGAGTTCTATTGTCAGCTTTCCTCGGAGTCGGGCAAGTTGAACGACATGATGAGAAAGATTCATGAGCACTGTAACTCTGGCAAAGTATGGAAACTGAAGTATCCAAAGATTGGAATGCCTGTTCTAGCACTCTTCTCTGAAGACAGAGTGTGGTATCGTGCTCAAATTTCTGGCAGATTGAATCAAGATGGCAGTGTACCAGTTGTGTTTACAGATTATGGCAACACTGAAAATGTCTCTCAGAACAATGTTGTACAAATTCCACCATTCTTCTTATCTCTACCAGCTCAAGCAATTCAGTGCTCTCTATTTGGAGTACCTAGCAGTGTGACACCATCTGAGACAACCATCAATGCTTTTGGTGAGTTGACAATCGACCAAAGCTTTCGACTTGTTGTCAAGCAGAGCTCCAAAGATGTCACTGTCGTTGAGCTTCTTTCTCCTGATAATTCCTCAGTGGTGGATCAACTCATCAAGAATGGCCACCTCCCAGCTACACCTTCCACCTCCAAGGAGCCATCAAGCAAGAAGACTTCACCACCTGTGACGGCTGCCATTCCTCTGCCTCACATTCCACTCCAGGAACACCTCGATGTCGTACCATCGTTCATAGAATCCCCGGCTAGATTCTGCGTACAGCTTGCAGACAGTTACAGTGGACTAGAGAAGCTCTCCAATGACCTGGATGAATTCTACAAGCAGCTGTCCCCTCAGGAGAAGACCTTGAGCCAACCTGAGGTTGGTCAGTTTTGTGCAATGTGTTTCAGTGAAGATAATCTTTGGTATCGAGCCAGGGTCACACAGGTGTTTGGATCGCAGCGAAAATGCGAAGTGTGCTATATTGACTATGGAAACTCAGAAACTGTGAACACTGGAGATCTGAAAGTGCTTGTACCCGAGTTTGCCAAGCTACCTTGCTTTGGAATTTGCTGTAGTATCGATGGATTGCAACCATCAGCAGCAGAATCACCAGCTCTTATTGGAAAGTTCACGGAACTTGTTATAGATAAGCAACTTGTCGCTCAGTTTACAAAACCTCCTGCAAAATACGGAGAGTTTATCCCTGTCAAACTCACTGACACTTCAACAGCATCTGGTCGTGATCTCGATATCGCTCTGGCTCTCAAAGAAGGACCTCAGGAACCGAAACAAAATGCTGGCTTCCAAATTGATCCCATCACACCTGTCATGAATTCACCGATGGAGTGCCAGGTGACCTTTGTTAACAGTCCAGGTGATTTTTACGTCCAGCTTCTCTCCGAGAGTGAGTCCGTGGACAGCTTGATGAACAAGATGTATGCCTTCTACGAGGAGCAAAATGAAGGCTCTCCTCTTCCCTCTCCCTCTGTAGGCTCCTACTGTGCTGCTCTGTATACCGACGAATCATGGTATAGAGGAAAAATCACCTCTGTGATGTCTCAAGGAGCGATGGTGTTTTACCTCGATTTTGGAAATACAGATGAAGTTATGCCAGCAAATCTTCGTACCCTTGATCCACAGTTCATTAGTATGCCTGCACAGGCGCTCAAATGCTCCCTCAACAATGTGGTACCACCCTCAAACAACTGGACTCAGGACTGCAACAGTATCTTCTCTGATTTGATTCTCGAAAAAACAGTACAAGTTTCTTTCTTGGAGAAGAACACAGGAGGAGGAAGCTATGAGACCCAACTTCTGCACATGGGGGAAGATGTTTCATCAAAGCTCTGCGAACTAGGAGTAGCCCAGAAACAAGGAAAGGGAGAAGTAAAGACAACCAAGCTCTCTCTAATCGTGCCTCCATATGCTATCAAGACCGGCATGAAGTACGATGTGTACGTGACCAGTATAACCTCACCGCTGAAGTTCTACTGCCAACTGGTGGACCCAGAAGAGAAGCTGGACCTGCTCATGACTGAAATCAGCGAGCACTGCCGCAACACTCGACCAGCGACTCAAATGAAGAGCCACTCTTGGAAGCCGGGGGACTATGTTCTGGCCTTGTTCAGTCAGGACGACACGTGGTACCGAGCCATGGTGACCAAGGTCCTCAAAGGAGGCATGATTGTGGAGGTTCATTATGTCGATTACGGAAATGATGAGATTTTGTCTCAGAATCTACTTTTACCGATCAAGCAAGAGTTTTGTGCTCTTCCATCTCAAGCTGTTCGCTGCTGTCTGGAGGGCTCACAGCACTATGCTTTCAATAAGGATAGTCTCGACCAGTTTAGTGAGTTGTTTCTCGATCAAGAGTTTGCACTGAAGTGTGTGTCAGTGTCGTCTGATGGTACTCACAGCGTCGATATGAATCGTAAGAGTGATGACGTCGACATGATGTCGTTGATAATTCAAAAGAATTTGGTAACACCACAGAAGAGAGATTTTCTCCCTTCATCGACCTCAGCACCACAGAAGAAAGTTTTTCTCCCTTTTCCAACCTCAGCACCGCCTCCTAGCAACCAACAGATGAAGACAATCACCATGATATTTCCATCTGGTGTTGAGCCTGAGAGCTACCACGATGTGACAGTCGTTCATGGTGAAAATCCTTCCCTTTTCTACTGTCAGTTTTCACTCCAAAATATTGAGATTCTGGACGATGTGATGACTAGGATGCAGAGCTATTATGGAGCTGGTAAAGGGTGGCCACCTACAAGAAGTGAGTTGAAGAAAGGCCTGTTTGTGGCAGCTCAGTACTCTGAAGATCAAAGATGGTACCGAGCACTAGTTGAGGAGGTCACTAAAGATGGAGTCAGAGTAACCTTTGTTGACTACGGTAATTCAGAACTTGTTGCAGAGTCGCTGGTAATGGAGCTTGTGACTGATGACTTCTTCAACTTGCCAGCCCAGGCCATTCCCTGTTCCCTTGCCAACGTTGGTCCCCTCATCTGGAACGATGAGATGACTGGAATCTTCCTCGACCTGGTGTTGGAAAAGACGCTGGTTGCACAAGTCAAGAGCATCAGAAACTTTTCTAGCAAACCCTATCTCTTCGGTGATGGGCAGACTCTTGCTGTCTCGTTGATTGAAGGCTCTGAAGAGATTGCCACGAAACTGATAGAGATGGGCCTTGTAAAGCATGTGAACAGCACACCAGGTTCATCTCTGCCTTCTGAGGGAACTTATTCTGCAGGTTCATTGTCTCAAGATACTACAAACGGTAGTGGTAATGTCTTCAAGTTCCTCAAGATCTCAAAAGGAGACACTTGTGATATGTACATCTCAAGTATCGACTCCCCCTCGGCATTTTGGCTCCAAGTTCCATCTGCTGAAGACACTCTAGCTCCCTTGCAAGAGAAGCTCATGGCCTATGGGTCAGGTGATGATGCCCAGATACTGAGTAAGCCTCATCCCGGAAGCATCTGCCTTGCCAAATTCTCAGAGGATGGACTCTGGTACAGAGGTTTTGTGAAATCTGCCCATCCTGATGGCATCCACGTCTGCTTCATGGACTATGGTAACTCGGAAATGATCCCTCCATCTGATGTAAAAGTGTTGCTCCCTGAATTTCTTGAAGTGCCTGTTCAGGCTGTGGAGTGCAAGCTCTCCAATTGTAACCCCCCTGGGGACAGCTGGAGTGATGATGCTCTAGCCATGTTTTCCAATCTTGTCTCGGACAAACTCCTCACAGTTGGATTCATCTGCAAGATGTACAACACTTGGGACGTGAACTTGTTTGATGGAGAAGTCGATATTGCCAGTCAACTCTTGCAGAAAGGTCTTGCGATCCAGATGTCCGCTGACACCTCGCCACCTGAGCCTGTAGAAATTCCAAGACTGGATTTGGAAGTTGGTCGTACCTATCCTGTGTACATTGCCTTCAATGACTCACCATCAAAGTTCTACTGCCAGTTGGTTGCAGAGTGTGACAAGCTCGAATCACTTATGGCAGAAATTGCCGACTTTTACAATGGAAACCACCTTGAGCCGTTGCTGGAGGTAGGTGCCTACTGTGTTGCTCAGTACTCTGGCAACTGTGCTTGGTATCGAGCTAGAATCATAGCCGTTCACGACAGAGAAGATGTTGAAGTCCATTTTATCGATTATGGAAATTCAGAGCACGTGTCCGGAAGTCAAATCCTTTCTCTCGGCTCTCGATTTGCATCTCTCCCAGCTCAATCATTTTGCTGCTCTCTAGTCACGAACCTAGAGATGGAGTTCTTCGCCGAAACCTTGGACCTCTTCTTCTCATACGATCTCAACCAAGAATTCAGAATCAAGGTCACGGCTCTCCAAGAGGACCGATACATCGTTGACCTGTTTGACCAAGAAGGGGGTCTCATCAACGCCGCCCTGCTCCCAACCAAAGACCCTCGCCTCCCACCCCAGGCCCTCGTGATGCCACCATCACAGTCAACCTACACCCCTCTCTCCTACAGCGTCGGTTCGAGTGTGGACGTCTACGTCACCTCCATCGTCTCTCCCACTAGCTTCTTCTGTCAGCCTCTCGAGTTGACTGCCGAGCTGGAGAACATGATGATGCAGCTGGGCTCTGTCTTGTCTGCTCAACCTCCGCCTCCATTGCCTCTGGCCGAACTGGCCTCTGGTAAGGTGTGTGTTGCTCAGTACAGTGCCGACAATGAGTGGTATAGAGCTGTTGTGGAGGAGATCATCAGCGAGAAGGAGGTTCACGTCTCCTTTGTGGACTATGGGAATTCGGAAACTGTATCGCTGGAGCACGTTGCCCGTTTGCCTGTGGAGTTTCTCTCGACCCAAGTACAGTCGCTGCACTGTTCTGTCTTTGAAGGCCTGGGGCTGGAAATGGAGTGGAGTGATGAACAGGTGGCTCAGTTTCAGAGTCTTCTAGGCGAAAATGAGCAGCACAATCTGAATATCACTGGAACATCAAAGAACGGACAGTTCTTTGTCGAAATGACAGCAAACGGAGACAAGAGAGACTTCTCTGCTATCCTTGAGCAGCGATTCGACCAGCCAGCTGTGACAAACACTCAAGCACGACAGCAGCCACCTGAGTTGAGAGACCCTTTTGGCCTTCCAGCTGGTGATCACCCCCTCATGAAGCCCACTAGTAATCTATCCACACTGGCACTGAAAGGATCTCAGACACCAAGCATTGGTGGGTTGGAATCAGGATCAGAGAATGGAGAGACGGAGGAGACCGATGCCTCTGAGGGGAAGCCCCTCATTAGAGCACCATTTAAGCTGAGCCTGGCAGTCCAAGAGGTGCTGGAGGTGAACGTGGTCTTCACAGAGAGCCCGTCTTTGCTCTACATTCAGAGACTCGATTGTCAGGACGAGCTGTTTGCTCTCAGTGACGAAATTCAACAGTACTGTGCAAGTTTTGACAACTCTACAACGGGACACCAGACCTTCCACGAAGGTGACTTTGTACTGGCCAAGTATGATGTGGATGACTCGTGGTACCGAGCCGAGGTGATAGGTGTGGACTCTGATGGTACAGCCAAGGTACACTTCATTGATTACGGAAATGAGGAAGTCGTTTCGCCAGAAAATCTAGTCATGTGTCCAGAAAACTTTCTTGAGTTACCAGTTCAAGCGATTCCATGTTCTCTCTCTCAAGTGCCGGCTCGCGATGCCTGGCCGATATCCTACAGGGGTTTCATCAATGAGCTAGTGGAAGAGAAGACGCTCAAAGTGACTGTTGTCCTACCGGCCAGTGAGGGAATGAGACCCACCATCAATCTGGAGGACCTTGAGAATGGTGTTGACATCTCTCAGAAGGTGCTGACAAAACTCCAAGAAGAATGTGATTTGGGATCGAGTGGGGTCATAGCAGAGCTCCCTGAAGGTGAAGAGGTTGATAGTCCTCAGGAAGACAGTGATCTCCCTCTGAAACTAGAAGATGTACAAGTAGTTGTCAACAATACCTCAGAAGACACCCTCCCTACACAAGACTCAACTGTGACTCTTCCTGACAGAGAATTCACTGTTGGAACTACCCATGAAGCTTTTGTGATCTCTTGTTTTAGTCCCCACTCCTTTCTGTGCCAGCTCGCCAGTGATACTGAGGCACTTGATTCCATCACAACTCATCTAGCTCAGCTCTACACTCCTCAAGAGGACAATGGCCCAGATGAAGGGAAGCACGCCATGACAGTTCCCCCCACGGAAGGTGACTTGGTCGTTGGTCAGTTCACTGAGGATGGGCAGTGGTACAGAGCCAAGGTTCTTGCCGTGAATGAAGAAGATTTCGAACTCCTCTACATCGATTTTGGAAACTCTGAGCAGCTACCACTCGACAGTTTGAGAGTTATTGATCCTAGTCTTCTATCGTACCCACCACAAGCTGTGGAGTGTTTCTTGAACGGAATAGAGATGCCTTCCCAAGGTGACGAGTTCAACGAACAAGCTGCTGAGAAGATGCTTGAACTAATCGGCGAAGAGAGCTGTACCATCGAGATAGTCTCCATCGATACTGCTGGCCACCTGGGGGTCATTCTCACAACAGCCAGTGGGGTGAACATCGGCAGTGTCTTGATCGAGAGCAAGCTAGCCTCTCCTCTTGTGCCCAGCACCGATGTCTCACCAGAAGTCGTTCCCACTACGACCGATGACCAGACAGCTAGAGATGATTTGGAAGCATTTGTTGATGCTGAAGAACCATTACCGACAGAGAGTGGTGACCAAACTGTTCCTCTTCAAGAAGAGACCACTCCTGATCAGACTGTTACGCTGGGTGTGGTTGAAGTTGTCGTAGCAACGACATCACAAGAGTCTGTTTCTAGCAAAAAGAGTGATGTCAGCAGTGAGAAGGACTACACCACTTCCTTCCCAGCTCAGCAGAGCCTCTCTCCCAAGTCTCGTCATCAAGTTGACGTGACTTTTGTTGCCACTCTGGACGAGTTTATGTGTCAACTGTTGGACCAATCTAAAGAATTTCAAGAGCTCCAAGAGAACATTGCCAGCCGAAACTACCAACCGATCACCAATGAGTCCACTGTGACTGAGCCTCACATCTCAATGCCAGTGTGTGCCTGCAGCACTGCAGATGATGTGTGGTATAGAGCCGAAGTGATTGCCATGGGCAGAGAACCAGACACAGTCAAGGTGTCCTACGTTGATTTGGGACACAACGAAGTCCTTCCACTCAAGAGGGTGAAATATCTAGAGGGGTGCTTTGCCAAGGCTCTTCCACTGCTGGCTGTGAAGTGCTGTTTGCAGACGCTCACCGAGTGCGACCTCAACCCCAGCCTGGACGTGAGAGAGGGTGATGAGTGGGAGCTGGTGTGGCCCACTGCCAGTATCAGACAATTCTCAGAGGTCACTGCAGCACAATCAGATAGTGGTGGGCTTTATTTGGAAATATTGGAGCTCATTTCTGATGACAAGTACTCTGTGAAAGTGCTCCTTTCTACTTCACCAGATGAAGAAAAGGATGTGAGAGATATGTTGGTTGCAAAGCTACGTGAACCTAAAACTCTCTCTCTTGACACTCTGAGGGATAATAGTGGATTAGGAGATGACCCTCTAGCTGCCTCTGAAGCTCTGAAAGATGCTGAAAGAGAGATTTCCAAGAGCACACCACCGCCAACTGAGTGTGTCTATGAAATATCGACTGGAGATGATTCTGTGTCATTAGGCACCATTGCTGCTGCCCCACCTGAGCCCACTCAAAATGGAGATCAAGAGCAGCCAACCAGGGAACAGCTGCCAGTAGTTGCTGAGGGAGTCAACTCAGAAGGTACTCTTCCTGTTGTTTGTGCTGCTATAGTTGGTGAATCTCCAATATTGGAACTAAATTCTCAAAGTAATGAGGGTATTTTCACAGGGGAACCTCTACAAGGAAGTACTGATGGTATTTTAAATACCACTCAACTCTCAGAGTCGCAAACAGAAGAGAAAGAATCAGTCAAGTTAGAAGATGGAGACCATTCTGATGGAGAACAGATCCCACCTTTTGAACCCATTGGAACTACCCTCAGTAGTAACACACCTTGTGAAGAAGAAGGCACAAAGATTGAGCCAGTAGTAGGCTCTGGATTTGAGCAGGATAGTGAAACTGTTTTGGAAAAAGGAAAGTGCCCACCATCTACTGTACTAGAGAGTGAGCTGCTGATAAATGGCCCTGGGAGTGATAAGAGATATGTTGGTTGCAAAGCTACGTGAACCTAAAACTCTCTCTCTTGACACTCTGAGGGATAATAGTGGATTAGGAGATGACCCTCTAGCTGCCTCTGAAGCTTTGAAAGATGCTGAAAGAGAGATTTCCAAGAGCACACCACCGCCAACTGAGTATGTCTATGAAATATCGACTGGAGATAATTCTGTGTCATTAGGCACCATTGCTGCTGCCACACCTGAGCCCACTCAAAATGGAGATCAAGAGCAGCCAACCAGGGAACAGCTGCCAGTAGTTGCTGAGGGAGTCAACTCAGAAGGTACTCTTCCTGTTGTTTGTGCTGCTATAGTCGGTGAATCTCCAATATTGGAACTAAATTCTCAAAGTAATGAGGGTATTTTCACAGGGGATCCTCTACAAGGAAGTACTGATGGTATTTTAAATACCACTCAACTCTCAGAGTCGCAAACAGAAGATAAAGAATCAGCCAAGTTAGAAGATGGAGACCATTCTGATGGAGAACAGATCCCCCCTTCTGAACCCATTGGAACTACCCTCAGTAGTAACACACCCTGTGAAGAAGAAGGCACAAAGATTGAGCCAGTAGTAGGCTCTGGATATGGGCAGGATAGTGAAACTGTTTTGGAAAAAGGAAAGTGCCCACCATCTACTGTACTAGAGAGTGAGCTGCTGATAAATGGCCCTGGGAGTGATCTTATCACAGAAGTGTCTGGAGCCACTAAAAGAAGTAAGATAATACTTTAGTTGTAACCATTTTTGATATGCATTGTTCCCTCATGAAAGTGGAGTGTTGCTATCAGATTAGCATTGTGTGTGTGTGTGTGTGTGTGTGTGTGTGTGTGTGTGCATGCGTGCGTGCGTGCTTGCATGTGTACAGTATGTGTGTGTTCGTCTGTTGAACACTTAGAGACTGGACTGTGAGGTACATATTTGTGCACTAGTGTGCATGATTCTGTAATTGTCTTAGAAATGTGTGTACATGTGTGCACATGCCATGCTTATTTCCTCCTCCTTCCTGGTGTGGGTACAAGATGATTAGCATAGCTACAAAAACTGTTGTTGTAGGATTTTAATGCTAAAAGTCTAAGATAGTATGTACAGGGTTGATGACCTCAGGTGTACAGGATATAGATACACTCTGGTTAGACTTATGGCTCTAGTGTCTTCCAGCTAAGATGGGGATATTATTCCTGGAACTGTGAGCACAGTGTGTGGCTAACCTCAAAGTGTTAATGATGTACTGGTTAGACCAAGAGAACATATACATGTAACCAGGTTAGACTTAAACGAGGAGGCGGAGTATAAAAGGGCGTGGCCGGGCACAATTTTTCGCGACATTCAACAAAATGGCGCCTCTGCGCCATTTCAAATTCAAACAGTAGTCTCTTTTGCGCACTGTTACTCATAGTAGTTAGCGCTCTGAGTTTCAGATATGCAGAACCTTGCACAAACATCGCGAGTACCCCTTCTGCGCGTATTTTTTGTCGGTTTTGAACGATCAAAATGGCGACTTCTAGAAAGAAACGAGTTCGCTTCCATATTGACGTAAATTTCTCGAGTGAAGCTGAGAAGAATGCTTTTTGTGGAAGGCTGAGTGCTGCTAGAGACCTGCTGACTCCAACTGGCTCGCAGACACTCAATAATTACGAGCTTATGATGGCTTTGTTTGACCTTGCTGACAAACAAAGCATCATTAGTGAATCAAGTGTCCAGCGCCCCTCTAATGTCTCATTTTTGAGAAACTCAGGTCAGTATTGGTCTGCTTGGATGTATATTATTTTGTGAAACACTATAAATTAGAGATAATTTTTAAAAGGATTTCCCACCGAGGCTGAAGCGTGTGAGGGAGACCAGAGCCCCGGACTCTTTGTGATGGAGGCTAAGACGTTCGAAGACCTCTGTGTTGGTCTGTCTCAGCCCTGTGCTTGCTCTGGTCGTTGGAAGCTTGAGTCTGCCAATGAAGCGACCTGACCGTAGAACACCGATGAAAGTGAGGGTGAAGAAGACCTACCAGTTTGCCAGTGACATATGGAGAGCATATGTCAGCAAGAATGTGGAAGGCTTCATGTAAGTTATACTTTGGAGTTTATAGACATGCATGTACAATCACTTGTGCACACACACACACACACACACACACACACACACACACACACACACACACACACACACACACACACAGGCCACTGGATGATGAGGAGGAAACCCGTGGCGATGATGATCAGGATGATGAGGAGGATGGCAGTGATCTTGGGTTTGATGGCGTGCATCTGGATGATGATGGTTCAGACTATGAGGATCATGACGATGACGAAGTACGACTCATAAGATAGATGTTTACATTTTTTTGCAGAGTTCAGATACATTATTTTTTTTACATTTAACACATATAGGTGTAACTGCAGATGTCCAACTCTCAACAGCAATCCCACATTATTTCCAAGGCTATTTTAATAGCCACCACCTTTACAAAAGATTTCACCTCTCTCTCTCTCTCTCTCTCTTTCTCTCTCTCTCTCTCTCTTTCTCTCTCTCTCTCTCTCTCTCTCTCTCTCACACACACACACACACACACATACGCACACGCACACACACATGCACATACAGCTCAGCAGATGATGACAACCCATTAGTTCAAATATGAGAATGACAGCGATAGCACATAACATGAATGATGATGGACAGTACTTGGATCATAAGAATGTAAGAGTAATTAGTAGCTAGCATCAAAAGTAGATTCATCATAGTCTTTGTATGGGATTCCATCCTGGTTGGGGTATCTACGTCGGACATCCTACATGTGTAATGTACAGATAAATGGATGTGTACAACATTTACTAATAATTCTTGTAGTGCATACTTACCTCTATTACACATTTAGGCAAGATGTCTCGGGGATCGCTGACTGATGTCCTGAGCACCTTCCTTGCCAGATTCATGTCTCCACATGCCTATCTCATTGAAGAGCTTCCAAAACTTTCTATCAGTGACAGCGGGTATCGCTTGGGCTTATTCCAAACATTAGCAGCTGCACCTCCCACAAGGAAACTTGGAGATCGAGATTCTGTCGTTACACATGGTGTGCACAAACAATGTACACATTTATGATCACCACCAAGAGTTGGAGGGATGCTATCACTATATCCGTAGATACCCCTGCCACCACCATTACTGGCTCCCCTTCCACCACCAGAACTACTACATGCATCTGTGATATTTTTTGTGAACTTATAACTTATAATGTTCATTTTGTAATGTAGCTTTACCTCTACATCAGTACAGCTGTCACTGCTATCCAATGTGGTGGAAGCCATGATGACCACAGAATTCAGAAAAAACCAGCTTGGTTTGCGTGTTGCAAAGTTAGCATATGTTGCCACGTGTTTGTGGAGGGGTATAAGTCGCTAGAAACGCTTCAGCGCTTGCTCTAAAGAGCGGGAAGAAAGGTACAGTTGTGCATGGCTACTTTTTGAATTTGAATCTTGGCGCTTTAGGTCAAAGGTCGCGGGGTGGGATGAATCCTTTTATACTCTGCACAACGGAAGTGCTCAGAAAAGAACGCGATTACGCACGTACGCGCGTGCGCACCATATTATAATCAACATTCTCGTTTAATGGCTAGAAGAGTGTTCTCCAGCAAATCTCTGAACTGTATGCTTAATTAAGCCTCGGCGCGTGCGTAGCACGTGCAGAGGGTTATGGTAGTCGTTTTGTCCGTCTGTCTGTTCAATCGAAATCTCAAGAAAGACAGCTCTAGCGACAAAATTGACGACACTTACATTCATAAATCTGAATGATCTTGTAGAAATATATTTTTTGCTTTTCAAAATGCTATGGTTGCTGAGATTTGAGGCTTTATACCACTCGACAGTTTGAGAGTTATTGATCCTAGTCTTCTATCGTACCCACCACAAGCTGTGGAGTGTTTCTTGAACGGAATAGAGATGCCTTCCCAAGGTGACGAGTTCAACGAACAAGCTGCTGAGAAGATGCTTGAACTAATCGGCGAAGAGAGCTGTACCATCGAGATAGTCTCCATCGATACTGCTGGCCACCTGGGGGTCATTCTCACAACAGCCAGTGGGGTGAACATCGGCAGTGTCTTGATCGAGAGCAAGCTAGCCTCTCCTCTTGTGCCCAGCACCGATGTCTCACCAGAAGTCGTTCCCACTACGACCGATGACCAGACAGCTAGAGATGATTTGGAAGCATTTGTTGATGCTGAAGAACCATTACCGACAGAGAGTGGTGACCAAACTGTTCCTCTTCAAGAAGAGACCACTCCTGATCAGACTGTTACGCTGGGTGTGGTTGAAGTTGTCGTAGCAACGACATCACAAGAGTCTGTTTCTAGCAAAAAGAGTGATGTCAGCAGTGAGAAGGACTACACCACTTCCTTCCCAGCTCAGCAGAGCCTCTCTCCCAAGTCTCGTCATCAAGTTGACGTGACTTTTGTTGCCACTCTGGACGAGTTTATGTGTCAACTGTTGGACCAATCTAAAGAATTTCAAGAGCTCCAAGAGAACATTGCCAGCCGAAACTACCAACCGATCACCAATGAGTCCACTGTGACTGAGCCTCACATCTCAATGCCAGTGTGTGCCTGCAGCACTGCAGATGATGTGTGGTATAGAGCCGAAGTGATTGCCATGGGCAGAGAACCAGACACAGTCAAGGTGTCCTACGTTGATTTGGGACACAACGAAGTCCTTCCACTCAAGAGGGTGAAATATCTAGAGGGGTGCTTTGCCAAGGCTCTTCCACTGCTGGCTGTGAAGTGCTGTTTGCAGACGCTCACCGAGTGCGACCTCAACCCCAGCCTGGACGTGAGAGAGGGTGATGAGTGGGAGCTGGTGTGGCCCACTGCCAGTATCAGACAATTCTCAGAGGTCACTGCAGCACAATCAGATAGTGGTGGGCTTTATTTGGAAATATTGGAGCTCACTTCTGATGACAAGTACTCTGTGAAAGTGCTCCTTTCTACTTCACCAGATGAAGAAAAGGATGTGAGAGATATGTTGGTTGCAAAGCTACGTGAACCTAAAACTCTCTCTCTTGACACTCTGAGGGATAATAGTGGATTAGGAGATGACCCTCTAGCTGCCTCTGAAGCTCTGAAAGATGCTGAAAGAGAGATTTCCAAGAGCACACCACCGCCAACTGAGTGTGTCTATGAAATATCGACTGGAGATGATTCTGTGTCATTAGGCACCATTGCTGCTGCCCCACCTGAGCCCACTCAAAATGGAGATCAAGAGCAGCCAACCAGGGAACAGCTGCCAGTAGTTGCTGAGGGAGTCAACTCAGAAGGTACTCTTCCTGTTGTTTGTGCTGCTATAGTTGGTGAATCTCCAATATTGGAACTAAATTCTCAAAGTAATGAGGGTATTTTCACAGGGGAACCTCTACAAGGAAGTACTGATGGTATTTTAAATACCACTCAACTCTCAGAGTCGCAAACAGAAGAGAAAGAATCAGTCAAGTTAGAAGATGGAGACCATTCTGATGGAGAACAGATCCCACCTTTTGAACCCATTGGAACTACCCTCAGTAGTAACACACCTTGTGAAGAAGAAGGCACAAAGATTGAGCCAGTAGTAGGCTCTGGATTTGAGCAGGATAGTGAAACTGTTTTGGAAAAAGGAAAGTGCCCACCATCTACTGTACTAGAGAGTGAGCTGCTGATAAATGGCCCTGGGAGTGATCTTATCACAGAAACCTCTGGAGCCACTAAAAGAAGTAAGATAATACTTCAGTTGTAACCATTTTTGATGTGCATTGTTCCCTTATGAAAGTGGAGTGTTGCTATCAGATTAGCATTGTGTGTGTGTGTGTGTGTGTGTGTGTGTGTGTGTGTGTGTGTGTGTGTGTGTGCGTGTGCGTGCGTGTGTGCTTGCATGCATGTGTACAGTATGTGTGTGTTCGTCTGCTGAACACTTAGAGACTGGACTGTGAGGTACATATTTGTGCACTAGTGTGCATGATTCTGTAATTGTCTTAGAAATGTGTGTACATGTGTGCACATGACATGCTTATTTCCTCCTCCTTCCTGGTGTGGGTACAAGATGATTAGCATAGCTACAAAAACTGTTGTTGTAGGATTTTAATGCTAAAAGTCTAAGATAGTATGTACAGGGTTGATGACCTCAGGTGTACCCATATAGATGCACTCAGGTTAGACTTATGGCTCTAGTGTCTTCCAGTTAAGATGGGGATATTATTTCTGAAACTGTGAGCACAGTGTGTGGCTAACCTCAAAGTGTTAATGGTGTACTGGTTAGACCAAGAGAACATATACATGTAACCAAGTTAGACTTAATGGCTAGAAGAGTGTTTGTTCTCTAGTGAAATCTCTGAAACTGTATGCTTAATTTCACTGTGTAGGTAGTCTACCACATTTGGTACATATGGTGGGCGTAATTCTATTAGTGGCTCTAATTGACGTGATTTTAATTTCAAACACCTGGTCCTATTGTTCCCATTAATTGCGTTTGCTACCCTTCAATTCACCTCATGAGAGTGCTATAATTCAAAAATGCAGTACTTAAAGATTTTTGTGTACTTAAATTTGTTCAATTCCTGATCTGCCCTTGTTTTGTGTACAGGTGTATCTGCTATTCTTCAATTCATATTGCTATTATTCTAAACATGCAGTGCTTGTTATTTTAGTTTGCCTTTTGTTTTCCATTCCTGATCTGCCATTGTTTTGTGTATATTATTGTAGGTGCATTTGCTACCCTTCAATACTCCATTGACCAAGAGGTTCTGCTTCTCTATAGCACTGGCACAAGTCCTGCTCACTTCCTGTGCCAACCCTTTGAGAGCTGTGACCAGCTGGCAGCTCTCATGGATGAGATCAAGGAGTACATTGACAGTGAAGGAGTGTCGCTCACTCCTCTAGCTTCAGTGGAAATTGGTGAGCCTGTACTTGCACAGTTCTCGGAAGATTCTCAATGGTATAGGGGAGAGGTTGTGTCCTTTGACCCCGAGAGCAAATCTGCCACTGTGCTCTTTGTTGACTATGGCAACAGTGAAGATGTACCTCTTACAAGTGTCGTGAAGATCTCCCAAGAGAAGTTCCTCCGTTTGCCTCAACAGGCTGTGTCCTGCTCCCTATTTGGTGTGAAGCCTGTGTCTGACGATGGGTCATGGGAGAGTGGAGCTCTTGAGAAGATCAAAGAGTTGGCCAATTCTTGTGATTTTATCACTGCTAAGGTCGTTGGTTTGGAGTCCTCCATGAATATTGTCAAGCTTTCCTCAGATGCCTGTGTTGATTTTGGTCAAGAGCTCATTGTGTGTGGTCTTGGCTGCAGTGTAAACTAACAGTGGTGGTCTGTTTTGTTGGTATTCTACTAGGTAGTTGATAAAACATGTCATAGTATAAACATCATCATCATCATCATGTTTAGTGATAACTCCTCTTAGTATGTACATGTGCTTATCTCTAATGTACTTGTGATTTGTTGTTTTCATGCCCATGCAATGTATTCTGTTTATCTTTCACACAATGCTCGTTTTTCTTTCAGTATGAGATTTGATTGCCACATGTGCTATTTGTAACATGGTGCTACCGGGTAGGGTGTGGTTCATGGTGGAAATGTAGACATTTGTGTATAGCTAAAGTGTACATCATTATGTTTTCCTTTTGGTCCTAAGTGAATTTTTTAGTGGGTGGTGCAGTGAAGACATATATAACTGTCTTCTAATTTCCTTTTTGTGAAAGAGTACAAATTAGCCCTTTCCTGTTCTTCTAAATTGAAACCTCTAACCTAATCCAATTTGATATGCAACAGAATTGCGACTCCTTACTGACTGAACCTTAATTGAGGTGACAAAGATGTCACACACTTAGGTGCCTGTTGTCTACCAATATTGTCGTTGACCTTTTGTCTCCAGGGACCATTCTTGTTTCATTGCCATTTTAGGAAAGTTTAGGGACTTCACAACTCATGCAGTGCCTGGGCTTTACCACTGGTATGCAGGCAGTTGTTTATTTATTACTAATGTAATTCATGTGTTGAGGTTTTGTGGGAAATAACCCAAACTTTGTAAGAGTATTTGTAATCTAACACAACCATGGTCAATTTATTACAATTAGCTTAATTTTATGTGAGGAAAAATTAGTATGGCTACTTAATTAACTATCAGTTAAGTGACTACTATAATTATGTGTTTGTGAACAATTGCTATCCATAAATTAGTGATGCACATTTGCTTCAGCAATTGCTTGCTCTGTATTTTGCCTCAAATTGTCATCTCTCAGTCCATGTTCCATCATGAATTTGAGTAGGTCAACATGTACACTGCATTGTGCATCTGTAAATTGCGGGTCTGTATCGTGTACTATACTACTTTCTTCTTCATCACCATCACCATCACCTTGAGGATATTTCCTTGGGTTCTTTATTGTCTCAAGAACTTCTAAATAATACTTCTTAAATTCCTCTACACACTGTTTTGGCGTCAAATTAGAATTTTTACACATTTTTCGTGTTTCTCTTGCAGCAGTACTTTTGATTTTTACATTCCGGTAACAGTAGGCGAACAAAACAATACCCACGATACTCAACACCAGGAAAATCACAATCAATACCACTACCACTATAGTGGCCCTGTTGACCCACTGTTCGTATTCACACACGTTCTGCTGCTTTTTGTCTGAAATAAATAATGTAGTGAAAAATAATAATGTAATGGGTTATTGTGTAAAGCTATGTAAATCAAACACACTTACTGTACTTAGTTCCATTGAAGTTTATCTGTGGACCCATGACTTGTGCTCCGCTTTCAGTTATGCCGACAATGTTGAGAGTCACTGTGAATTCTTGTGGCACAGAACTGCTCTTCCACTCTTGTCTAATTACACTTGTATTTGCATATGTTTCGTCTCTGCTCCCTGAGCTTTGGCTTTGTGTGTTGGTGCTTGTGTCAATGTAAACAACTTTTAGTTTCATCAGTGTTGGAATTACTTTAGGGAAATTGAGCACAAAAATGATGTCACCTTTAGTTGTTATTTGAACATTAGCCAAGTTTGGTGATCCTGTACGATAATAATTAAAATAATTAGCATAGCATGCAATCATGGACCCATGCTCAGTTATTCTAGTATAACGAACAATGTATATATGTGAGATATATACCTAACACTGCAATTGTTGTTGTCCTCTCTTGTGTGTCTGAAACCTTGCAAGTTACATTACCGCTGTCTGTGTTCTCGAAGCTCGTTATTTTCAAGGTGCTAGTAACTCTGGTCAGACCATCTGGAGTGTTGGTTGGAGGAGAGGGGAGGACACTGTATTTGTTGTCATTGTTGATTGGGTCTCCATTGTGGAACCACGTTATGGGTGGTGGAGTTATTCCTGCGGCAGTGCAGTTGAATACAGCAGGTTCTTCTTGTAATTTTGAAACTGTTTTTGGTTTGGGACCATCAACAATTGTAGGGGCATCTGTTATTGTGCAGAAATTCATTATTACAATTGCACAAACCACGAAATATTATACACACAACAATGTTTACTCACCATCCACAATCAATGTTAGAATCAAACTAGCTACTTGTTCATATGGGTATTGCTGATTGTTGTCTTGGACTCCAAGTCTGCATGAATACTGGGTACCATTATCTGTGCCATCCACGTGGAAAATCACCAACGAAAAGTTTGCATCAATATTATACTTCATTTCATTCAGGCTCACTCTGTGACCATTAAGTGGATCCACTCTCGCAACCGTGACAATATCACCATCACCAAATTTTACCCATTGAACATAGTAATTAGTTCTAGACCTCCCAGGTTTCACAGGACAAAAGAGAGTTACGGTTGTATCAATGGCTGTGTAAAATGTTGTTGTTGCAGTAACCTCCAAGTCAGAGATAGTGGTGGGCAATGCTGTGCACACAGAATTAGCCAATAAGCACAGTAATTGATGGTCATTAGCATTATTAGTGGAACGCACCTACTATAAGAATTGGGGCACTAAGCACCACATTGATGCCATCACCAGCAGGCCTACCACATGAGTACTCTCCCTCTAGCTCCCGTGTAATTGTAAACTGAATGCCTGCATCTCCAAACATTCCTTCAAAAGAACCGCTTGTAATGTCATCCCTATTCAAAATATCAGTTTCCACCCCATCTGTTTCAAGCCAGAAGAGTGCGTCTGGATCATCTTCACTGGAGCCATTTCTTCGACATCTCAGAGTTATGATGTTTCGAAACGAAACTTGGTTAGTGCTGCGGTCAATTATCAATTCGTATGAAGGACTACTCTGAGTCTGTGCAAGCGACACGTCACTCAGGCTGCTTGTTGCTACCACAATGAGAATTACAACAGCAAATCTTCTAGCCATTTCCAGTAGATCTAAGCTAGCGTACAGAAAAACTGCATGCTCGAATCGATTCGCAGTTCAATATACATGTAGACAGTAGTGGGCGTGGTATTCCTATGGCATGCATGCCCAGCCCAACCCATTGATTCTGAGGATGATACAAAACAGAGATGTTCTGTAATCAATAATTTAATATCAAAATACTGGTGAGACTTCTATAGCTAGAGAGAAC
This sequence comes from Tethya wilhelma, assembly GCA_964030475.1. Classification (NCBI taxonomy): domain Eukaryota; kingdom Metazoa; phylum Porifera; class Demospongiae; order Tethyida; family Tethyidae; genus Tethya; species Tethya wilhelma. The sequence continues at coordinate 17,030,315 of CAXIPT010000002.1, read as the reverse complement.
TTAATTTCTCTATTAAATTCTATAAATCTGTTTCTTGAGTTGCTGAGTTTCTTGTCCAATCTTCCTTCTTCATCTCTTCCATTATCATTAATTTCACCATATCAAAAAAGCCTTCATCTTCATCATGGTCACCATCACTTACTGGTCGAGGCCGAGGTTGAATATCAGGATCACCTTCATTATCAGGTACAGCTGTTCTTGGAGGTGGAGGTGGAGCAGCTTGAGGCTGATTGTGAGGTCTCTCGGCATTGTACAATCTACGACGGTAGTACTCGTACATTGAGACAAATTTTTCCGGATCATTTTCCAGATTTTCACACAATTTTAAGGCCATATTTCGGGAAAATTCATTACGATCTTTCTCTACAGCCTCTTTGCGTTTCCTTTGTTCCTCCTCATACTGTCGCTCATTCTCTCTGTCTCGTTGCTTTAATCCTTCCGATTGTAGCCTTTCCTTTCCACGTTGCTTCATCTTTACTACTACACAGATTATGATTCCAATGGCAAGAAGAAGTGCTATTATAATGGCAACTCCTAAACCAGCTGATAGACCAGCAATTTGTGCAATAGCTTTAAAGTCACAACCTGACGGTTGATCTCTGTCTATGATTAACACAGAAACAGACAAACACACAAGCAACAATAATAATTATTATTAATAATCATTGTCCCTGTAATTTAAAATTAAATGTTTAAAAAAAGCTACTGCTTACTATATTCATCACTGAAGTTAATGGATGGTCCCGAGACTGGCTCATTGGATATATTGGCAACGACATTAACCATAACACGGAACCTTGTTGGTATTTTTCCTCTTTCATCAAGGAGGGAGATTCTGTTTGTATTAACAAATGTCTGTGGTAATACATCAGATTCAGTCATCTTAGTCTCGACATCCATGTATGTCACGTTTAACTGCATTACTACATGACTGGGGATTGTAGTAGTAAAGGTCAATAAGAACAGTACACTACGTACACCTGTAATTTGAACATCTTGAGCAATTGGATCACCTGTATAGAGCAATTGGTAAGCTGGTGAATTCTGATTAGCATTAGTTTTAGCAGAGCATTGCTATCATACCTAACACTGCTAGTGTTGTTGTATTTGATACTTGTTCTGGTGGGTTCGAGCTTGTGGTTTGAGCAATACAAACCACATTTCCTGTGTCAGCTGGCTCAAATGTTTTGATGGTCAGGGTGCTGGTGACATCAAATCGTCCATCATTGGGTCTAGGAGTACTTGAAGTGAACATGTAGGTGCCATATTGAGAGTCATTTGTGCTGCTTATTATATCCCCATTGTGAGTCCATGTGATGATGGGAGGTGGTAGTCCGGTAGCTACACACGTGAAAGTTGCAGGGTCCTGTACTGATGTGGAGACTGTCTGAGGCATTGGGGCTCGTGTGATAACAGGAGGGGCTACAAATCAATGATGTTAATGAAAATGACACCAACACACAATTATTTTTAGTAAACTAATAGTCTTACCATTCACGTTTAGAGTCAAGAATGTATTTACTGTCTGCTCGTATCGTTCTGACTCAACTCGTACAACACAAGTGTACAGTGTGCTTTCATCAGCTCCTTCAATATTGAATATTGTCAGTGAAAATGTCTCTGGGTCAATGGTGTATTTTGTTGATGAAGTTGATGATGGGAAAGATGCAAGGAGTGTGCCATTTTTTGTCCATTCACAGGAGTAACTCTGTCGATGTCGACCAGGTGTTATCAGACAATCAAGAGTGGTGTTTGTGTTAAATCTTGAATAAAAAGTTGTAGTTCGATCGATCAAAGATACAGTGGTTGGACGTACTATTTGCATGTGTGCATATTTTGGAGAAACTGGCATACAAATTTTTCACAAAGGCCTAATTATTAATTTATTCTAACTGCTAGCAGATCGTATGCAATATGAGTTCAATACTACTCACCTACTAAGGTTACTGAGTCGCTCATCGTGTTGCCTACTCTTCCACAAGTATAGTTGCCTTCTTTATCGGGAGTCAGTGTAAATCTGATGCCTACTTCGCCGAAGTTCCCCTCTACGCGCTCACCATCAATCACCTCCTGGCCGTCTAGCCAATAAGTGGCATCAGGGTCGAAAGTGGAGTTATTGACTATTCTACATTTCATATCTATGCTGTTCACAAATAAATTTCTAGGACGGCTAATCACCAATTGATAATCAATACTTTGTGCAAACAGCACGGAAGTATTTAGTAAGCCCACTAAGATCACAGCAACTATAAACTTTGCCATTGGATAGTTTCTCACCCAGCCAGCTCGCTTTTGCTGTATGCAATGAGGCGTGACTGCACACAGTGTGAGGTCGATCTATAGACGTCTATGCATCTGGTCTCCAGACTCCACCCAACCATGATGGGGAGTTTTTGGGGGATTATTGAAGCCATGAATGTTATTCATTAGACGACGCATACTAATGAAGTACTATGATTTCACTTATAGACTCAATCTAGCTATAGCAAACAAAACACCATGGTAAAAAAAAAAAAAAAGTTTTATAGGTAATCTCTCTTGCCAGCATATATACCTCCCCTCTCCTGGGTCTCCTGTTTGACCTTAATGTGGGCCGGTGCAGAGTCAAAGGGGAGAGCCTGGGAACGAGGCTAAAAGACACAACATATCTTTCTGTTCATGGAAAGACGCCGTGCTTCTTGAAAGTTTCCTGGTTACAATGAAACAGTATATAACTATTTATAGTTGGGGTGAACAACATTGAATCATAAATTAAGTTTCTCGATCTATATAGTTGAAACTCTAAATCTCATAATTTATTATTAATAGAATGCTTTCGTGATAACGTGATTAGCGTAATGATAACAATTTTACACACTAGACACAGTGTATGAAAACACGAATCACTACAATAAGGTTGGAATGCATACAAGTTATTGAAAGTGTTCAATTGTATCACAAAGGAATTAAATTACGACAGCACTCAGTTATGTTTGTGTGTATGTGTGCATGTGTGTGTGTCACTGTGTGTGCGTGTGTTTTAGCATGCTGACTGGTAGTTGTTCACTTGATCAACTGCAATTAGGCCCAGATAAATAATGCTGGCATATTTTTTAAGCATTACAGGTAGCTAAATGCAATGACCAATATTAGAGCATTATAGGTAACTTTTGAGTGCACTTGCAGCATTTCATCTGCAAGCAACCAAACATTAAAAGTTGTACTGTAACTTTCATTCAAGTCAAAGCAACAAATGTACTTCAGATCTAGTTCAGTAAAATAAATTGGTCTGAATCCCTTTATACATTATAAAATTAGTGTACCGGTATTTGTAATTGTTTTGTTGAAACTGGTGAAGCACAATAAATGAACAACATAGGTATATACAATTGGAAAGCATTATAGGGCATTTTGTATTATTATAATATACTGAAGAAAGGAATTATCGGTAGAAAAAAAGCTGCGGTATTATTTGTACACATTGCTGTTGTTTTGTTTTTTTTTTGCTTTTTTTTTGTTCAAGTCTAACGTTTACATGCATTCATTAATGTTTATTATATATCTGGGTCTAACCGTAATACTTCAAACAAATAAACGAAGTACACACACATTATACTAAGAGTATACACTTTAGCTTGTTCAAAATAATTATTATAATACAATTTTTTTCAATCTTGTTCTAATCGGAGCTACATGTACACAATATCTTCCAAAAGTATCCAATCACTACTTAGCCATGGACACAAGTTGAGTGTTGAGATTAGATTCTAAAGAAATAAAAATAGCATAAACCCACTATAATAATTATTCTAGCCATATTGTATTGGTATTACATGCATAATTGTAACTGAATGTCTCAGTAGTACCTTCAGGGCGTGCCTCCATGGCAACATGTACACCTCCTGATGCCTGACTACAACTGTCTGACTCTCTACCAGTTGAAAGATCAGGAGTCTGTACATGGAGAGACGTAATACTGCATTCATAATGATATACTGTAGTACTGTAGACTCGGGTTGTAAAGCGCATGGGCTTGTAGGGATATTAGTGGAAATGTATGTGCTAAATAATGACTGGGTGCACCTAATAACGAGAGCTAACAAATTGCAATGCCTCCAAATGAATGACGTCATAGAGCAGAAGTGCATGCAGTCTTCTTTAATCTTTGATAACATGTGCATTGTGAAAGTTTTTATGTCTACATAGTTTTTCAAGCATGACAGCAAACTACACTTCCCTCAACTGCTTGGCTCTCCATTTCACTTAGAAAATCAGTGTNGATAATCAATACTTTGTGCAAACAGCACGGAAGTATTTAGTAAGCCCACTAAGATCACAGCAACTATAAACTTTGCCATTGGATAGTTTCTCACCCAGCCAGCTCGCTTTTGCTGTATGCAATGAGGCGTGACTGCACACAGTGTGAGGTCGATCTATGCATCTGGTCTCCAGACTCCACCCAACCATGATGGGGAGTTTTCAGTGGAGTTTTTGGGGGATTATTGAAGCCATGAATGTTATTCATTAGACGACGCATACTAATGAAGTACTATGATTTCACTTATAGACTCAATCTAGCTATAGCAAACAAAAAACACCATGGTAAAAAAAAAAAAAAAAGAGAGGTTTTATAGGTAATCTCTCTTGCCAGCATATATACCTCCCCTCTCCCGGGTCTCCTGTTTGACCTTAATGTGGGCCAGTGCAGAGTCAAAGGGGAGAGCCTGGGAACGAGGCTAAAAGACACAACATATCTTTCTGTTCATGGAAAGACGCCGTGCTTCTTGAAAGTTTCCTGATTACAATGAAACAGTATATAACTATTTATAGTTGGGGTGAACAACATTGAATCATAAATTAAGTTTCTCGATCTATATTATAGTTGAAACTCTAAATCTCATATTATTAATAGAATGCTTTCGTGATAACGTGATTAGCATAATGATAACAATTTTACACACTAGACACAGTGTATGAAAACACGAATCACTACAATAAGGTTGGAATGCATACAAGTAATTGAAAGTGTTCAATTGTATCACAAAGGAATTAAATTACGACAGCACTCAGTTATGTTTGTGTGTATGTGTGCATGTGTGTGTGTCACTGTGTGTGCGTGTGTTTTAGCATGCTGACTGGTAGTTGTTCACTTGATCAACTGCAATTAGGCCCAGATAAATAATGCTGGCATATTTTTTAAGCATTACAGGTAGCTAAATGCAATGACCAATATTAGAGCATTATAGGTAACTTTTGAGTGCACTTGCAGCATTTCATCTTCAAGCAACCAAATATTTTAAAAGTTGTACTGTAACTTTCATTCAAGTCAAAGCAACAAATGTACTTCAGATCTAGTTCAGTAAAATAAATTGGTCTGAATCCCTTTATACATTATAAAATTAGTGTATTTGTAATTGTTTTGTCGAAACTGGTGAAGCACAATAAATGAACAACATAGGTATAATTATACAATTGGAAAGCATTATAGGGCATTTTTGCCATATTATTATAATACTGAAGAAAGGAATTATCAGTAGAAAAAAGCCGCGGCATTATTTGTACACATTACTGTTTTTTTTTTTTTTGCTTTTTTTTTGTTCAAGTCTAACGTTTACATGCATTCATTAATGTTTGTTATCTGGGTCTAACCGTAATACTTCAAACAAATAAACGAAGTACACACACATTATACTAAGAGTATACACTTTAGCTTGTTCAAAATAATTATTATAATACAATTTTTTTCAATCTTGTTCTAATCGGAGCTACATGTACACAATATCTTCCAAAAGTATCCAATCACTACTTAGCCATGGACAAGAGTTGAGTGTTGAGATTAGATTCTAAAGAAATAAAAATAGCATAAACCCACTATAAAATTCTAGCCATATTGTATTGGTATTACATGCATAATGACTGAATGTCTCAGTAGTACCTTCAGGGCGTGCCTCCATGGCAACATGTACACCTCCTGATGCCTGACTACAACTGTCTGACTCTCTACCAGTTGAAAGATCAGGAGTCTGTACATGGAGAGACGTAATACTGCATTCATAATGATATAATGTTGTACTGTAGAATCAGGTTATAAAGTGCATGGGCTTATAGGGATATTAGTGGAAATGTATGTGCTAAATATAATGACTGGGTGCACCTAATAACGAGAGCTAACAAATTGCAATGCCTCCAAATGAATGACGTCATAGAGCACCTTGATCACATGTACATTGTGAAAGTTTTTACCGTATAGCCGGAAATATTGACGGGGATTTTAATTTGACGGTTTGACGGTCAAAGTCCAAATCGTCAAATTTAAATCCGCCAATATTTTTATTTTACGTTCTGCGGAGCAAACCGTCAAATTTTTTGACCGTCAATATTTCCGGCTATACGGTATATGTCTACATAGTTTTTCAAGCATGACAGCAAACTATGCTTCCCTCAACTGCTTAATTGGCTCTCCATTTCACTTAGAAAATCAGTGTCTTAAGTGCTAGCGTGCTAGTGGAATTGATCCTAATAGTGAACATGCATTAAATAACAAAGTGTGTCTATTAACCCGAATCTATGTACTAATTTTAGTAATAATCAAATTAGCAAACCATATATAGATGGAAGAAAAGTTATTATGAAACATAACATGTGAAGGCAGTCCAGAAACAAATTCAGATCTCTTGTGGCAAAACTAAGACTGCATGACTATACGCATTACTTTTGGTTTTCCCAGCCCCTTTTCTGCTTTTATAAAAGCTTTGGGTTTTATTGTTGAAGGTGGGGCACGTAATCTGGCAGGTCCAAAAATTGTAGAAGTACATAGACAGCCAATTACACCCAGATCACAACAGCAAATGAAAATGTTCTAGTTATGCATTTAAGTTTGATGACCTTTACCAATCAATGTCACTGAACACATGCATACAAGCACGCACACAACACAACCACTGGAGTGTTCACTGGTTAGTCTCATGCTCAGCTCCTTTTTTTTTTTTTTTTACACTGGGCGGGGGGAAAAAAGGTCTGGCAAAGTTCAAATGCATTACTCATTCTAACTGGTCTAGGAATTTCACGGACCAATAATATATTCACCAGCAATCAGCTGCAAAATAAGCAATCAGATCTTTATCATTCTAGCTAGCTTAGCTGCTAACAACACTGCTTTGACTCGAATACGCATATATAAATCTGTGCGAGTCAATTTCCCTACACTCAGTGTATACTACTGGTATAAGGGTCCTACATACAGTGCTTACAGCCTATACTTAGGAGCAGAATTCAAGTTTTTGCCTACAACCAATTCAACACGATACTATATAAAAAATATACCGTTTGTCTCATTTCTTGGTTGAATGCTCCAATATGGAAGTAGCCAGCCATTGACTCCATAGACTGGGAGAGAGTTTCAACCAGTTCAGAGAAAGTGGGTCTGTCAGCTGGACTGGCCTGCCAACATTGTAGCATAAGCATCTCATAGCTAATAGTCAAAAAGGAAAAAAAATATGCTCAAATATAATGAATCATGTATTGTACAGGTGTATACCACGCAGGCTACTAATTTTACCTGTACATGCATGTGGATAATAATTCTAATTCGTGTGGGGAAAAGAAATTAGTGCTTAGTCTCATGGCAGTCATGTTTATTGTGTGGACATAATTTATTAACTAAAGACTCAGGTTATTAGAATATGCACTCTATTTTGTCAACTTTGCTATGACCATAACTGCCTTTATTAATCATGCTCATTGAATAAATTATTAAAACATGCAATCTATATACATGATTGTAATAGATTAAATTCGGTAAATTAATTTGACCTTTCAGGGAAAAGGTTACAGGCTCCCCTAGCCTATAAATTGGGTATATACCCCATTTGGTGACTTACATTTCATCTCTACAAGCAGTGTTCAATGGCTTCTCCATCCTGAACCCACTCTTGAGTTGAGACATCAACTGTGTTGGTTTGAGTCCAACATATGGAATCTCCCCTCCACTGAAAATCTCCCAGCAAGTCACACCATAAGCCCACTGTAAACATACAGGGGTATGCATGCAAACACTTACAACGTCTGATTTCTCTGAGAAGACATACTCCATCAATGATTCTGGTGCTAGCCATTTCACTGGCAACTGGATGGCTTCATCTTTGTCTTGTCTGAAGTAGTCCTTTGTCTCCAGCTGCTCAGAGAGACTAGTAAACTATAACGGACAGGTAACTTAAACTGGACTACCAGCCAAGAGTTGGTTATAAAAATGAAGTAGTCATGTGCCGAAATTGAGACATTCCTTGTTACATAATGAAATCATGCAGCTGTTCATTGACTTCAGTTAGATATGCATACTTCTTGACATAAAATTAATCTTCTTGCTTATGTAAAGTCCTTGAGAGAACTGGATTTAAATTAACACTGTGACCGAGTCCTTAATGTACCTGAGCATAAGTACTTGTATCTAGTATACTAGATTATTTGGAATAGGCCCCTAGTTTAGGTTGTAATTTTAACTGAAATGTATGCATGCATGTTAATAATTAACTCGTAGTTGCTCACTTAGTTATCATTCAGCTACGTATACAATACTATAGCACACAAATCAACAACAATAAATGACAGCAATGTGTACACATACACACACACACACACACACACACACACACACACACACACACACACACACACACACACACATACATGGCAGTGTTTCTAAAAGACACTATGAGTACCTTGTTCCAATTAGATAATTGTGTCTCACTATTCAAGAACTGAACACAATTTCTTTAAGGAGCATGCATCTTATTCACTGCTAAACCAGGGTCTCAAGTTGAATGTTGAGATTAGATTGGTTTGATTCTAAAGAAATTATGAATAAAAAGACTTATAGATATATAAGTATAATAATTGAAACTGAATGTTTACTTTTAGGGTGTGTCTCCATGGCAACACCTCCTCGTGTCTGACTACCAGCTGAAAGATCATGAGTCTGTACATGGAGAGACAGTATATTTTGACATTACTGTAATATTCATTACTAGTACTCACTAAATATTTAGTAAATAAAAGCTATTGGTTGCAACATAGTGACAATTATGCTATATATAGCTCATGCACCATACTATTTGTCTCATTTCTTGGTTGAATGCTTCGATATGGAAGTAGCCAGCCATTGACTCCATATACTGGGAGAGAGTTTTAACCAGTTCAGAGAAAGTGGGTCTGTCAGCTGGACTGGCCTGCCAGCATTGCAGCATGAGCAACTCATAGCTAATAGTCAGAGGAGCAAAATAATGAATTCCAATTTTCCGGCTATACGGTATATTCCAGGACATGTGACAATTGAGTGAAAAACATGACATTGTGATCATTTTATTGCTACTCTGACCATCCAGTAAATCTACCTACTCAATGCACAGAATAAGAAAAATTTGGCCACCCCCTATTTAAACTGACTTACATTTCATCACTACAAGCAGCATTCAATGGCTTCTCCATCCTGAACCCACTCTTGAGTAAAGACAACAACTGTGTTGGTTTGATACCAACATACGGAATTTCTCCTCCACTGAAAATCTCCCAGCAAGTCATGCCGTAAGCCCACTATACATGTGCATACATGAATACAGTATATAAACTCCAAGAACCAAGAAACATGAAGAAAGTGTACGTACTGCTCTTACAATGTCTGATTTCTCTGAGAAGACGTACTCCATTAATGATTCTGGTGCTAGCCATTTCACTGGCAACTGGATGGCCTCATCTTTGTCTTGTCTGAAGTAGTCCTTTGTCTCCAGCTGCTCAGAGAGACCAAAATCAGCCACCTTGATCACAAAGTGCATGTCAATCCTGTATCCACAAAACCCATTAATGTTAATACTATAAAAATATAAGTATGGAAACAGTATACAGTATTTTTTTGAGGGGGATTTCCGTGGCTTTCGTGGTTGACTGACAAACCACAAAATATTTACCCATGAATAAAGGCTGGGGTGTGGTTAACTCATACACGCTGTACATGAGCACGAAATTTTTTCCACGAATAAGTAAAAGCTTCAAGACTACGAAAATTTTACCCCTCGAAAAATACCTGTTATACGGTACATCAAGGATTGCTCATGAACCAATTGGCACTAATATATCAGCATTTCCAAGATGTGGGTATTTAATACTGTTTGTATGTGTGACACTTTTTATTATTATTTTGCTCCTAAGACTGTTACATACATGCAATTCCTGGCTGCCAGATCACGATGGATGAATCTTTTGGTAGCTAAATATTCCATTCCTTTAGCAATTTGTAAACACATGTCCTCAAGTTGCTTCATAGCTACATTCTAACAATTAACGAATAAACCAGAAATTAGATTGATCAGAGTCAATTAATTTTAAATTAAACACCTTTTCATTGGCATGGTCTTCAGACTCGAGGACAAGACATCCCTTCTCTTTCCTGAGGTAGGAGAGAAGACTGCCATTTGTCATGAAGGGCATGACAATAAAGGGGGTTGGTCCACCATCCAAACAGACACCAGTCAGAGGTAGGACATGGGGGTGATCAAACTGCTGCATTTTCAAACACTCTTTGAGGAGCTCATCCACCATGAACTTGTGGTAGAATCCTGAAGAAAATTCAGGATATATGCAGTGTATCATACGTACGGTAGTACGTATAGTAGGAATGGGCCGAATGTCCCATAGACACAATACAAAATGTTTATGATCATAAAAATCTAGCAAAACAAAATTAAGCCTTCAAACTTGCTCAGAGGCTCTAAC
>CAXIPT010000002.1:17003065-17019539 GCA_964030475.1 Tethya wilhelma | reverse complement strand
GTGTGTGTGTGTGTGTGTGTGTGTGTGTGTGTGTGTGTTAATTATTAAGAATTGAAAGGCCTGGCTAGTAACAAGGCTGTAAAATTTCAAAATTTCACTTACAAATACTGTGCTATGCAAATCAATTTTCTTGTAAGTTGTTAGGTTTACAAACCTTTCAATGTTTTGACTGCAACAACTTCCAGTACTGTTTGACCAAGGTCCTTCAAAAGACGACCTTTATAAACTATTCCAAATTCACCTTCAGAAAAGAGAGAGAAAAGCAAATCCACAACCATAATGTCTGAAAAGCTTAAAAATTAATAAAAATTATACACTCCCTCTACCAAATTGACCAAAATTCCAAAATAGTAAATAATCTCCAGCTCTTAAGATGAATTTTAATATTATGCATGTAAGCTGTAGGTTACCTTGCCCTATTAAGTGTAGAATTTTGAGGTTTACTGCCGGTATAAACAGCTCACAATGGATATCCTTGACTAAATCTGGATTACGGACAGTTCCAGTTATGATCTCTGTAACCTGAGGGCATTGTTCATCAGTGATGGTTGAAATCTGATCCTGAACTTTTTTTCTGTATGTGTAATTGCATTGTGTGTAATCACTGCAACATACCATATAGCCAGAAATATTGATGGTCAAAAAAATTGATGGTTTGCTCCACAGAATGTAAGATAAAACTACCGACAAATTTAAATTCAACAATTTACATGTGCATGTAATGGATGCATAATATATTATTATAATTATGGTGGCCAAAATATTGGTGGATGTAGCTGGACTTTTACCATAAAACCTTTATTATGATATTATTTCTGGCTATACACTAATACATGCAAGAATTCAGGAGTCACACAAACTTACAAGTTTGTAATTTTGGCATTTCCATTTCCATTTCCATTTCCATTTCCATTTCCATTTCCATTCCTAATTCTATTTATAATATTAATTCTATTTCTAACCTTAATTCTATTTCCAATTTTAATTCTGTTTCTAGTTCTACTTCCATTTCTATTTCCATTTCCAACATTTGTTTGCTTTCTCTTCAGACAGACTACTATTGTTAACATAACAGTTACTATAGCTATGGCTATTAGAAGTGCAATTGCTACGCCCACAGCTGTGGCAATAATGGCTGGATCAACTGTGACTGTTGATGTATTTGAACCTGCATGTTCATGGACAAGCAAAAATAATTACATTAATAATCAAGAGTGTGAGGAGAAAAAGTAAGTTAAATTGTACAATAATATGTGATGGCTGCATGTGCCACAAAAAGAAACTGCATCACATTATACGTACTGTTATACCAAACATGACCAGGAGCCTTACTTACTACTTTTGATTTAAGTGCAGTTACACTGAGCTACTATTATTGTACAGTAGCTAATACAGAGGAGGTATGACACAAGTGTTGCACCTTATTGGACTCAGCACTTAGGCACACATGATCAAATCGATATCCCGTTGCAAAGTATTGCGATCAAGTGTCCTTAATAATTCCAATCACATGATCCCAATACTTTGCATTGGTGTTGAATCAGAAAAGGCACACTCCTGTCTTATCTCCTCTGGTATATCACTGTTCAATATAAGAGTTTATCGTGACATTTTTGTATTCTTGGGCCATGGTCCCAGGAAATATGTATATTTGCATACTTGGTCCAAGTACAATAATACTGCCATTACTCACGCAATCATAGTAACTAGCTATGTGGCAATGCTCTGGTGGGAGTGTAGTCAGCTCAAATGTACATTTGATACGTTGTGTTTCTGTGTATCTGCACGCAAATAATTTTTATGTGATGCAACAGGAAATGTTGTGAACCTAGCTACCTTGAGCATCTGAATTTCAACACTGATTCTAGAAAATGCACACCAGATTAATAGGCATGGTCTGAGAAGCACAAAAGCCCAAATCTCAGCAACCACAGAGTTTTAGACAGCAAAAAATGTATTTCTACAAGATCATTCAAACTGATGAACGTAAGGTACCATCAATTTTGTCAGTAGAGCTGCCTTTCTTGAGATTTCGATTAAACAGACAGACGAACGACTACCGTAGCATGCATATCTATATATGCTTACATAACAAGCAGGCCAACTCCTGTCTGTCTTGCCAAGCACCACTGAACAACAACAACAGCAGCATTAAAAGCTAACTGCACAGTGCTAGTGTGGGGGGGAGCCTGACTTCCATGAATTTGAGCCTAACTTCCGTGAATTTTCGCGGAAGTTAGGCTCCACCCAACTAGCACAGTGCTGGGTGAAGGCGGGTTCACAATATCTGGTGCTGCGTCACGTAATAGTACTTCACATTTAATATTTGGTGATGCAATGCAACGCAACCCATTGACGCAGATTTAAGACAAATTGTCCAATAAGCTGCATGGCTACTGATTGATTACTCACTGGTAGTCCAGCTAAACATTTGTATGCTTAATAGCTATTTAACATTCCAGTGCTTCATAGATAAATATCTATGAGTGGATGGTATAGCTGGCTACAAATAAACATACCGAGAAGCAGGAAACAGCCCATGCTTGGATATGTATCAGCACTATATCATCTATGGTATCAGTCATGATGAGCAAGTATTGAAGCCACTGACACATAGTATGTATAGCTAGCTACGATACGTCTTTTACACAGCATACAGCTGTATGTGTATGAGCAAGCGCATCAAGAGGCTGTTGTAATGAAGGCATGGATGGTGCACAAGCCTCGGCACACTAGTGCACTTATTCCATGCTTGCTCATGAGGTATATTTATATATATTTGTAGCCTATAGTATAGATCTGAAGTGTAAAGTTTATTGGCTGCCTACCTTCAGTAGTGTCAGTGGTTGCAGTGGCCATGGTGGTGGGGGGCATAGTTGTAACTTGATGGCTCAGGGTGGCAGTATAAGTTTCAGTCTGCACACTTCCTAGTGAGACTCGACATTGTACGGCCTGTGTCTCATTCTCCATGATAAGGCGTAATGGAATTGTTATAGTGCTGTTCACTTGTCTCAAAGAATCACTCCTATTCATACTATTCATCACACACACTTCTGAGTCACCACCTTCACAAGAATTGTATTCTTGTCTAGCATATGTCCATTCTATTTCAAAATCACCACGACCAATTGCATTACAGCTAAACGTTGCAAACTCATCAACCATTGTCAAAGTCATCGGCTGTGGTTCCACTGTCACATTAAACCCTGCATTGAGTAGGGACAAAGGAGGAATACAGTGAGTGCAAGAAGTAGGGAATTATAATCAATTCAATACTTACCTAAAACATCAACAGAAACAAAGGGTCCATCCATTGGACTTGGGTCATCTGTACATTGGGATACATCGCAAAGTCGTATTCTAGATTGACAATAGTACTGTTCCTGAGAGAAGGTTGTGATGTAAATTACTAGACTTGATCCGTCCATAGAAAAAGGATCTAAATTGAGATCAACAGGCTCATCTTGTAAACCAATCCTTCGGTGGTACCAAGTGATATCATATGGAGTGAGTCTACCATCACTGAGAAGACCAAATTGAAAGGGGCATTCTATTACTGCTCTCTGATTCAAATATGCAAGGTGTGACACAGTTACTTCTCCATCATATATTTGAAATGCTGTAGCATACAGAAAGTAAAATTATGTAAAAAAATTTAGAGAACATGGTACTGGGTACTAAAGTTGTAGCTATAACTTACCACCAAGCAAAACACGGTCTGAAGTCTCACCAGAAGCTTCTATTCTACACCATGCTATTGTCTCGTTCTCAGGCCTGACCACCAAACGGAACTGTCTAGTCAGCATTGATTGATCAGGAGTCCCATCAGGGTCATCTGCACGTAGTGTGAAGAACGTAGCAAATTCATCATCTCCTCCACATTCAAGTAACCATTGCCTATTGGAATTTAACCTGGAGATCAAACTAGGCCCTTGACAAGTTATAGCTACTAGAAGAGCATACAGCAAACTAACTACAAAGATCACTTTAACAGACATCATGCATATTCAACAAACTCAAACATTGGTGGCTAAAGTAAGATAGCAGATCAGGAAGTTGAAAATATCAATAATTATGACAAGAACCCATACAGTATATGCTTCAATATGGCATGAACTATCAGATCTACTATGTTTGTGATAACAGCTGACCACATTACGTAAAAAATGTGCAGCGGTTACTGACCATGAATATACAAAATAATGTCACAAATTTGGTATAATAGTGCAGGAAGAAAAGATTGTCTGGTAAACTTATATATAGTCCAGTTTTCGTTTGGAATTGTGGATGTGAGAATTCCAGTGCAGTAATGGGACACAGATCAAAGACCTCCTGTGTAACTTAATAATAAATTATTTATGCATGTTATTTTAGTTTAGTTTGTTTTTATTCCCCTAGCTGTCCCCCTTCCCTGTTGCACCTCTTAATGCGGACACAAAGCTCCCTAAAACTTTAGGTAGCCACACCCATTTGGGTTCATGTGAGCACAATTATTAATAGTTATTGTTTGATCATGCCCAAGATGGCACCCTGTGTCACACTTTTTTTAAACTCAAGTTTTTCACATATATATATTTTCACTCTTAAAAGTGAATTTGAAGTCTTACTAGGTTGACTTAATAGGGGTAATTGAGGCTACACTCTCTCAAGGGTGGCCCCATATGCTTTACTTGAAAGCTGCATGACCAGTAACTACAAGAGTCTTACTTTGACTATAGTATTGACCATCACGTTGGTAAATATTGGAACTTTTCAATGCATTTCTTAGCAATACTAGCTCTATGAAATTACAAAATGTGTGATAAATAACACAATTTACTCACAGCTACATAGCTGTCATCGATTCACAGAGAGTGCATGTGAAGAGTAATGTCAATCCTATACCATATGGGACTTAATTTTCGCTGGTCTTAATTTTCACAGAGAGCGCTCCACAAACATTTCGTTGAAAAAATTTTGCGGTTAATGGATGGCTCTACCAGAAGTGCACTTTTCACGAAAAATTTCGTTGAATAATTTTCGTGGGTGGGGCTCTTTCAGCGAAAACAGCGAAAATTAAGTTGGTTTCCCGCTTCAGCAAACGCCTGTTTCTATATACTGAAAATACTACCTTATGGGACTTAAATTTTGCGAATCAGCGAATCACAATTGATCCATGGCATTGAATACCGTGTATAAGACAAGTAACTCCTCCAGAAACATGCACAAAGAACATCCAATTTGACTCCACCCTTTGACACTAAAGTTATGCATAAGTATGTATAGTCAGACTTAAACACATAATATCAATAAGATTTCTGTGGAAAGGCGGCTTTGGCAGCTACAATACTAGCCAGTACAATAAAACAACATAACATTTATGTACAAACTGTAGAATTAATTTGCACACATTAAGGGGGCAGAGGAATGAAAGGGGGAAGGGAGAGGAGAAGGAGGAGGAGAGCCTGGTCGCGAATAGTCATGTGTGTATTCCTTCCTGTTTGTGGTTTCCAATTAGTGGTCAGAGGACTCTTTGATCTAGTTTGCGTAGCGCTCTGAGTGGCTTAGAGTCAAGTAAAACTGTCATTTTCTCCAGTGTTGTTTCAGTTTTAATCACAAAGAGTGACACACAGCCTGTACCACCTGAATTTATCTACCCAGCAGAAACGGAACATGGTAAAATCATGATAAAATTCAGTACTCCACGTACCGTTCTGGTGCAAAAATGGCCACTAATAACAAATCTGTAGATAGCGAAGATTCTTTAGAATAGCCAAACGGTCAATATGGGCTGATTTCTGTAAATAACTGACAGCAATAGAAGCTTGTTGAATTGTTCAGAGCGCTATATATGCAAGCTAGATCAAAGAGTCCTCTGACTACTAATTGGAAACCACAAACAGGGAGGAACACGCATGTGACTATTCATGACCAGGCTCTCCTCCTCCTTCTCCTCTCCCCTCCCCCTTTCTTTCCTCCGCCCCCTTAATAGTATAGGAGGAGGAGGAGAGCCTGGGAACGAGGCTACACAGCTCTGATATTGATGCTGTCCACTTGAAGCAATTTTGTTGGAAGTTTACATTGTGACTTTTTTTCAAAGCAAATCACATGTTACTAGGTAAACAGAACTGTAGTACTATTCCCATTAGTAATGCAGAACACTTAAAAATGCAAATAACTTTTGCTTAGCAACTTCCAATACACACACACACACACACACACACACACACACACACACACACACACACACACTTGCTAGTATTTCTAACAACACACTAAGAGTACCTTGTTCTATTCAGACAATATTGGCATGCATGTATTGAGCTGCTTTTAAAAGTTTGTGAACAATGTCTTTCAAGGAGCATCCTGATTACAGCTAAACCATGGTCTCAAGTTGAGTGTCGAGGCTTGATTCTAAAAAAGTTATGAATAATTATAGCTATAGCATAATAATTGAAACTGAATGTTTACCTTCAGGGGGTGTCTGCATGGCAACACCTCCTGATGCATCAGCTGAAAGATCATGAGTCTGTACATGGGAATATGCTATTTTGTACTATCAATCTACAGGAGGATCTACAATTTCAGACCTGGAAAGAAAAAATGCACCTGAAAGTACCATTTTAGATGGGGAAATTTGTATGGGGAAGTTTTATAATGGCCGACTGAAACAAGTCGACACTACAGGCCATTGAAGGCACTACAATGACATTTAACTAGTGTTAAAGGTAAAATCACCATGTTTGTCTTATTGAGCTACCTAACATGAATTCGTAGCATAACTAAGCTTTGTTTATACCTGTACTAAAGGCAAAAAATTCCATTTTCACTAAAAAAGGGCACTTGGTTCCTGCCATTGAAACGTCTCCAGATTCTGTCTACGAGGTATTTAAAGCCTCTTTTGCATGAATTTTGCCACAGGATATTCAACACTACCTTTTCCCAGCTGACAGCCTGTAGGGACCAAACAAAATTAGTTAGTCAAGTTTACCATTTTTTAAAGCTTTCTGTATCACAGCTCTTGTTTTGCATGACATTGTATTGAACTGTTTACAAAAGTACAGTTGTATTTCTTACTATTTATGATTGACACTATTTTTAATGTTTTGCTTTGTTCATACCACAGCAAGAACTATATTCGAGCGCTATGTCATTTTCAGAACAAATGGGCACTAGGATCCAGCACAATCAGTTATCATGGATTGATAGGATACTTATGATATTTAACATAATATTAAAAAGTGCATGTGACTTTCCCTGAAATATGACAGATATTCAAGGGGAAAGATTGAAAATTGTTCAATTTTATAACTGACAGTGCATGTGCAAAGTATGTGACATAAAACGTGAATAAAATTAGTGCACAGAAGCAAAGTGCTCCTGCGCATAATTAAGTTCTACCCATAAGATTGTGACTACTTAGCGAGCAATAAATACTGAGTTCTTGACAGCTGTCATGAGACATGGACCATGCAATGATTGGCATGGAAACCAGAATGCACATGTTTTTGGCCTGTGACTGAAAATGTATAGGAAATTGTAGGTCACAGTGCAGACTATAATTATATAATATTATCAGTAACCATTTGATATTTACTGCAATACTATTAATTATTACTATATGGACTGCATATTTCAGTTCGCAACATAGCTAGCTCATGCACATACCGTTTGTCTCATTTCTTGATTGAATGCTCCAATATGGAAGTAGTCAGCCATTGACTCTATAGACTGGGAGAGAGTTTCAACCAGTTCAGGGTAAGCGGGTCTGTCAGCTGGACTGGCCTAGCAGCATTGCAGCATGAGCATCTCAGAGCTAATAGTCAAAAGGAACAAAATAGTAATAAACACAAGTTTATATCCCAGCTGCATGGAGTATGTATGCCAGGACAAGTGTGACAATTGAGTGAAAAATGACATTGTGATTGATCATTTTATTGCTACTCTGACCATCCAATAAATCTACAGGCTACTCCGCAATGCATGAAATAGGAAAGTCTCTTCATAGCTACATTCTAACAACAAAATTTCAGAACAATAATTCTATGACAAAACTGATCAATTATAGGTCTGCTCAGACAAACATTCTCTACAAGAAACAGTATTCAAGCAAGGAAACAGTAACTTTTATTACGCTTTCATTATCATGGTCAAACTTTAGGACAAGACATTTCTTTTCCTTTCTTGAGGTAGGAGAGAAGACTGCCATTTGTCATGAAGGGCATGACAATAATAAAGGGAGTTGGTCCACCATCCAAACAGACACCAGTCAGAGGTAGGACATGGGGGCGATCAAACTGCTGCCACCAAATATTTGTGGTAGAAACCTGAAAGAAATTAAGTCTTAATCATAGTATAGCTTAGTTGGGACAGCTAAATAGCTTGGATGTGGCTATTTGATCACCAATCACAAGTTCATTTCTAGTGTGCATTTGCAACAGTTATATAGATTGCCAGATTACATGCTTCCCATGCATTTCCACCATTATAGCTCACTTTTGTATACCTTTGAATTCATGAGTAATATGAAAGTACAATAAAGTGCACAATACATCACAAACCTTTTAATGTTTTGACAGCAACATACTGTTTGGCCAAGGTCCTTCAATAGACGCCCTTTATAAACTATTCCAAATTCACCTCCAAAATTAAAAGTATTAAGTTAGCTAGATTATCCACAACAATGCATTATGGGTAAATCCAAACAAATAATTATAACTACCTTGCCCTATTGAGTCCAGAAGTTTGAGGTTTACTGCTGGAATAAACAGTTCACGATGGATATCTTGAACTATATTATCTGGACTATGGACAGTTATGGTCATCATCTCTGTAGAGGATTGTTCTGTTCTGATTATGGACATTTTTTTGCCTTTTGAAACATACCACTACAACAACAGCTATAGCTATTGCTATAAGTATTAGAAGTCCGATAATAATTGTAACAATTACACTCACAGTTGTGGGATAAGTGGTTGGATAAACTGTCTGTACTCTCTTTCAGTGAAGTTGATGGTTGGTCCTGCATGAGATCTGGGTCACTAGCTATATTAGCAATGATATTAACCCAAACACAGAACCTTGTTAAGCCTCATTGGTATAGTTTTGCTTTCATCAAGGGGGGAGATTCTGTTCGTATTAACAAATATCTCTGGTCTTACACTGAATGTAGTAATCATATAGTCTCGAGGTCCATGTAGGTCACATTTAGTTGCATTACTGGATGACTGGGAATCACAGTAGCAAACTTTACTGAGAATAGCTAGCACCTTACGCCCACCTGAAATTTGAACATCTGCAGCAATTGGAGAACCGGTAGAGGGTAGTAAAACTTTAATACATATTAAAAATATTGATTTTGCATGTAAAAAGAGCTGCCAAATTAATGTAGCAGAGCAATGCTACCTATATCATACCTATAATATTATTGCTAGTATTGTTGTATTTGATGCTGCTGAACTTCCATTGCAAACCACATTTCCTGTGTCAGCTGGCTCAAATGTTTTGATGGTTAGTGTACTTGAAACGAAATCGTAGGTACCTATCATAATAGGTACCATAATAATTGAGAATTGTTTGTATGGCTTAATTTCAACCCTATTGTGNTTATGCTGTTCACAAACAATCCATCTACGGGACGGCCTATCACCAATTGATACCGAGTTTGTGCAAACAACACAGATGCGTTCAGTAAGCCCACGAAGATCGCTGTTGCTAAAAACTTATACATTCTATTTAAGCTAGCTGCTCTGAGCACGTTTTACTGCACTGAGAGGTTAATAATATCCTTTTCGATCGAACAATAGGCGTGGCTATAAATGTTTGAGACTATGTGTACAATATAATTATGATAATTATTAGTCCTGAAACCATGTGCTTGCCTTCGTGGTGAGGGAATACAACCACACAATGAATTTACATCATACAATGTCTCTAGCCATGATTTCACTTATAATTTTGGAAACAACACAAAAAAATAAACAACACAAAAATAACAACAGCAATTGAACGATGGTTTTCCCCTTGTGTGTTTTGCGTGTTTAATAGTTTACCTTGACAGTGTGTTAGTATGGTATAATTATATAGGTAACCACATGATTCAGAGTGCAATTAATTCCATAATTGTACGATGAATCCTGTGGTTATTTGTTAATAGTATCATTTTATGGAGGAACAGATGCAATATTAGCTAATAGCTTTATTTTATAAAGGGATCGAACACAAAAAATCAAGGCTCATCCTGGTGTATAATATTGTGATTCCATACAGTATACTATTACTCCAGTCACCCATGCACATGAAGAAGCAAAGAAAATCATAATGAACAGCCTTCTGAAAGTCTGAATATTAACCTAAAAAGGTACAGCCACATTCACGACATTGTTATGTACTTCAAAACAGATGCATAAAATTTAGGAAATAGTTTACCCTTGGTATAATTCCAGCCACATATTCTTTTATAATAATATTATTATGCACATGAAGAAGCAAAGAAAATTAAAAGTGAAAAGTCTGAAAATTAACCTAAAAGATACAGTACATCACATCATGACATTGTCTATGGTCTATATATTATGTAAACATAATCACTTCATAATAGACACATGCAACTTTCACAAAGGAAATTACAATTATGATCGTTGCCCACAGTTTCTGCTATAGTATATCACTGGCCATGACATTGAATACCCTTTCCCATAGTTACATGTGTGTTTCAATAATAAATATCAACCAGCAAAAATACTAGGACAGAAATTAGAAGGGAAGAAAAAAATAAACAATTAAACGCAAAAAAAACAGCGTGCACACATGCACACACACACACACACACACACACACACACACACACACACACACACACACACACACACACACACACACACACAAATTATAGTTGCATGACCCTTAAGTGGGGGACATGTACACTCGATGCATGGTCAAGTGCCGCACACTAAAGGGCATGCAACTAGTTTGTTTGCCATTGACCCCCTGTGACCCCTAGCTACTCTACTGTCACCTCCACACAGCCAGCAACTGCCAATTAGCCTATAAAAACTTTGGTTGCTAGGCAATGGCAAACACACACACANCACACACACACACACACACACACACACACACACACACACACACACACACACACACACACACACACACACACACACACAGTGCTTCTAACACCACACTGAGCTGATTTGTAATCTTCTATGTAAATTCTTTCAAAAAGTATCTTGAATACTGCTATGAGCCATGGACACAAGTGGTGTTGAGATTTGATTCTACAGAAATTATAAATAAAAGCTTATCGTATAATACATTGAAACTGATTGTATATCTACCTTCAGGGGTTGTCTCCATGGCAACAGCACCTGATGCGCCTGACTACAACTGTTTCCACCATCTGAAAGATCAGGAGTCTGTACCTACATAATACCATCAAGGGCTTATAAACTAAAGTTGGAGTTTATATGCCCTTGATACTGTGACATTGTGTACCTTACTCTATTGTATGTTCTTGCATTGACTGTACTTTGACCTATGTAGCTATGTAATTAGTATACCAATGATGTAATGTGTGCCATGTGCGCATGTGCAGAGATTTAGAATAAGACGTTTGATGATGAACCGAGTTACAATACCATAATACTATATTTGCTACAACAATGTAATACTAATTTTATTCAAACCATGATTACATAGCTATAGCTAAATAAAAGATGGAAGCAAATTTATTATGTGAAACATTTTAGTACTGATGTGATGGCATACAAGGGCTTGAAGCATAATCAGTAGATTAGTAATATCTTAGATAGTCAGATTCATTCCTTATTTTTGATTTTTTTTATCACTTTTAAATGGCTCTGCATAAGTCTAGCAGGATACCAGACATTCGTATGTGCTAGAAAAGTAATTAATACTTGATGCTACTTGAACACATTCATCTTTTTGCAAGACAACTCCATTTATAGGAGTAAATCCTTACGAACTATTCATATATACTTTGAGCAAATTAGATAGAGGTAGTAATTAAATTGGTCGTTATTCAACGTATGTACACATGTGGTGAGGTCATAACACTGAATAATGGGAACTTCTGCATCACTGTGTGTACATAATTTGAAACTAAGAAAATTTCTGCCTGTGTTTTTGCCCCATTAACAGTATTTGTAGCAACAAAAATTTCCCACCATAAAATTAATTATTAATTTATAGACTGCAGTTTTGGTAGGTGTGGTCTAATTANACTTGTTCGAAGGCAACTTCCGGTCGCTAGTTTTTGCACGAAAATGATCTCCAGCACCTCCTGAACACTTTTATTTTCAATTGTATATTTTGATATAGAAAACTTGGACACACCCCTTCACGATTCACTAATTAAATTAGTGATAGCAAAAGTACCGCCCACTCAAAATACTCTCACCTTAATCATACGTACGGTAGTACGTATAGTAGGAATGGACCGACTGTCCCATAGACACAATACAAAATGTTGGTCACTATAAAAATCTAGTCAAACAAAATTAAACCTTGAAAGTTGCTCAGAGGCTCTTACTGACAAATTACTAACTGCATGCAAGGCCTAAGACTCACAATAACTTTCCACAGCTCTCGTGGAGAGCGCTAGTGGGAAGCCACCATAGTGCCATTTTTGTTCATCTAACTTACTTACTTACTTACTTACGTACGTACGTACTTCCTAACTGACTTACTTGAAAAGGATTTCCACAGAACCAGAATGTGTTGAGCCAACTTTGACAGCACAAAGTAAGTTCTTTTCATAGGTACTACATTCCTTGATACTCGTTTTGATCATAAATAGGCCTAAACAAAAACTATAGAAAGCTTTTAAACTTAGTATATAAATTCATGTACTACAATGCAGCCATCTTTGTAGGTAGGGTTCAAAGGTCATTATTCACGTGGCATTATTATGCGCATGCGCATTAGCCTCTTCCAGCATAAAGTAGTGCATTTAGCCTCTACTCAAGCTTTTTGTAGGGACTAACCAGTCTCTAATAGTCTCCATACTGTAGTGTTGAAAAAAGTGAATGAACAAGTAGTAAAAATTTCAAAAAAAATAAATAGTGTAGGAATGGGTAGTGCGTTAAAAAGTATTGGAACAAGGCATGTCTCAATTTCGGCACATGACTACTTCATTTTTATACCCAACTCTTGGCTGGCAGTCCAGTTTAAGTTACCTGTTTGTTTTATAATAATTTATTTTACTTCACAGCATAGCCAACTGATTAGTAGGAATTTTAACCAATACAAAAATAAGCTGTGATATATACTATTGTCGCACATGCATCATTGGATTTATGACACTGAGGATCCATAATATTATGCATGAGGGATCAAAAATAAAAATGAAGTAGTCATGTGCCGAAATTGAGACATGCCTTGTTCCAATACTTTTTAACGCACTACCCATTCCTACACTATTTATTTTTTTGAAATTTTTACTACTTGTAATATTATACTGAATCTGACAACCTCAACTACCTTCTTAGGTCATAACTATATACCTGCTTCTGAACAACTCTCGCTCGCCTAGCTTCTCTTTGCTCAGGCGTTTCTCGCTCCATATGCTCCCTGTAGAGTTCTCTTCGACGTTGGAGCCTTCTTTCATGAGAACTATCCATTTCAATGCAAGCAAAACTTTTGTAGCCAAGGACATTGACGTCTCCTCATGGAAATTCGAAACGAATCCTTAGGCATGCATATTGCAACACATAGTGGCACTCATAACATACCGTAAGTTAAATTTTTATTCTACGTAATGTGGCATGCGAACAATTAGAAGAACGAACGACACGACAGACAAAATTGCCATTCAACACACTGGGTGGGCTCGCTCCGGCTCACCCAATTATCGTAAACATGCATTCTGATGCAGAGCAATGTTTACTTACATGCATATGTTACATTGGTTTTCCTGCTACGGATAGTTGCTGTATAGTTCATTTCAGGCGGTCCAATCACATTGGAGGCCACACAATAGTAGAAGACCCCAGTGCGACTGGCAAACTCTCCCTCTGTGATGTTGGGAATAACCAGTCTCCCATCATCCATCACATACTGTTGATTCACCATGATGTCATCTCCCATGAACCACATCACAATTGGTTGGGGGTCACCTTCCACTCTACAGTCCAACACCAAGTTAGCTCTGTTTCCGTGGGCATCTGTTCTAAAGACCACAGTGTCTCTGG
Source organism: Tethya wilhelma (assembly GCA_964030475.1). Lineage (NCBI taxonomy): Eukaryota > Metazoa > Porifera > Demospongiae > Tethyida > Tethyidae > Tethya > Tethya wilhelma. The sequence continues at coordinate 17,005,347 of CAXIPT010000002.1, read as the reverse complement.
GCTCCATAGTGATATTGGGGGGCACTCCTGCTGTTAACACAGCAGCTGAATGCGGGAGGAAAGGATAGTATAATTAATTTTATATGCATGATTGGCCTCTAGTCATTAAATCACATTAATTTTAGTAATTAAGGTTTGATACTATCAAACTTTGTTTCCTTCATTAAAGGAACTGTGTCACTATAATATTATAAGCACTGTTTTGTTACCAAAAATAAAGTTTTGTGACATTTTTTGTTGACAAATGCGCAATATCAGGGTTCTCCCCAGAATGGTTGATCAGAGTGGTGCCAGAGAAAACATCAAAGCATTCTTGTGGTTTTTATGCATTCTTTTGATTAAAATTAACCACATCAAAGGGAATTTAGCATGACCAGAGTGATGCGGCACCGCTCTGACAAGCTTTAGGGAGAACCCTGAATATACGTACATACACGGAGCTAATACCCGGGCGTGGTACCCAGATCGCGCAAAAAACAAAACAAAAAACGTCACAAACGGTCATAGAACATCATAAAATGTCACACATTTTATTTTTAGTAACAAAACACCGCTTATATAGTGACACAGTTCCTTTAAAGGTGTTCTGTCACGGAAGTGATTTTAGCAAATTTCATGTCCCGAAAAAAATCAATATTCAAATTTAATTTGATTGGTCAAGCATACATCATCAGAATGCAATTATTCCAAACATTATATAATGTTAAGACAGGACCAGAAACCTTAATGCTTTTATGAGCTCCTAAGGTAGTAATAAACAGCTGAATACTATCATACGTACGGTAGTACGTATAGTAGGAATGGGCCGACTGTCCCATAGACACAATACAAAATGTTGGTCACTATAAAAGTCTAGTCAAACAAAATTAAACCTTCAAAGTTGCTCAGAGGCTCTTACTGACAGATTACCAACTGCATGCAAGGCCTAAAACTCACAAAAACTTTTCTCAGCACTCGTAGAGAGCGCTAGTGAGAAGCCACCATAGTGTCATTTTTGTTCTCCTAACTTACGTACTTACGTACTTACGTACGTACTTCCTAACTGACTTACTTGAAAAGGATTTCCAGGGAACCAGAATGTGTTGAGCCAACTTTGACAGCACAAAGTAAGTTCTTATCATGGGTACTACATTCTTTGATACTCGTTTTCATCATAAATAGGCCTAAACAAAAACTAGAAAGCCTTGAAACTTAGCGTATAAATTCATGTACTACAATGCAGCCATCTTTGTAGGTAGAGTTCAAAGGTCATTATTCACGTGGCATTATTATGCGCATGCGCACTAGTCTCCAGCCAAATGAAGTGCATGTAGCTGCCACTCAAGCTTTTTGTAGGGACTAACCAGTCTCTGATAGTGTTTCCACACTGTAGTGTTGAAAAAAGTGAATGAACAAGTAGTAAAAATTTCAAAAAAATAAGTAGTGTAGGAATGGGCAGTGCAGTAAAAAGTATTGGAACAAGGCACGGTCTCAGTTTCGGCACATGACTACTTCATTTTTATGCTCAACTCTTGGCCAGCAGTCCAGTTTTAGTTATATACCTGTTTTGTTATGGTTTACTCGATTGCTTAGCTATAAGTGATTATAGTTATACTGTAGAAATTGAACCAATGCGTGCAATAAGCTATACGTATACGGTACTATCAGTGTACAGATTATTACAATAGGACACTGAAAAATCCATATGAGGGATCAAGAATAAAAATGAAGTAGTCATGTGCCGAAACTGAGACCGTGCCTTGTTCCAATACTTTTTACTGCACTGCCCATTCCTACACTACTTATTTTTTTGAAATTTTTACTACTTGTTATTATATGAGTAGCCGCAAATTCACAGTACATGGAGTAAAGGGAGGTTCACAATATTTTCGGCTGAATTACGTAAAAATTATTCATGCACAGATATGCAGGAACGCAATGTATCAAATGTACATTTGGACAATTTTCTAACTCTGTGTCAGCACATTGCGCTGTGTTACATCGCCAAATGCACACGAAGTATTATTGCATGACGCAGCACCAGATATTGTGAACCCGCTATATGCAAACACGCACATTTCTGGTTCCAAGGAATAAAAAAACATCCTGAAATGTCTAGATTTCTATTGACTACATGAATATGCTATCATACGTACGGTAGTACGTATAGTAGGAATGGGCCGACTGTCCCATAGACACAATACAAAATGTTTATGCTCATAAACTTTCAGAGAATGACAGCTAAACCTTCAGACATGGATTAAAGCCTCCCTTGGATAGTTTTCTAAGTGCATGCATCAACA
>CAXIPT010000002.1:16974005-17003036 GCA_964030475.1 Tethya wilhelma | reverse complement strand
GTAGTTGCTTCTCAGATAACTCAAGCTTTTTATAGGGACTAACCAGTCTCTGATAGTCTCTTCACTGTAGTGTTGAAAAAAGTGAAAGAACAAGTAGTAAAAATTTCAAAAAAATAAGCAGTGTAGGAATGGGCAGTGCATTAAAAAGTATTGGAACAAGGAATGGTCCAATTTTGGAACATGACTACTTCATTTTTTGTGCCCAAGTCTTGGATGGTATTAATCTAATCCTGCATTAATGTGATACTGATAAGTACAGATCATTCTTTGAACCATTTACGACAATAATAGCTATGCATGAGGGATAAAAATGAAAATGAAGTAGTCATGTGCCGAAATTGGGACCATTACTTGTTCCAATATTTTTTAATGCACTGCCCATTCCTACACTGCTTATTTTTTTGAAATTTTTACTACTTGTACATACATCTATCCCCTAGGAAGTAACATTACAATAAATACTGATACATGCAGTTTCTTTATAATTAATGTCCACGTGTCAGCTTTCAAGAAACAAAACACTCGAAAACTGAGCGTAAAAAGCAAATGGGAGTCAAAAATAGAAGCTTGATAGCTCAAGAAGCATATATTCGTTTCAGGAGCCTTGCTTAGCCATTAGATGGAGTTGAGAGCATGCATGAGAGTGTTACCTTAGTCTTTTTTCCAAGCTCAAAATTTGTCACCGTGACGCAAAACTTTTCTGCTACTTACCAGCATTGAGGCAAATGTGAAGCAGCATAGTGATAGGGTATTATGATCACCTAGTACACAAACCTCTTCCTTATTAATATTTTCCTTGAAATAATCTATGTAGAGACATAGGGCCTGGAAATGAGGCTACCAATTACCTACTATTGAGTCTGAGCTTCCAATGTATTTTAAATCAGATAGAGTATCATACAGGGCAATTTTATTTTGAGGGAGGGTTTAACTTTCACAGTTTTTGGAGATCACAAAATTACATGGATGAGCTGTGTGACACCCATGTATATGTTACAGAGAATTCAGGGATAAGAATTGATGGATGGATCATCGAAACCCAAACAATTTTTCTTAAACTAAAAGAGATTGGACAATTTTACGATGAAATTTATGATGTACCCAGATTTTGGGTACAAACTGGCGCATGCGCAGTCAATAGATACCAAGCCCTCTTTTGGGGGCCTGGGAACGAGGCTAGGCGTGGCGGTACTCATCGCTGAGCGACTAATGGTCATGATCTTCGCGGTAGGATCGTGATGGTAGGTTTTAGAGCGACGTTTTTTCCACAACCCTTTAGAGGATAAGCTTGAAACTTGCTACGTAGGTGCAGGGATAGTTAGGCTATATAGCCACAGTATCGCTTTTGTAAGCCTTGTTAGCTAGCTGGTAAAAAAGCTTTAGACAAGCAGCTATGTCCTCGCGTATTAGACCCTCCCGTACATTGGGCTTTTTTTACCAGCAAAAGCTTCTCTAAGCAACAAGACTTGGAGTATTGTTAGCTTGATTGTTGCTTAGCTGTATCATAAAAAGAACTTTGCCCAATCTCTTTTAGTTTAAGAAAAACAAAAAGAAGGCGTAGCTACTAAAAATTTGAAAATTAATTCAGCGGATGACGTCATTCGCTTCAAAAAGAATTTAGCAGGTAAAGAGTTAATACAAAAGCCATACCTATACATACTACATACAAGGTATATACATGTATATACCTTGTGATTGGATCTGAAAATTCATTTCAGCTTGCCCAGCCTCATTTGTTCCTCGGCAGATGTAGCGACCATCGTTCTCTGTCGTTGCATTACTCACTTTTACTCTCGAGACAACAAGCGGGCCCTCGGGGATCACAGAGATATCTATCTTCCCCTCATCCCTCTGTAACATCGTGTCATCTTTGAACCATTCCACCTGCACTTTAGGCTGTCCACTAATGGAACACTCCACAAAGAAATTTTCACCAAGTAGAGGATTCTCAGTATAAGAGGAACTGAAAACACTTGGAAAAGCTGCAATTGAGAAGATCAAACACACAAAGCTTTAATTGACCATTGTTCACGGACTTAAGAGACAATACATTGACAGCTTGTGTTATACTTACTACAGAATGGAAAGTTTCCTTCAGGCATAATGTCTCTGCCTTCAGGGCTTGTCTGACAGGAAAATCCATCATCATCATCTTCCTCACTCACACCATTGATTTGCAGCTGAATACACGTGCATAGGAGGATGTGCAGATATATTTAAGCGCTATCATAATATAGTTGGGTGTGGCTTACTTCATCAAAGAACGGCATGGTGTATCTCTCAAAGGGGGGATCCCCTAGGACCACTCTGGAGTTCCCACGGACGAATGTCACTTCTGGTCGTGGGAAACCATCAACATTACATCTCACAATTGCCACACTGTTGTTCAACAAACACGGAACTCTAGTCATTTCTCCTTCAAGAGTGAGAGTTATGTTAGCAATAGAGACAGGTCCTAAAGGGGGGAGGGGGCACAGAGACTAATCATTAATTTTAATCCTCTATCATGGTGTTATAATACAACATACTTGGTATAGTGATAAAGGCTCTGGGTGACACTATGACTAAATTCAAGGAGGTAAACAGAGCAGAGTAGTTCCCTGATGTCTCCAAGGTGAGGTTATGAATGGTTACAGTGAAGTTGTATGGGGAGGATGCACCTGTGGCACAGGGGTCAGAGATGGTGTATCTGTTATCATTCATGATGTTATTTCCATTGAAGCTCCATCGGACAGAGGGACATGGATCAGCTTCTACAACGATGAAGTAGTCAAAGTTTTGTGTGCCTTCTTGCCTCACAACAACAGCTCCAAAGTCTCTATCTTCAACTGCTTCCAATAATGTAGCTATACGAATGACTGCATGATATAGAGAAAAATTGAATTATGTCACAATTACATCAATGGTATATAAATTAGTGGCCTATACTTGCTCCTCTGACTTCCAGCACCCACGATCTTATATCTGTAGCAAACTCATTGGAGGCAGAGCACTGGTACACCCCAGAGTGTGATGGACTGGGCTGGACTATTGTCAAGGTGTTCTCTTCAATGCTGATTTCATTGGCATTGTCGCTGCGTACCTCCTCCCCATTGATGTACCACACCATATCAGGCACAGGGATCCCTTCTGCTTCACAGGTGAAAGAGATATTCTCTGCTTGTCCAACCACAAAATCACGTTCATTCTTTGGATAGGAGGTGATGATTGCTCGTTCTGTACACATGCACGGGCAAGGAAATGATTAAAAATTTAATACTATATTATTGCTTTAAACAAACAAACTTACCATAAACTCTAAGGTTTCCGTTTCGTATAGTTGAGCCACCAGAGAACCCAATCTGGCATTGAATGGTGTACATGTTGCTAGTTGGAGTAGAAGGAGGGATTTGGCTCATTAATATTGTCCCTCTGCCATCGGGAGCTGAAACTGTAATGTCTAAATCTACTGTTCCATTAAGCAGCTCACACTGAGTAAAAATTCCAGGAAAACCAGTGCCAAAGGATCCCCCAACATAGCTGAACTCCACCTCACTGTCTGTTACAAAAGTGGTGACATCACCAATCTGCTTGTATTCCACCAGCTCATTCACAGGGAAGCCATCAGTAATGAAGGAGTGGATCACTCTACTAAGTTGACGATTGAACAACAAGGCATTGGTCACATGACAGCGATACTGCTGACCAATCTGCTTAGCAGTGAGATCATAGATCGCAAGATAACGGCCATTTTCCAGGAAGTGGATATTATCAGTCTCCTGTACTCTATTAGCAGTGCTTGGATTAGCATTGTTATTAACATCAGTGAACCACTCTATCATAGGAGGAGGATTGGCCTCTTTGACGTCACACTTCAGCGCTACATTAGACCCTACTTGCACTCGTTTAGTTATAATTGACCAAACATCAGTGAAGCCTTCAAAAACTGTTGGAAAATAACATAATAAATATCATGTCATACGTATGTACCCAAGTTAATCATTGTTACTGAACTTATTGCATTACCATGACCAATACTATAATTAACAATAGCATGCACACCATACAGTATTGCTTACATACATGCATATGTTACGTTGGCTTTCCTGCTGCGGACAGTTGCTGTGTAGTTCATTTCAGGTGGTCCAATCACATTGGAGGCCACACAATAGTAGAGGACCCCAGTGCGACTGGCAAACTCTCCCTCTGTGATGTTGGGAATAACCAGTCTCCCATCATCCATCACATACTGTTGATTCACCATGATGTCATCTCCCATGAACCACATCACAATTGGTTGGGGGTCACCTTCCACTCTACAGTCCAACACCAAGTTAGCTCTGTTTCCGTGGGCATCTGTTCTAAAGACCACAGTGTCTCTNACGGGGGAGGAAGGATATTATAACACGCTACATAGCTCTTTTGGTATGCAATTATGAAGCCACAATTTCTCAACATTGACAAGCCCATTTTCCAGACCCAGCCTAATTCCAGTTCTAAGAGCTTCATGAGCGCCGTACATTCATTCCATCAGCTGCCCTGCTATAAATAGCATTGTAGCAGTCTATTATTATGGAGATCTTAGGGACCACGCCACGGCGCGTTCCAAACTACAAGTACACACAAAGCTTGGTACAAGTTGAGCCATTGTTAGTGGCAATAATAATTCCCATTGACGTACATACACACATAATACACGATGCAGATAGAGAGAGATATTTAGAAACGAACAAAAAAGCGAACAGAACAGTCAACAAACAACACCTACTTCCATGGTTGGCCACCGCGTGGTTGATGAACACAACCAGTACAAGGAGACTCAAAACAGACGATCGCTTGCTCGGTAGAAACATGACTTCGCTGATCGGCGATCTACTTCAGACTAGAATGAAGACAGTAGCTTCTCGTGGATGATTTTTCAAAGACGAACTACTTTCTCGCCCGTCCAAACAACGCTCAAAACACACACACACCTTCGTATTCAAACCGCAATGTGTACACCCAAAGTGCGAGATTGTATTTGCTGGGGTTCATTTACTGCGCATGTCCAGAGTCACGCCCCCACATTCCGTAAACGTAAACATACATGCATGTTGGAGGTAGGTGTCCAGAACTAGAAAGAGAAATGGGTGGATTGCGTGTCACTGTGCTGGTGTTCGTCTGTCTCTCCATTGCAGTAAATCATATTGGTACGTTACAATTTCTTTTCTGATCTGCTAGTTGTGGTCAATCTAATAGTACAGCTGTCCCATAGTTTATGACATACGAAGAGTACTTACATATATTTTTCATGTCTTTGCAGCTGCTCAAGGCTCGCTCCAGTCCACTGCAGTAGCTACAGACGCTAATGTCACATTAGAATGCCACNAACAGCTCCAAAGTCTCTATCTTCAACTGCTTCCAATAATGTAGCTATACGAATGACTGCATGATATAGAGAAAAATTGAATTATGTCACAATTACATCAATGGTATATAAATTAGTGGCCTATACTTGCTCCTCTGACTTCCAGCACCCACGATCTTATATCTGTAGCAAACTCATTGGAGGCAGAGCACTGGTACACCCCAGAGTGTGATGGACTGGGCTGGACTATTGTCAAGGTGTTCTCTTCAATGCTGATTTCATTGGCATTGTCGCTGCGTACCTCCTCCCCATTGATGTACCACACCATATCAGGCACAGGGATCCCTTCTGCTTCACAGGTGAAAGAGATATTCTCTGCTTGTCCAACCACAAAATCACGTTCATTCTTTGGATAGGAGGTGATGATTGCTCGTTCTGTACACATGCACGGGCAAGGAAATGATTAAAAATTTAATACTATATTATTGCTTTAAACAAACAAACTTACCATAAACTCTAAGGTTTCCGTTTCGTATAGTTGAGCCACCAGAGAACCCAATCTGGCATTGAATGGTGTACATGTTGCTAGTTGGAGTAGAAGGAGGGATTTGGCTCATTAATATTGTCCCTCTGCCATCGGGAGCTGAAACTGTAATGTCTAAATCTACTGTTCCATTAAGCAGCTCACACTGAGTAAAAATTCCAGGAAAACCAGTGCCAAAGGATCCCCCAACATAGCTGAACTCCACCTCACTGTCTGTTACAAAAGTGGTGACATCACCAATCTGCTTGTATTCCACCAGCTCATTCACAGGGAAGCCATCAGTAATGAAGGAGTGGATCACTCTACTAAGTTGACGATTGAACAACAAGGCATTGGTCACATGACAGCGATACTGCTGACCAATCTGCTTAGCAGTGAGATCATAGATCGCAAGATAACGGCCATTTTCCAGGAAGTGGATATTATCAGTCTCCTGTACTCTATTAGCAGTGCTTGGATTAGCATTGTTATTAACATCAGTGAACCACTCTATCATAGGAGGAGGATTGGCCTCTTTGACGTCACACTTCAGCGCTACATTAGACCCTACTTGCACTCGTTTAGTTATAATTGACCAAACATCAGTGAAGCCTTCAAAAACTGTTGGAAAATAACATAATAAATATCATGTCATACGTATGTACCCAAGTTAATCATTGTTACTGAACTTATTGCATTACCATGACCAATACTATAATTAACAATAGCATGCACACCATACAGTATTGCTTACATACATGCATATGTTACGTTGGCTTTCCTGCTGCGGACAGTTGCTGTGTAGTTCATTTCAGGTGGTCCAATCACATTGGAGGCCACACAATAGTAGAGGACCCCAGTGCGACTGGCAAACTCTCCCTCTGTGATGTTGGGAATAACCAGTCTCCCATCATCCATCACATACTGTTGATTCACCATGATGTCATCTCCCATGAACCACGTCACAATTGGTTGGGGGTCACCTTCCACTCTACAGTCCAACACCAAGTTAGCTCTGTTTCCCTGGGCATCTGTTTTAAAGACCACAGTGTCTCTGGGCTCCATAGTGATATTGGGGGGCATTCCTGGGGAGAAAGGATAATATTAATTATTCCATGCATTAACATAGTTGGTGTGAATGTGAGCAAGCCCCACATAATATATGTGTCATGACAATCGAGACTCTAACTTCCAGCTGTGTGATGTCTGTTCCAGGATTCCATAAGTAACGCTTCCTGTTCTAGTTTTTGGGCTTCTTATATGGGCCTATCTTATGTACATGGGTGGAATAAGGGGGATAATCCTTCAATTAAATTGTTAATTGTACATAATACAAGGGGACTCTTTACATAAGATAGACCCATAATACAGGGGGACTCTTTACATAAGATAGACCCATACTACAAGGGGACTCTTTACATAAGATAGACCCATACTACAAGGGGATCATCATACATAAGAAAATTAATGTTAGAGATCAAAGTTATGTAAGAATAAAAGAGCCATAATATTAGGGGTCAGTTTACACAAAAAAAGAGCCATAATATCACCAGGTCATTTTGTTATAAAAGTGTTCTACCAATCCGCAGCTAGCCAGCTAGCTCGTGATGAAATGTTGGCAAGTAGCCACTCCCATGCAACAGTACAGTAGAGACTGATGATGTGCTGTATTGCCAGCCTCGCGAAGCTATACATTGGTATGGGTGCCTTGGAAGGGGTTGGGGTGACACTGATATGTTCGACTTTACATTGGTTTCTTCATATAATCCAGAATAGCTGGTGACCACTTGGTCTGAGGCATTCTCTGGAGCATTCACCAGTGCAGGGTTTTTTTTATTGGGCCCATGGATCAAAGGATAACTTTCAAATTCAAGTCTATCAACTGGTGGAGAAAGATAAGTACTTAGTGCATGGGGTCAGGGCCACTGTTCAGTCATCCATGACCCATAGTAGGCCAGTATTCCCATGCAGTACGGTAGTACTGGGTACATAGGAATGGCACGGATGGCCCATTAGCGCAATACAAATATTCACGCTAATAACTCTGCAAAAAATGAGCGCTTGACACTAAAAGGCTTCTAAAGCTACTTCTTAGCTCATTCTCTTTCAAACAAGCCCAAAAACATGGCCTAAAACCATCGCTAAGGTACCGAACTAAAATATGCCAAACCTCCAATTTTCTCCATCTTCTTCTTCTTCTTCTTCTATCTTGATACGACTTTTCTCAAAAAGCACTCACTTTCAGAAGTTGATTCTTGAACGAATAGACGTGGTTTCTTTGTCTTCAGGTCCTTTTGGCATCGTTTTTTCATGTCTCTCATTGAGTCGCTAGATACAAGGCGAAAAGCGCCTTCTCCATATGGCAGCCATTAATTTCTACACTCATGCATAATTCATAAGCTACTTGAAAAGTCAAAATGACGACCCTTTTCCAGATAGACAAGTGTGCGTTATTTGGAATTGGAGTATTCGCTGCTTCCTGCTTTTAGTATCTATGTTTTAACTGAAGATTTCTAGTTGTGCTGAACTCTCTGTAATATTTCAGTCTTCAATATTTACGAGGTGAATACTTAATTACACTTATATGTAGTTGTGACTATAAGAAGATGAGAAAAGCCAATAAATTTGTTAGAATCTAAGAAACAGCTCCAGCCTCCTGAGACGCTTCAGTTCAGTACTTTTATACTGCCATGCTGATAGCAAAAATTACATAAGCTATAATGTCCCTTGCTGATAGTGTACAAGACTGAAGTAACTACCATATACACGCAAACTCAAATATGATTCGTAGAAGTATGAAAAAATGAGAACAAACAAGTAAAAAAAAACATTGGAAATGTATTGAGACATAGGAATGGTTAAATCGTAAAAAGAAAGCAAACAAGATGGAATGGCTGTTTGAGTGTGTAAAGAATTATTCCTATGGGCAACATGAGGGACTCAATATGGAAAGAGAGTCATGGTAATACATGCAGCCCACACAGGAAGAATTCTGCACACACTCAAACAGCCATTCCATCTTGTTTGCCTTCTTTTTACGATTTAACCATTCCTATATGTCTCAATACATTTCCAATGTTTTTTTTTTACTTGTATACAAAGTACAAGCAAGGATGTCTATATTTATTGTTTACTTCTTACCATAAACAACATCAACAGAAACAATGGGTCCAAACATTGATCTTGGGTTAGTTGGACATCGTGGCAAGACATTACAAAGTCGTATTATAGCTTGACAATAGTACTGTTCCTGAGAGAAGGTTGTGATATTGGTAATCACTAGACTCGATCCATCCATAGAAAAAAATTCTGAATTGAGATCAACAGGCTCATCTCGTGTACCAATCNTGCATATGTTCAATGTTCTTCCTATAAGGCTCTCCGTAGTTTAAATTTTAGCGTACAATGCTCTACATGTGTCATATGAAATACACGTACACGTAATCTTTATGCTGTATATACAGTGGAACCTCTCTCTAATGGGGAAAGCCAGTTTGTCTATTATAGCAAGGTGTCCTTAGCAGAGAGGTTCGGTATGTTTTTCAGTATTTATTAACATATATATCCTATTTAGCCTTGTATCCTAGGTTACAGCCAGAGAATAAAAGTGATATTTTCCTGTTTGTGGTTAGATATTTCCCTGCTCATGTACTTTTACAAGAAAACATGTTTTTGAACATAATTTACTACTGGCATATTTGCATATGCAGTACGTATGGCCCATTGCAACAATTTTTACCTTGGTAACCATTGTGGGTTAGTTTACAGCTGTTTCTTTGTTTAGCAAATTAAGAAAAGAAAAACATTACAGTGCTGCAGACTTCTTTAGTCATGGAGTGCTAAGCTTTGTTTCTTCGACTCAAGCGCTAGTTTATTTGGCACCACCCAGGAAACTCCTCCCAACAACTAGTGCTTTGTGCAATAGCTGCATTAGACAGTGATAGCAGAGAGAAAGTTTAGTGATTTCTGGAAAAGTAAGTTAGTTTGTGTTTTCTGATACAAGATTGAAGTTTTCTGATACATGGTTGAAGTTTTCTGATACAAGGTTGAAGTTTTCTGATACAAGGTTGAAGTTTTTCTGAAACATTTTGCTTTTCCAATACAAAGTTTGTGCTTTCTGGACAATTTAGCGAATGTCGAGCCGTCATTTGTATTTCTATTGACCCTTACCTATTTTGAGACGACACTGCAGTCAGAAAAGAAACCCGTTACAAGCTTGCAAGAGAAGTCAAGGCAGGTTTTTTGTTTTAATTGAAAAAATAACCGTTGCTGGGTATTTTTCTTACTAGGCATATGAGCTCAAACAACCAATCAGAACGGATATATAATACCTATACCATAGTAGTACGGGAATTATGGTGATAACCATAATTCCCTACTACTATGGTATAACTATAACTTAATAACGACTATTCAGTGTGTGCATGATGCGTATATTACTGATGTACAATAAAAACATTTAAAAAAACTCATCTAGCGTAGATCCTGAGGCAATGTAAGACTTAAAATCACGGCATAAATATAGACAAACTGCCATGCTCATAATTTATAACATGTGTGTTTTTTTAAGTGTGTGGTTAATTGTTCATTATAGCGAGTTCGTTTGTCATATTGTTGTGCATAAAAGTGTGGCTGTTATATGGAATAGCAGGGTGTCCACTGCCAAGTTCAGGGGGTGCTTTAGTACTAAAGTGTATGGAGCTACAATTGCATGGGACTAGGGAAGTGTCCATAATAACACAGATGTCCACGCTAGAGGGGTGTCTATCAAGTATGGTTCCACTGTATAATTGTCACCCCAGAAAAATGAAATTATATTGATGGGGATTTTTATTAGAACTACATTCACAGTAACATAAATTCTAATTATTATTTGATGTTTAGTTGAACGATTATCATGAGGCCAAATGAAAAACAAGTGCTAGAACTGAGTATACCACAAAGCTGCAAAGAATACAAAGAGTACTTTGATTGACTTCAAGATAAAATTTGTTCAATTTCTGTACTGGATGAGTTGCTGACTGGTATGTCCAACAGTTCAATTGCATTATGCAGCTGTACACAGACTTACATATTACGTACTTTATTTTAGGAATGCTATAAGCAATGCCAAAGGACAGGTCCTTAGAGTTTCTGCTGCTTTCTTTTGCGACATTGCTGAAAATGAACAGATTATTGTGTCGGATGTCCCTTCCGAAATATCTCCACAAGCCATTATTGCTGCTCAGAACTATGTTGACACTTGTCAGCATGCTGCATACATTGCTGGCCGTGGAAAAATAGAGCAGGAAATTCAACATCTAACAGCTATTGGTTAGTAATATATTAATTATAATGTATACCCCACAAGACAATGATTATTGTTGTTAAGCCTCAAAATGGCAGCAACATTATGCAAGAACATTAGTTATTCTACCTCAAAGCCTTACACCAGTTTACTCATACTTATTGTAATGTAGGCACCACATCTCTGGCAGGATCGTCCACAAGTATTTCATCTCTAATTAGATACTGTCTGCAGCTAGCAGGCAAAAATTAGCACCTAAGTTCTCTACTGGCTGCAAAGAAGTTTCGAAATAAAGGCAACAAAACTGCTGCCTTGGTAGCCTTTAGAGAAATGCAAAATGTAGGTCTTGGTACATTAAAGAAACAGAAAAGTCGCCGAGGAACATCTGCTGTAAGTGGATGATGTGCATGATGCAAGAAATTTTCAGGTATAGAATCACTGAGAAAAATTACCCTATAAGAAGATGATAAATTATACTCAACACCAATCCGTGCATGTGTGTGTGTGTGTGTGTGTGTGCATCTGCGTGTGTGTGGAGTGAATGAGTGTGAGCTATTGAGTGAGTGTGTTTGTGAGACCAGAGTAGATACATAATTATTATCATACAGGTTTATACATTTATCAAGGAGGAAGTAACACAAGACAACACTGATGTAATGTTTGGAAAACTTGCCACATTTGGTGTTAGTATAAGGGAATATGAAGAAACAATGAAGCTATAGATATATAGACCTGATATTGTTATTGCTTCAACCTCACAGTAAGTGGTTATTTTTCAATTAAGAGGTAATACAACCATATGTTTGTCCCCGAAACATGCATACACATATACCTACAGGCCTATTGCTGGTTTAAAACGAACTAGTGTCATGGTTTCCACTCCTTCACCTAGGCAATCACCAAGACTTTCAGATGCTAGTACCAGTAGAGAGAAAGAGAAGTAAGTATAACACTTAGTCTAGCTGATTTTTTGTAAACCACAGCCAAAGGATATTGTAGCCAGTTTTCTTTATATTGACTATAATTAATAATGGGGTGCTGCATGTCTTACTAAGTAATCGCTATGTTATAACAATTGTTTTTTGTATACAGATCGGTTCCGAAAAACCTATTCCCAGTACGGTAGTACTGGGTACACAGGAATGGCATGGATGGCCCATTAGCGCTATACAAATATTCACACGAATAACTCTGCAAAAACTGAGTGCTTAGCACTAAAAGGCNTGTAGCATCTGGCATAGCATAGTGATGCATTTTCAGCCACATCCAGGCTCCTTCATTACGAATAGTTTCTTCAAAAATACACAAAGAGGGGGAAGGCCTGGGAATGAGGCTAAGTATTGCATTTGTTATGTTGTGTTTTTGCGCACGTATAATTTTTATGTGATGCAGCGCAACAGGAAGTTATGTCAACCTACCTTAATGCAATTATGTGAATATGTGTAGTGAAAGCTATGTTCGAATACACTCACTCTCTCTCTCTCTCTCTCCAGGAGTGGACACAGGTGTTGTCGATAAAGAAGCTAAAGAGCAATACCGGCCTGGCTTCATGCACCATTTTGACAAGAAAGATGAAAATCAAAAGAAAAAAGTGGGTCGAAAACAAGTAGCTCAAGGACCTCACGATATTTCATACTACTTCCCTGATATCCCCGAAGGAATGGACTTCAGAGACTTTGTAAGTACTGTCACTATAGTCACACAAATAACATTAGTAATTACTCTGTGGGGAAGGGAGCCTGGGAATGAGACTATATGGTCTGTAAGCTGTTGGTGTTAACTTCTCTTTCTCTGCTTGTAGTTGAAAACGCTGACTCAGCAACAGCTAGAGGAGTACACAACAGCATTGGATAGATTCATGGACCAGGAGCTTGAGGCTCTCAGAAAACGCTACCATCAGAAAAGATTACCTATCCTACAAGCCATGGACGCTAAGAAGAAACAACAATTTCGCAATTGAAACACTACACTCTATATACTACAATAATATAGCAATCAGTAATCATAAGCTTATTATTTGCAGCTATTTGTTGGTTTTATTTGTTTGTTGTTTTATATATTTTTTCTCTTGTAATAATAATTATAATACATGCATGACCTGTATTGTTTACTATACATGGCCTAAGTCCCTCACAAAGTTGAACATTAAAGTTTCAAGAGTGAATTAGGGTATTATGATGAACAGACACTCTATTCACTGGCTGAATACACATTCTGAAACAGAAAGATTGAGTGATGAGATGAAACAAGACTTGATGTGACGTGTGTTATGATAATTATTATTTAAATGCAAGGAGTACAGTTCAACAAAAACGAGTACAATAATGACCATGACACACGGTGCTATGACAGCTTAACATTGTCATAGATAATAATACTTTGGAGTACCAAGTATTATATTGTTGACAATGCATACGTATATACATCCAACTGGTTAAGTGATAAAATATACGAGTAATATACTTGTACAAATACGTGAGCTAATTTACGTACATTGCAGGGGGTTGCACATACACAACCAAAAATTAATATACCACGACAATGAATGAATGTTAGTACAAACGAACAAAATGAGCTCAGAATTTAGCACGAGAATTCTCACTGGTCCAGTTTCAGTTGCTCCAGCTGTCTAATAACATCCTGCTTCCTGCTCAACTTGACTGCCTGGTCCTTATCCAACTCCTCCCCATTGGCCTGCTTCTCTTCAAGCTGAACGATCTAAATAGGAAATATATACCAACAACATCAACACAGCAATACCCCTGCTATATATAGTACCTGACGTGACGTGATGTTTGTCAACTTTCTCTCTAGCTCTGTCTTGTGAAGCTGATCCTTGTTTATTTTACCATACAATCCCTAACATCAACCAAAAAAATCAATTCTCAATTATCAACAAATGAGGCCACATTACCTCAAATCCATGTTGAGGTGGTGGAGGAGCTACTGGTTGTGGGTCCTGAGGCTGTTGTTGAGGGGGTGGCTGTGGTTCTACCGTGGCTGGAAGTCCTCCAACCACGACACTTGTGACCCGCCCCCCAACTAGCCCCTTTCCTCGACCTCTCCCTCGGCCCCTTCCCACGGGGGCCACACCAGGAGACACTGCCATGGAATATTTGTAAACCTGAAGGGAAAAAAAGGGCCAATGATGAAGAATCAAGTTGAAGCATTAACAGACAACATAACAACGCCAATCTTACTTGGGGTCCCATGCCTTCTCTTATCACTGGTAGTCTTGGGGTGGGGGTGTCTCTAACTGGAGCCTGTTCTTTGGTCGGTTTAGGTTTTGGCTCAGCCTTCGTGGTCTGTTTAGTTCCGTTTGGACCACTCAAGGGAGGTGGTGCATCAGAGAAGAGTCCTCCATCACCACGTGGGGCTATCACCACCGTATAATCTAGAGAGTGAGAAAAAACGTAGTTCAGACTCCTGCTATATTATTTATGTTTAGACTAGTTGGAAATGTGCTCAAGTGCGAGTCATGCAACTAAACTGTTCTGAAGTTTGTCTATTAAGTGTTTAAGGTCTCTAATCATAAATGAACTTGGAACTAGCTTTGAAGAACAAATAAGTAAAAATTAAAAAAAAAGAGATTGTTAAAGGCTTGATTACCTATTGTTGATTCTTTGCCTCCACTCATTAGTAAGGGGAGTGTTCAAGCACTCTGATCCCCCACTGGCTATGCTACTGTGGCCTTATGAGCCTTCACATAGATCAATCATACCAGTGGCCATAAAAAAAACCAAACCCTTGTACACACCATGCAACAGCAAGAAAGGTGATCAAAATGTTTTGATGCCATCAACAAGTCTTAATGGTCTGACCTATGCACAGATAATTCCTTTGCACATCGACAACACCCATACCTGCGATTCCCTTTCCTGTACTACCCCACTGTTTCAACTGCATGTGATCGATTGTATCGTACTCTGGGCTAATATAGCCACCCTTTTCATTCATACTGCCACTGCATGTATACCAAGCAACATGTGTATGCATGTATGAGAAAACAATAATTATATCAACTATACACTGCAAAAAAAAAAAAAAAAAGTAATATATTGTAGATAAGGAAGTTTTGCCTGTATAATTTCATTCTAATCTTACAGGCCTCTGCTACTGCAGCTAAAGTGACCGCTGCTGCGAGTCATGCTGCCATCAAGGTGACTGCGACGATCATAGCTCCTGCCCTTCTGTGAATATCGACCATCAGTTAGGCCAGGGTCAGGGGTGCTTCTATAGAAGTGGTGCACACACAGCCCTATCATGACTGCAGCAGCTGCTAGGAAGAGAAGCACAATGAAGACAGCTAGGAGAGCTGTGACGGCACTGTTGCTACTGCCTCCTGATGATTGAAGATCCCCAGTGTTGGGGCAATTACACTGCTCTTGAGTGATCACTGGCAGCTCATTTGAGAGAACTAGAAAAAAAAAGAGTGAAATGTATTTTAATTCTCAATGTAACTTTTCGTGTGCAGTATAGCTGGAAATTTTCAAAGAGTATAAATTTTACTGTTTTGGTGGATCATCAGTGCTAGCAATCCATGAAAATTTTATCCACGAAAAATTCAGCATCGTATTCCAATATAAGGGACTGGGCTGCTTGATCTCAAAAATAAATCACAAAAAATTTTGCAATCCCCATTCCACAAAAATATTACTCCTCGAAATTTCAAAAAAACATTTTTCTTGAAACAGGCATTTGGTTGCATCGTCACAAAGAAAACATTTATTATTGGATGCGGGATAAACTAGGCAAGCAAACTTGAGAGACAATAAATGCAAGTAGTGAGCATACATGAACAGCACATACTTTACTCAACCTACCAATAGGCTCTGACTCTCCTGAAAGTTCTCCCTGGACACCGTTGGACTTGATGGCCACCATGACACGAAATGTCTTGAAAGAGGGAAGCTGTTCTCTAGGAATTATGACATCAATTACTTTTGTATCCTTCAAAGATGGGTTGACAATCTCCTTCACAGCTCTCTTCTCAGGATTGAAGCTGAACTGGACTATCAAGGAAAAGGAGCCAGGTATCTTTGCAGGCAAAGTGGCAAAGATGTGGGCAGTTCCATTCTTAGTGGGTGTCAGTCTAACTGAGAAGTTACTGGCTGTGTGGGCATGTTTGTGTGTGTGTGTGTGCGTGTGTGTGTGTGTGTGTGCATACAATTAATATTTTCATCACATCAGTATATATTTTGTATTTATATGGATATAGGAGCTTATGAGAGTTGCATTTCACAATGCTCATAAGCTCCTGACCACTAATAGGGAAATTTTTACCACCAAATTTTGTAGCTGACCGGTTTGGTAAAGATCACCACACCATGTTGTTGTTTTTTTAAATTTGCAGATTTTCGCTACTTGCATTAGTGGCAAAATAATTTTAATGGCAAAATTTCCCAACCCATAGTGCTTACTTTAAGCACCTCCTTATCTGATGGAGTGTGCTTCTAACTTACGCAGGACTATGAGGTTAGCTCCCGATGTTGATATGACTATCCTGCTGTTCATCGTGTGGTAGGCCACACAAGTGACAGGTCCGGCTTGATGAACCAATGGCTGGTCAAACCTCAAGACACTTGTCACCTGAACTGTTTGTGGGAGTGTTTGGACGTATGATTGTACACCTTCGTCTAATTCTCTTCCACTTAGAAACCACTGGATTTGGGGTTGTGGCACACCAGTAGCTTGGCACGTGAAATTTCCATTCCCGTCAGGTCGAACTGCTAAGTTGAATATTGGATAGGTGATTCTGATGGGTTCTATGTATTGTGTGTGTGTGTGTGTGTGTGTGTGTGTGTGTGTGTGTGTGTGTGTGTGTGTGTGTGTATGTGTGTGTGTGTGTGTGTGTGCCAACATGGCTGTTCACTAGATAAGATTACACTAGAGTTACAGACTACACACAAACAAGCACTAGCTGTTCTGCACCCCAAACCACACAAGGTACACATCACAACAACAGGCAGGCCTTCAAAGAGACTCACTCACCTTGCACTTCTATTCTCACTGCTGGACTCTGTTTGATGACAGTGGAGTTGTATCTTGCTTCACAATAATAGTAGCTAGCATCTGTGACAGATGCATTTGATACAGTGAGTGAAAAGTTGCTGGCTACTCTGAAATGGGGAGAACTGGAGGAGGTGATTTCAGTGAGTCCTTTGAACCATCTTACGGAGGATCTCTGAAGGGCTCCAGGGAGATATGCACAGTCAAGTGTAACATCTCTTCCAAGAGCAACATTATACTGTTTAACAAGGAGAATGGCTGGATCAGGGGACGGAGATGCTGTGTGTGCAAGAGTGGGAGAGAGAGAGAGAGAGAGAGAGAGAGAGAGAGAGAGAGAGAGAGAGAGAGAGAAAAAACTGATCATTGAAAATATTCAATATTGGGCAACAAGGTGAGCCTTGACTAGTGACCTTCGGCCACAAGTTGAAGGACAAAATTAATATAGTTGTAAATTGAACATTCAATACAACACTAATTTGTAGCTGCCATTGTTTGTTTAGCTACCCACCAATGTTCACCTTGCTCCAATCAATTACAGCACAAACACTTCTACTCACCTACATACCATCGATATCAACACTAGCTACCCAAACAAAAACAACAAAAGAGGGGAGCGAAAAAACAACAACTAAAATGAAACTTTCAGCTTGCTCACCTATTAATTCAACATAATTCTCAGACGATGCATTATCAATCTTGCAAAAATACAATCCCTCCAAGTCTCTCGTGAGGTCAAACTGAAATGTCTTAGAGGACTGAATGTTCAACCTCCCATGGGCATCTGAAGCTCTCACCTCCATTACATCATCACCAACACTCCGCCAGAAGGTTACATTCCCAGGAATGGTGGTGATACATTGGAGTTTGACTCTGGTGGTGCCGGATTCAGAGCTGAATTGCAGAAGCTGAATAGTGATGGCGTCTGTCGTTTCTTGGGACTTGGACATGTGCGGGGTGAGGGTAAGCATTAGGAAGAAGAGTATGAACTGTGATAGAGCTGACGACATTGTTCTTTTAGTGTGCATAAAATAGATGAGCGTTTTTGTGCTTTATATAAAATTGATAGTGCTGTGGAGACTGTGGGATGATGTGCGTTGTGAGTGTTACCTGTAGAAAGAATGAGAGAGAATAAAGTCATAATAATTCATATACATGTACCACACTTTCAACACGAGTCCTACATGAGAAGAGCCAGAGATTAACATCAGGTCCAGACCACAGAAGACACTCATTTGATTGACTAAAATCAATTATCATCAACAGAGGTTGGAGTAGGCAATCTGGTTACCATAGTAATTCAAGCATTCATTCTCTTGCACCAGCTCTCTCTTTGAAATCATTGTAAAGTAGAGGTGAGAAAAAGCAGTGGCTTTTTGTCTTATGCAATCAGCTCAGTGTTATTTTGCACTCACTGGATCCTTCTCCCAAAGCTGCACTCCTTTTCCCAAAGCTGCTTTATAGCTTTGGGAGAAGGAGTGAGCGCAAAACAACAGCTGATCGCATGAGACAAAAAGCCACTGCTTGTTCTCACCTCTACTTTACAATGATTCTATTTGCATATAGGAGCTCCTATTTATAAATAAGATCTCCTATTTGCATATAGGATCGAGCTCCTATTTACAAATAAGATCATCTATTTGTAAAAAAAAGAGCTCTTATTTTTGTAATTCATGATAGGAGGAGCTAGTATTTGTAAATAATTAAGATCTTCTATTTAGCATCATGCACAGCTCTTACTTATACATACTTAAATTCTCTATAAGATCTCATATTTATACATGGGAGCTCCTATTTAGAAATACCAGGTAAGACTTTTTATATATAGCCTCCAATATTAACCCCTCTAATGTTTTTGTGCTGTATCAGTAACATAGCTAGGGTGGGGGCAGGGGGCATCTTCTAGAGTATAGTCTCATTCATTGGAAGTTCTTGTTAACTCTTCTTTAAATATTTTTTCTCCCTGTCACATGTCAGGGGTAGAAAAAAGGGTCTAGCTTGATATAGACAAAACTAATATTTCTTAATAATTAATACTAATACTTCTTCTGAATTCCCCTACTCCCTTCACGCACGCACGCACGCACGCACGCACGCACACACGCACACACGCACACACGTATACACACACACACACACACACACACACACACACACACACACACACACACACACACACAGAGAGAGAGAGAGAGAGAGAAAGAGAGAGAGAGAGAGAGAAATCTGTCAAGTGGTCAATAGTCAATATGCAGCTCAGTTCCTAACTGCATAATTAAGGTGCATGCACTGCATGACATCCAAATCCTATTTTGTCCTTTAGTGTATTCCCTGGGTGGACATGGCTTCAGGGACATCTGGTGTGCACATTCACTCCCCATGTCTCAAAGGCTAGTGCTGACCAGGCACACAGACAGGCATGAACGTACTGGCTACTATAGTCATACAGGGCCACCAAATGTGGCAACAACATCACCATACTAACATTTCTTACTAACAGAAAGCTATAAATGTGTTCATGCTGCCACTGGTCTATGTTATTTGCTGCAACTGTAACAATAATCATCATACCATCACCTTAAAGCATCATTCAAGATGAAAGTTCCCACTGACAAGAGATACACAATAGAACATCAACAACAGTTGGAACAAATAGAGAAGATAACACACAAAACAAACAAAAAAAAACACACAGGGGACTTGTACCACAACAATGCTACACAATGAAGCTAGCATAAAAGAGTTGTTGTTGTTAGAGATGTCCTCAATGGATAGCGAGGAGAGAGGGGGTGCAGTGGAACAGCACACGGAATAATACTCCACTTACAGAACCACAATCCACAAGATTCAACATTGATAACAACTAACAATAACACACCAAGTAGATATGCACACAAGATAAAGGGTCACTCGGCCATGCATATCATCGGGCATGCCCATGCCCATGCTTGCAGGGTGGCTAGAGGAACCAATAACGACAAGTGGTCAATTATTGCCATTCTGTTCTAGTTTCTATGAGATACAATGTACTGTACGAGTGATTGTTTACAACTGGGAATGCATTTCCAAACAAGCAAAGTCCATTGTACACTCTTAGCCAGCTGACTATACATACTTGTCC
This sequence comes from Tethya wilhelma, assembly GCA_964030475.1. Taxonomy (NCBI): domain Eukaryota; kingdom Metazoa; phylum Porifera; class Demospongiae; order Tethyida; family Tethyidae; genus Tethya; species Tethya wilhelma. The sequence goes on along the minus strand of CAXIPT010000002.1, from coordinate 16,982,776 downwards.
TGAGCTGATCAAAAAGGTCACCCATTGCCAACTACCTGTTACTATCAGTGCTGGCTTACCAGTACCGATTCAGTATAATGCTCAACTATACAACACTGTAATGCAAAGACAACAGGAAGAGTGCACAGAGCAAACCCACAGTTATAGGAACGTAGGCACTGACAGGAGCTTAGGAGGGCATACTCGGCAGTCGCTGGTACATCTATATACACTGATTCTATGGTATCTCTGTGATATGGCGCAAAATATCACAAGGTGGCATAATCCTATTGGTGTTTACACCAACTTGTGTGTGTGAAACACACTAAAACAGCTGCTAAAAAATAAACGTTGACATCTAGCTATACACTACAAAACTAGTATTGCACATAAAAATATTCATCAAGTTCTTATCAGCTGGACTATCCAAATTTATGTATACAGCTTTCATAAACTTCAGGCATACCATATAGTACTGTACGACTTTATAAATACATGCGCACAGGCACTCTTGACAATTTTAATCAAAACAGTTTTGTGTTGTAGGATTTATAGATTACTTTAGCCGATGTACAACAAGGCAAACTCACTTTACTCCGTCTGTTGAGGGTGCTGCTACGGTAGACTAGTACCAGAAAGTGACGACGAGCTCTCAAGCTCTGGCTGGCTGTGCACACACTGTGAACGTTCGAACCTTTGCGCTTGCACAACTGTACAAGCAACCGCAAATTGAATGGCATATTGGAAGTTTCGCGGGGTTTAACTTTCGTGGATGTCTCTCTTCAAACATTTTTGCTTTTAACTTTCGCGCGAATGAGTTGTGCGACCCCTATACATATAAACGTTAAGGAGAACTTCGCGGATAAAAACTATCACAGATAGATCGTGATCCGCTAAAACCGCGAAAGTTAAGCCCCGCGAAGTTAAACCCTGGGATCGATCATGTCATGCATGGATGACCAGCAACGTGTTTGCATCCGGATACTGGATCCACGTGTCGCGCACATGTATAGAACATGCATGCGCGCGCGCGGCCGTGAAGTTATCACAGTTCGGTACAGGGTCGACTCATGAATCATACATATTGCGAACATGACAATCACCAATAAATTATAGTAAGAAACAGATGCAAGAACAATATTATTATAATAAGATACTATCTATTAGCATTCAGTAGTCAATACAGTTACACCATTTTCACTCTTTGTATCAGTTTCATAGGGTGTCGGAGAACGATACAGTCTATTGTTTTGTCTGTCACTCGTGTGTGATGATATTGATGGTGAGATGGAACGTTTTGAATGGACACTGTGTTTCTCCAAGGAAGAAATATTGTTCATTGGAAGAGAAGAACCATTGGAGAGGACAGGTTTACGTGGCAAACTACCAGTATCACACCTTGAGGTATTTCCAGATAGGTTCTCATGATCAAAGCTACTTTCATAGCCAGACGAGCCAGATGATTCACCTCGAGAGATCTTGTGCTGTTCTTTCAGAGTTTGACGAAGTTGTATTTCTGACATTATAGAGTCTTCTACATTAGTAGTGTCTACTTCGATACCATCATCGGTGTCAGATTGAGATGATTTCAGCGGTGGAGTGGGAGATCTACTGGATGTGTAGCTGCAATCAGTCTCTTGGCTGTCATTGCGTTCCTTGACTCTTTTCAGAGGTGGGTTAGATGATATCTTCCTGGTGTGAGTGGGTTGAGCAGCTCCTAGCATACAATGTGCAGCTTTCTGAGGCGATGGTGTTAGTCTCAGAGGGCAATCGTTCAAGCACAGTGCCGGGAGGTTATCAGCCGACATGGACCGATCTCGTAGCAGACCTGGAAGTTTGGGTTCAATTGTTTGTGGTGTGAATTCTCTCTTAGTGTGCTCTGGGTGAGAAACTGCAGTGGTCTTGCCTAGCATTCTAGGAGTTTCATAACGAACAGGGGTGGAGGCAATTAGAGACCCTCCTACTTTGGGGGTCTTGGCGGGAGTTTCAGGGACCTCAGCAACTGGAGTGAGGTCGGATAATGACTTTGAACGTCGATGATTCTGAGTCTCCTTTGGAAGAACATGGCGGAGATGAGATTTCTCCGTGAGATGGTAATGGGGGTGAAGGTTGGGAATGTGCTGAAATGACTTGTCCTCGTCTTGCATTGGCAAAAGACATGGTCTCCTCTGAGAATTAACAGTGGGGTTTTCAACATCATCAGAGTGGCCATCAGATTCAAGTTTCCTGTTTTGCTCGGGGGTGTGAACAGTAAAACTATCGGCCAGCAAGTGTTGAAAGCGCAGCTTCAGTTTAGAACATGGGCATTTAGGGATCTGGCAATGCTTGTTGTGCATAAGACAACTCAACACTTGACACATAGCTTGCTCAGAGATGGGATCATTTTCAGAAGAGGCTGGTACTTCTACCGCTGGCTGCACTGGTGGTCTGTGAGCTGGGGAATGATAGCCATCATCTTGAGGAGGATGATGAGGAAAATCACCTTCACTTGGGACGACCTGGTAGGTAGGGAAACTGGGGTGGGAGCTGAAATGTGGCTTTTGTTGAGGATATTCATACTCAATTGGCTCAGTAGGGGGGTAGACACCTGGCAGGCGGGGATGAGGATTTCGTATAGGATAGGAGGCCTCATCATTGTGAATGGCACGGTGGGAGCTGTGATAAGACGTAGGATAGTATGGTTGTTGGTGATAACGACGGAACTTGGGATCTGAACCAGAATAGTAGCCAGCAACGTGTGAACTGATACTAAGACCACTATAAGCACTGTGAGAGCTATGGCCACTGCTAGAACTGTGTCCACTATGTCTGCTATGGCCACTATGGCCACTTCGACAACTTCGGCCACTGTGCCCGCTGCGTCCACTGTGTCCGCTGTGTCCACTTCGGCCGCTGTGCCCGCTCCTGCCACTGTGTCCACTGTAAGCACTATGGCCACTGTGCCCACTTCGTCTGCTGTGCATCGATGGATCCGATATCTTACGATGGGGCTGTCCATTGGGATGATCCCAGGGAGGTGGGCACAGATGGGAGCTATTGGCGTCAGACTGAGGTTGACTGAGACTCAAGTTGGTGTAGGAGTCTGTTGGTGGGAACAGATCCGTTGGCATAGGGTGAGGCCCTGGACCACTTTGGGAGACACCAGAGAAACCGGAACAGGCAGATGCTCCTTCTTGGGAGTTGTTGTAGATGAGTTCTAGTGTTGTTGGGTCGCGAGGTGGCTGTGGCATGGGGTCATCGATGGGAGAGAATAGGACTTCCCTGCCAGCTGTATTATCATAGGGTACTCCATATAGTCTCTCCAGGCGAGGTTCAGTTCCTTGGATGAGGGTTGGGTCAAGAACACCTTCACCATTATCTTGAGTATCGTGGCGTGAGTATCTTCCCGGTTCACCTCTATTTGACGATCTCCTTGGATCATACGAGAAGGTTCTAGTTAACTTGCGTACTAGTTTGGTATTTCTAGATCGGTAGCACACCAGGATAACGACAATAAGAACTATAACCAGTACAGCGATGATAGCTGCACACACAGCTCCAACAATAATAGTTTCTGGTATGGGGGTACCAACTAATCGATCAGTAGAGGTGTCTGTACCTGTATTGAGGGAAATGAATGGGGTGAATAACTCAGTGACTATTTGTAGTGAATGGCTGAATGTGATTTCTTGCCATCTATACAAGGAGAATATGATGTCATGACTGTACTGGATGTACAGCTTCAGGGAAATATCTATCTGGAATATCTCAAGCAAACAGACAAGTCTTCCTGTGGAGCTAACAATATGGCACCTAAAGAGCAACCTTTTAAAACAACCACAGGAAGATGATCTCATACTATTGTCAGTGGAGTATTCACAAGATACTCCCACACAATGCCTAGTGGAAAAAACATACTCTACCATGCTTTGGAGCTGGCAACAAAATTCATGCTCAGTATATTCTATGAGGGAAATAATAAATTCACCTGGGCAAATCCCAGCCCCCTAAACTGTATTCAGCTTTAGATAGTTACCACAAAATTAATTAGATTCATTTCAATAATATATCCTATGTATATAGTTATCTCAAGATGATTTATGTTCAAAGAGCTAGAAAGTTAGCAGTCTTGTTCAGACACACACACAAAGCTTAGACATCGCTATGACAAGTTACTAAGCACCAGACTCTCAACACAATACACAGGATATTATGGGTCAACAGGGAACATACCAATGCCCTAGTACTACAACTTTTCAAAGCCAATTTTAACATGTGGCATCTAAGAAAAATAGTCCCTTGGGAAGGATCATGATAAGATTACAATAATGGTGTTGATCATTGTGATATACACATTCTATGGCACACTCTATTCACTGACTCCTAACATGTACAAGGAACCTGATACACTGTGCATGTGTACTAAACAGTTGCAGATCATCATCAAAACCGATTAGGATTCAACTGTAAACAGAAAACACCTAACACCAAATGAAAATACCAAGGGACTAAAGAGAGACATGACAGGCATTCCAAAGGCACTTTACACATTAGCAGAGCTTGAGTGCATGATGTACACTACATACATGCTACCACAACCATTACTGGTCCATTATCTAGGTGGAATGGACAGGAACTTGATTATGTTACTATTCACCCATGACCCATGAGGTACTGGTAGGCTAATAGAAAGTACAAAGGTTCATTGGCTGCCTACCTTCAGTAGTTTCAGTGGTTGTAGCCATAATGGTGGGGGGCATAGTGGTAACTTGATGGCTCAGGGTGGCAGTATAAGTTTCAATCTGCACACTTCCCAGTGAGACTCGACATTGTACAGTCTGTGTCTCATTCTCCATGATAAGGCGTGATGGAATTGTTATAGTGCTATTCACTTGTCTCAAAGAATCACTTGTATCACTTGTAGTCATATTCATCACACACACTTCTGAGTCACCATCTTCACAAGAATCGTATTCTTGTCCAACATATATCCATTCTATTTCAAAATTACCACCACCAAATGCACTGCAGCTAAACATTGCAAACTCATCATCCATAGTCACATTAAGTGGCTGTGGTTCCACTGTCACATTAAACCCTGCATGGGGTGGGGACAAAGGTAGGATACAGTGAGTGCAAGTATAGGGAGCTATAATCATTTGAATGCTTACCTGAAACATTAACAGAAACATAGGGTCCCTTCATTGATCTTGGGTTAGTTGGACATTGTGGCAAGACATTGCAAAGGCGTATTTCAGCTTGACAAAAGTACTGTTCCTGAGAGAACGTTGTGATATTGCTAATTACTAGACTCGATCCATTCATAGAAAAAAATTCTGAATTGACATCAACAGGCTCATTTGGTGTACCAATCCTTCGGAGGTGCCAAGTGATATCGTATGGAGTGAGTCTCCCATCACGGAGAAGACCAAATTGAAAGGGGCAATCTATTACTGTTCCCTGATTCAAATATACAGGATGTGACACCAATGCTTCTCCAGTGTATTCTTGAAATGCTGTAGCATGCAGACAGTAAAATAATGTTTAAAAATTTAGAGAACATGCTACTGGGTATAATTTGCTAATTTATTAACTTACCAGCAAGCAAAACACGGTCTGAAGGCTCACCAGAAGGTTCTATTCTACACCATGCTATTGTCTCGTTTTCAGGCCTGACCACCAATGTGAACTGATTAGTCGCCATTGATCGATTAGGAGTCCCATCAGGGTCATCTGCACGTAGTGTGAAGAAGGTAGCAAGTTCAGCATCTTCTCCACATTCAAGTGTCCATTCTTCACGCCTTGCAATACTTCCTCTGGGGATCAAACTAGGCCTTTCACAAGTTATAGCTACTAGAAGAGCACACAGCAAGCAAACTACACAGAGTACTTTGAGAGACATGTTCAGCAAACTCGTACTCAAACTTTAATTTCAATCTCACATGGATCATTCGGTTTTTTGGCACAGTTTTGTCAGTAAACATTTCCGGAAAATCCGGATTCCAGCAAATGTGTGCGCAGTAATTGTTGTGCTGCGCGAAATTTACCTTCACGTGATGTTGAAGCAAGATCAATCGCGAGCTGACATTTACAGTTGTTGCTGCCTCTGCGACGTACAGTACTACTAGCTCTTCTGTTGCTTGCAGGGTGACTTTAAGTGTATGTGGACAGTCTAGAGTAAGAAACGAACTATCTAGGGGTGTGGTAAACTTATAGATAAATATGTCTTAGTATTTAAAAATGTGTTCAGTTTGTACTGTATCAATGTCTAGTTTATCTGGTGCATTATTTCCTCTAAAATTATTGACAGTGAGACTTGCTTTCCTTGTTTAATATACTTTTGAGGTCTAAATGAATATGGGTTTAAATTAACAAGCTGACCACCCTTTAAATTTGGTGTGCATTATTTAGAACACAAACAATGCACTTTCCCACAATAGAGAAAAAGGCCTGTTTAAAGACTTGAAGGTAGCAGCCATGGCTTTGTCCCCAATGGGGGCCAGCAAGAATGTGTTTTTAATCAGAGCTCTTGAAAAGATCTTGTCTGAACGAGAGACCAAGAGAAGCCAACTTGCTCCACTTCGCAAGTCCTGTGATACAGCTCTGAGTGAGTTGCACATTATAATATGTGTGTACCAACAGACTATTATGTTAATACAGGAGTATCTAAACATACATATTCTGTATGCATGTTTCATTCAAAAAAATCAACAAAAAAAGCTGTAATATAAATTCAATTGGTTTTTGTTGATTTTTTTCTGATTGAAACATGCGTGGTAATTATTCTTAACTTGACTTTAATTTACGTCATCTTACAAGTATCCCGCCTGATGGTGTGTTTCATTTCAACTTCCTCTCGTGTTATTGTAAACTCATTCTCTGCGTGTGTGTGCGTGTGTGTGCGTGTGTGTGTACGTGTGTGAAGCTGTGGGAGATCTGATAGATGTGCATAGTGGAGTTTGATTTGAAAACAATAAACCGTTTTTCTTTGGTTAGAATTCAATTTCATTCCACTCAGCTGGGAAACTCCTCCTATAATTTAGTAGTAAGTATTCTGATGGTGTTTTGTTAGATGAGGTAGTTCTTCTCTCACTGGATCACTTATTCTCAGACACAGTGACATGATGTCTTTGGCTAAATTTAGCTCCCTGTTAGCAACCTGTTGGTGACTTACCTGGAGGTGGAAGGTTGAATGAAGCCATGCTCAGTGTGGTGCCATGGCTACAGTAGGAGAGGTATAGTGTTATTAAGAGTCAGCTCAGGACAGGTGATGCAATTTCAGTCTCCCCATGATCTTGTTGATGTTTTCTGAGAGTCTGTCATTACCTTATACCCTGGAATCGTGTGATATATCTCACCCCACCCTGTTCACTGCCTCCCACCGTTGAGTGCCACTGCTCTCCTTCCTTTAGTAGCCACCACCATTGGCTGGTGTGGGTAAACATTTCCACTAATAGAGGCACCGTGGAAATTCCTTTATTGTGGCACATTTATGGGTTATGTTGTCTGTGATGTGTGTAGCGTTCCAGTGGTACATTGAGTTTTCTAATTACTGTGCTGTGCCATCTGTGTGATTTGAGAAAATCCCCACCAATTACTAATGCCTGATGTACTTGTAGCTCGGCATGCTACATACAAGAATGGATGGACTATTGTCCTCTCATTATTAATATGCTTCCCTAGAATGTAGTTATATGGTGTTTAGTCAAAAACACTCTCCCGGATCATCGGATCATCTTACATAATGGTACGAGTGGTTGATCCTTTGGAATTTGAGCCCCATGAACATTTGTGCTGGTTTTGGGGGAACTGTATTATACAACCATTTGCCTATGTTGGATTGGTTTGGGGGAATCCTGAAGCCTTTGAAGCTGTACTCTGGTAGTGCTCACTCTCTGGCTTGTGTTGGTTGTGGTGCAGTGTGCCTTGCTCTGGACAGGAAATTGGCAATTACCTTCTGGCTGTGTGCACATGGCTCTGAGCGGACTCTGTGCGTGTGCATGGCTCTGTGTGCCTTTCTGTATATAGGTGATGATACCAGTGTTTGTGATAATCATATGGCTTGTACCTAGCCCAGCGTATTCACTATTCCTGTTTGTACAAATAATGAGGGGAGTGATTGAAAACTGTATAGGACAGAAATAAACATGCCCATGCGGTTTTGAACAGCTTGGAAGATGATACGTTAGTTCAAACCAAACATGGTTAAAATTATGATTATTCATGCTTGAATGTTTTCGTTCACGGAATTGTATTCACTTGTAGATGTGCGCACATAAGGGTAGATGCACTGATACATGATTGTGTGTGTGTTCTGATACTGCACACACTGACACTTTTACACACATGCACACATTTTCAGAGGAGATCAAGACAGAACTAAAGAAGGCCTCCTCCACAAAGTAAATTTATCTGGTAGTAAAAAATACTTTTATTGTTTTGTGGGAGAGTTTAGTTTCACTTTGGAGGTTCACAGTTCACCCTTTAAGAATCTGTGTACATCCATGGGAGGGGAAATCCTTGTGGGATAAGGCTGTAGCAGTTTCCTTGGGAGGTCAGCTGGTCAGCTCTCTAATTGGTTCACTTTGAGTGGACAAGAAGCTTTGATTAGCCTATAATGGCTTCCAAGGGCTGAAGTCACTAATGATGTTGTAGTGTGTCCAGTGTGATGTGTGGTGCATGTATGATTGTGTTACTTCCTTCTGGCTTGCTTTAGTACAATATTAGACTTTGCCCTTCATAACATGTTAGATAATTGTGTCTCTGTTGCTTCCCCTCTCTCTCTCTCTCTCTCTCTCTCTCTCTCTCTCTCT
>CAXIPT010000002.1:16968759-16973967 GCA_964030475.1 Tethya wilhelma | reverse complement strand
ATCAGGGAAGTACCCAAACCAATCATCGCATTACCACCAGTTTCGGTCCCTTTGAACTTCCGACTAGTGGTAACCTATGGACATGGGCGGGACCACTCCCCTAGGTAGGAGTCCGGGTAGTCCAGTGGTGAAGCATCATTCTTCTGTGTCTCCCCATATGAAAAGCTAGCCACGTGACTTAATTTATCTACTTTGTATGGTACCTTTTACATTGTTGTAGGTATCCCAGACAGTTTATCCAAAAAAAAAAAAAGAAGGAAAAAACATCTTGACCACTGTTACTTTCAGAAGGTAGCGAGTAGACTATGCTTGCAACTGCTTCAGAACAAAAATGGTTGGCATTACTTAGGCTCATGCTTATATTCCAGCATAGGAATGAGACTTGTTCTATTGTGGTCTAGACACAGGCTAAAACCTATTGAATAGTTAACCTCTAAGTCCTTCCCTCTGGGTTAGACACCTAAGCATTCCCACACCACTGAATGGCATTGCATGTAGATTTGGCTAGGATAAATTTAACCACAAGATAGTACCAGTGTTACATGTGGTGGCCACACACACACACACACACACACACACACACACACACACACACACACACACACACACATGCTCACAATAGAGAGAGAGAGAGAGAGAGAGAGAGAGAGAGAGAGAGAGAGAGAGAGAACATGCGTGCATATGTATCATCAATAAGTTTGTACTTACAGCATTGAGAAATCTCAGTACTTGCTGTATCATTACCAACTGAATTTGACAGTATGCAAGTAAAATCCACAGTTAAATTGGTCCTCTCATCACTAACATTGTCTGATAAGAATCTAGTAAGATTTAAAAATGAAGTTAGTCCAAATGATAAAGTACTTCCATTGTTCCCTACAACTAAGACATCAGAGTGTTTTGTTGTGTCTAATTCATTCTCCATTATCTCTTTTCCAACCTGGTAGAACCACATCACTGTTGGTGTCTGTTGAGCTCCAGGTTGAGGCAGAGGCTTACAGTGGATGGCAAAATTCACAAGTGATGCCACTTCTTCAAGGCAAAAGTCACTGCCCACATTGTACTCCAGCAAATGATTAGGCTTCCCTGGAATAATTATTGCAATCAAAGTGTATGTAAGTATACATACAGACTACAGCTAATTGTGGACAGTTAGACACTCACTAGATGTGGTGCGGTTTATCATTGGTCTCAGAAGGGCTGAAACAAATTGACATCATAGTATAGGTGCAGATGAATTATTGCAGAAGCTGAAGAACTATATATATAATTATACCTGCACAATTTCCCTGTTCATCTTCAAAGAAGCCTTTTCTACAAACACAGTCAAAGCTGCCAATGGTATTGAGACACAATGAGTTAGAGCCACAGAAATGGAGACCAGAAGTACACTCATCTATATCTGTACAAATATGTAATCTCCCCATCAACAGACGTTACACACACAGACAAGAAGTCCTATGGTTTGTTATATTTGCAATAGCCAAAGGCAATATATACATCATTAAATTTTGTTATTGAGCTCATTAATGATGCCCTTTCTGAGTCTTGTTTTTGACAAGCTATAGTTCACGAACTATGTAATCTATGCTCTCCAAACCAAGAACAATCAACTAAGGAGCTTCCTCTGATGTTGCTGACTCTAAAATTTCTCAAAAATGGACGCAAGAAAGCATTGAAATAGGCCTCTTCTTTCGCCTGGTTTTCTCAGATGTGACAGAATGTGTGCTACAGACTAGCTGTTCCCACACTCTGTACCTGACTTCTCTTTTTCATTACCAATGCCTGCAAAGGTATGTATACTACTATTTATAATTCTTTTTAAGTGCTCTTTCTAACTAAAAATGTACCTGAAAGATATTTGTATAAGATTCATGGTGAGAAAGCTGCAATTGATGTTCAAAAATTGTTGAATTTCAAGTTCACATATAATAAATTATGATCCAAACAATATCTGCAAAACATTGCAGACTTCATTTGCAACAAGATCATGCAACCACAAATAAACAATACGCATAAAACGGCCTACATCACAAATTATTTACCACTTTTGGAAATGGAACAACAAATGGTTAGTACATATCTTGCTCTACTAAATGAATTTTATTTCAAGTTCATAGACCATTCACAGCCCAAGATATAGGAGGACAAAGATAGCTAACTTTTATGGCGTTTTACAAACAGTAAATTCCAGCAAACCACAAACTTCCAGTCTGCAAATAAATTACTTGCAACCATAACGATCGTCAATGTCATAATTATAAATGATGCACAATAATATTAATACCTATGCAGATTGTTCCATTGCCATAGAAACCATCATTACAGTTACAGCTGAAGCTACCAATGGTGTTGTTACAAGTGGCATTCTCATTACAAAAGTTATTGAATAATGAAGTTTGACACTCATCAATATCTGCATGTAGGAATAAATACAATCCACGTGAACCCACATTCGCATACATTTATTTTATACATTTCTGTTGAGTTCTGGGAAATAAAAGTCACTTTCAGTCCTTCCATATATGCCTACTTATATTGCTTGTACAATAACAGGAAAAAACACCACAAAGTATAGTGCATCTTGGTTTTCAGTCTTACCCACACAGGACGTCTTGTCAGAATCCAGCCTGTAACCAAAGTCACAAGCACACAGTGTCTGTCCATCATTCACAGCAGTGATGGTAATTTGTTCACACACTGAAGCTGAGCATATAGTCACGGTACAGACTATAAATAATTATGACTAATCACCATAATAAATAAATTGAAATATAATTATACCATAGATCAGAAAAAAAACCTTTTCTTGATTTAATTTTCATCATTATAAACTGATTTGGTAAAGATTACCATATTTCTGTAGGCTTAATTTTTGCTACATTTACAAGCAGCAAAAGATTTGTAACAGCAAAAATTCCTGATCTACAGTGATCGACTTGTCTGTGACAAGTTTTGACAACGCAATTATGGTGAATGCATACCTATATAATTGCATGTAGTCCGTCCATCACCATAGAAACCATATTTACAGGCACAGTCAAAAGAACCATTTGTGTTGGTACATGCAGCATTCTCATGGCAATCATCAATTCTATTATCACACTCATCAATATCTAAGCAACACGAAGAAATACTCCTCAAATATCAATTGTATCAACAATTTGAGTTATGAATTAAAGCGTTTGAAGCTGCATGAGGCAATTCTTACCAATACAAGTTCGCCGGTCAGTGTCCAGCCAAAACCCAGGATTACAAGCACACAAGAAAGAGCCATTAGTATTGACACAGTATCCTCCTGGACCAGTACAGTTGTGGTTTCCTTCACACTCATCGATATCTGTATGAGTATGTATTAATGTGAGCACATAATTATCCATTATATAATTATCAGTATACTTAAAAGATAGCCTGTTTCCAGAGTCACCTTCTATAGCAATTATGTTTTTTAATTATAATGAGACACATCAGTCAACTTCCTGGAAGAATGTAGCCAAACACACATTATCCTGCAAGTTAAGTGTTCACATACCAAGGCACTCATCTCCGTCTGCTACATATCCTGGTAGACAAAAGCAGTCTAGAGCTTGAGTAGCACTACCATTCACACAGAGGCAGGAGTTACTGTCACTAGTGCAAGACAACACATTCACAGATACTCCAGGACTGGATTCTGATAGTGTGCACAATAATTAACTATAATATCTTGGTGTATGTACCCTATCTATGACAGTAGTATTATACCTAGTAAACAAATATCTCCATTCCCAACATAGCCATCTTCTATGGGGCAAGTGCAATCAAAACTTCCATTTGTATTAGTACAACTTGCTTTGGGGTCACAGGTATGTTCTCCAGAGATGCACTCATCTTTGTCTGCAGATGTACCATATAGCGGGAAATTTTCGTGGGGGAAAATTTTTTGCATTTTTGTCTTGAATAGAAATTCGCAGGGAAAATTTTCGTGGATTGCATCTCAACTATACGTGACGACCACATACCTTACAAATTTCGTGGGGGAAAATTTTTGTGGAAAGCTGCCAAACCGCGAAATTCTCAAAAATTTCCCCCCACGAAAATTTCCCGCTATACGGTACGACTGGAACATTATACACAATCAGTGGTACCATGCATTAATTAGCCTATAGTGCCCAGGCTCTCCTCTGAGAGCTATTATGAGTAATGCCAATTGGCCATAGGCGTTTGTAAGACCTTTAGCATTGACCTCAGTGATGCAGTATGATTTTATTGGCATCTGGCAAGAAAAATACAATTCTTTCCTTGGATGCTTTTTCATTATAATAATGACTATTATAGAATACTGATCGAAAAGCAAACACAAAATTAATAGTGATACATGTACAAACTCACTCCTTCATTTCAAAGAAAGACAATCATACAGGAATGCAGCAAATTTCTACCATTATCGACATGTTAGTAGCTACTTAAATTTGAGTTAAAACTTTATTTTCATGCCAAACATACCAATACAAGCAAAAGTGCCATTTCCATAGTAACCATCTTTACAGGTGCATATTCCATTGGATTGACAGCGAGCATCTTCCACACACGGCACTATAAACCAAAGGAGAGATGCCATTCATATGTTATAAGCATGCAGAACAAAACTGAGAGAGGATTAGTTGTGGGGAATATCATATGTAGGGTAGTACGTATAGTTGGAATGGGCCAACTGTCCCATCAGTAGACACAATACAAAATGTTGGCCGCTATAAAAATCTAGTCAAACAAAATTAAACCTTCAAAGTTGCTCAGAGGCTCTCACTGACAGATTACTAACTGCATACAAGGCCTAATGAAGCCACAATAGTGCCATTTTTGTTCTCCTAAAGTATGTAGTTACGTACTTACTAGTGACATGTAAGCATGGATTGGGGCAAGCACGAGCAAGCGCACAGCATGGAGTTCTGCATGTGGGAATATAAAGTCCATGTCATAAGAGCAAATTTGTATGGTTTATGAAAGACTGTAATACATTAGGTGATTCAATTTTGTTTGCTGTACTCTATTCAGTATATGCATGTTTACATTTTGTTTTATTGAGTTTTGTAAGAGTAGATATCTAGTTATTTGTGTTTGAGATTATCCACATGCATGTCTTTGTTCTATTCATTAAACCTTGGTGTGCATGCGCACCTAGGGTTACGGTAGTCGTTTTGTCTGTGTGTGTGTGTGTGTGTGTGTGTG
>CAXIPT010000002.1:16933759-16966259 GCA_964030475.1 Tethya wilhelma | reverse complement strand
ATTTATAGTTTACTTCTTACCATTAACAGAAACAATAGGTCCCATCATTGGGCTTGGGTTAGTCGGACATTCTGCCAATACATTACAAAGTCGTATTCTAGATTGACAATAGTACTGTTCCTTGCAGAAGGTTGCAATTGTGATATTGCTAATTACTAGACTTGATCCATTCATAGAAAAAAATTCTGAATTGAGATCAACAGGCTCATCCTGTGCACCAATCCTTCGGTGGTGCCAAGTGATATTATATGGATCAAGTCTGTTGTTCAGAAGACCAAATTTAAAGGGGCATTCTATTTCTATTCTCTGGTTAAAATATGCAGTCGTTGACTCTGTTGGATTTCCAGTGTATTCTTGAAATGCTGTAACATGCATGCAGAAAGTAAATTTAAAGAACATGGTACTAGAGTACTAACTTGTATTATTTAAACTCACCACCAAGGAAAACATGGTCTGAAGTCTCACCAGAAGCTTCTATTCTACACCATACTATTGTCTCGTTCTCAGGCCTGACCACCAATGAGAACTGACTAGTAGGCATTGATTGATCAGGAGTCCCATTAGGGTCATCTGCACGTAGTGTGAAGAACGTAGCAAATTCATCATCTTCTCCACATTGAAGTATCCATTGCCTATTATCGACATTTATTATAAATCTGGGGATCAAACTTGGCCTTTCACAAGTTATAGCTACTAGAAGAGCACACAGCAAGCTAATTACACAGAACACTTTGAGAGACATTTTCAGCAAACTCAAACATTGACTAAAGTAAGAAAACAAATCAGGAAGTTGCTGCCCATACAGTTTATGTTCACCTATAATAGCGTGAACTATCAGATCTACTATATATGTTCGTAATAACAGCTGACCACATTATGTGAGTAGTAAAAAATGTGTAGTGGTTATACTGACACTTGAATATAAACACAAACAATAATGTAAAAAATATCACAAATCTGGTACAATAGAATAGATATTGATGTATATCTGCACGTTCCCCTTAGTGTTGGTACTGATACAATGCGGGCACAAAGCGGCAAAAAAATTTTAAGGTATCCATACCCATTTGGAGTCATGTGAGCAAAAATATTAAGTTTAATCATGCCCGAGATGGCACCAAGTTTACACTTTTTAGCCTTCTTCAAATCCTCACAAAATGTGATATTTGTACTAACTACCTACCAAATGTGTTTTATTTTGATTTGTTCCAATCACTAATTCAATTAGTTATACTTATTTTGTGTGTTGCTTTGATTGCTGCAACCAGTACTAGAGTCTAATTGCTTTAACTGTTAACCATTATCTTGCAACTATAAGTTGCAGCTTTTAAGTAAAGCATATGGCAGCACCCCTTGAGAGCTATATATTGAGAGTGTGCTAGCTTGCTTATTTAGTTTGGCCACAGGTATGTACTTTTAGAACTACACAATGCCCAGTATCTTTGGTAATAATAATGTACATCCTATTAACACAGCTGTTACTCCAGGAAAAACATGCATGCAGATCATGTTAGGGAGAAGTACACTCGTGTGTTATAGTTATGTGTAACATTCTACTCATTCCTACTAATAAGGTAGAATATACCACACAATTCAGTATAGTACTCACAGCTACATATATAGCTGTCATCGATTCAGAGAGAGTATGTATTTTCAGTATAGAAACAAGGCTACGTACATATACCTGATCCGAAAGACCAGCTAAGCAACTCAATGCATTCAAGTGCTATGGAGCTA
Organism: Tethya wilhelma; assembly: GCA_964030475.1. Lineage (NCBI taxonomy): Eukaryota > Metazoa > Porifera > Demospongiae > Tethyida > Tethyidae > Tethya > Tethya wilhelma. The sequence goes on along the minus strand of CAXIPT010000002.1, from coordinate 16,964,522 downwards.
GCTAATGCTGAAGCTGGAAGCCAAATCAGCCCAAGTAAATCACAATTGATGGCATCGAACACTGTGTGTAATGCAAATTACACTGGAGGTGATAATCTCAATTGGCAATTTGACTCCACTCTTCAAAACTAAAGGTCTGCATAATAATTTATTATGTAGTCCATCTTGAACACATAATAACATATGACTAGCTCTAGTCTAAGTAATTGTTAAAGAGTAAGATTTCTGTTATTAATTTTTAATCTACAATACTAGTACGATAAACAACACAATAACATTCATGAAAACTGATTTGCAAACACACACACACACACACACACACACACACAGGTGTTTCTAACAACATACTAAGATTACATGTTCTAATCAGACAATCACATGTATTTTTGATCTGTTTTTTAAGCTCTCCACATTACTTCTTCCCATCTCAATCACTGCTAAACCATGGTCTCAAGTTGTGTGATTAGATTAGATTCTAAAGAAATTACGAATTAAACAAAAATTATAACTAGGCCTTTCACAAGTTACAGCTACTAGAAGAGCACACAACAAACTAACTACAGAAATCACTTTCACAGACATCATGTGTAACAAACTCAAACACTGGAAGACAACAGATCAGCATCTAGAGGTTGCTAAAGTGACCAGAAACCTACATGATTGCTTATAGAGAGTAAGCTATCACATGAGTAGTAAAAATGTGTAGTGGTTACTGACCCACAAATAATCAATACTAGTCAGATGGAAACATCAAGGGGCGAGCCTGAGCAAACTGATCGGCATCAGCACTGCAGGTTGCTAGCTGGCTGCTCACGGAGAGTCAAGCCTAGTCTTCTGGGAATGAGACTGAAGTATAGCAAAAAAAAATTTACTCTGCAAGCCTGGTGTGCTTGTTTAGCATTTGTTGCTAGCTACGTTTGACCAATATTTATAAAGCAGAACTAAATCAAAGAACTCCCTCTGTAGTTTTTCTGTGCGTCCACAGCTCATTTTATAACCAAGTTCACAGCACTGTCAGCCCCTGCCTCTTTCAGTGTTCTTTCTGCCAGAATTCTTTGCTTCAGTTTCACAAATTCTGATCCCACGTTATAAAGCAGGAACGGATTTGCAGAACCCCCTCTGTAGTTTTTTTTGTGCATTTACAGCTCATTTTATAGCCTAGTGCACAGCTCAGACTCTAGCTAGCTGGCCTCGAGATTCGTCACTTTCACAAAATTTCGATCCCACGTTGTCCTTTACGTGTAAATGGAAGTACCGTAAGTTTTGGTGCATATGCGCATGCGCACCTTGGGTATTTTAATTTTTTGCAGTTCGCTCAATTTGAGTAGCTTAGCTATTTCCGGTTTGGTCAACGGCGTGACGGTTGCTCAATGTTTCGACGTTCCTATGGGGCTCGCTCAGGCTCGCCCCAATCACATGGATGAGGGTGCTTGAGCACCCTGAGCATCATGCTGTATATGCATGCCACTGATACAGCCAAGTAGTATGAGTAGCCATGTTAGGGATATAGCACACAGGTATAATCTTACCTAATATAGTGATGCATGCATGCTTTTCCTGGAATAACAGCTGTGTCAATAGGATGTACATAATTAATACCAAAAATGTATACCAGGCACTGGGTAGTTCTAAATGATCAGGTTCTGTTATTCCCAGAATATTTCCTCCACCAAGCACATAGCTACCTGTGGCCACACTAAATAAGCAAGTTATAGCAAACTCTCAATACCTTTGAGGGCACTGCCCCTATCATATTATGCTTTACTTGAAAGCTGCAACTTAGTCACAAGATGATCGATCAGTGGTGTAGCCAGGGGGGTGCTAGAGGTGCATTTGCACAGCACCCCCTTTTTTTGTCTCGCAAAGTTTACGCGTAGGTTTTATAATGTGCTATTTTTTTAGTTTGTAATAATTTTTTGTGTACTTACTCAGTAGCAACACGTAAAGCAGTCATCTTTGGCCAGAATTCAATCCAGAACAACTATTAGAACCTTTCATTTTGCTGCTACAAGGCTTTAGAGAGCATTTGATCCAGCGAGCGCGTGCTACTGCTCAATTTAATGAATGGGAGGGGCTAAAATTAGCTAATTAAGTTCTGGTTTTGCAAAATACCGTATAGCGGGAAATTTTCGGGGGTGTAAATTTTCGTGAAAAGCCTAGACCGCGCTTCAGAAGAAAATATTCGTGGTTTTAATTTTCGTGACTCAAGTATCTCCAACTTACAGTCTAAATAGCTAGTATCTAGCTAGAATAGTATTCTACATGTATACCAAAGCAGATAAACTGTCACAAGACCTTCAAGCGCTGCAAACTTCTTGAAAAGACGGGCAAGAAACAGAGAACTGAAGTCTTTGACAGCGTGCGCGTGGCAAGTATCATGACCTTTGACCTCCGAAAAAATTTTCGCGGGAGGGAAAATTTCGTGACTCTTAGGTTAGTCACGAAAATAACGAAAATTTGCACCCCACGGAAATTTCCCGCTATACGGTATCCAGCGCGCTTTGCGCACAGCATTTTTATTGCTCCTCCTTTTCTAAAATCCTGGCTACGCCCCTGATGATGGTTAACAGTCAAAGCGATTAGACTCTAGTACTGGTTGTGCAACAATCAAAATGAAACATTTGAACTGTTAAAGTTAGTAAACATCATCATAACTTTTCAATGCTAAAATATTTCTCAGCTCGCTGTCATGCTTAGAAACTATAAATGAAAATCCAGTTTTTAAACAGTGCGCCTGTAGCAAAGGTAAGTGTATAAGAAGACCATAATATGCACCTAATATTGAGTGAAGGTGCGCTAAATAACGAAGTGAGCCTATTAACCCGAGTCTACGGTAGTCTAATGAAACTACAAATTGTGTGATAAATTGAATATGCATGCACAATTTGGTACAGTAGCAGTCATGGATTCACAGAGAGTAAGGCCTGGTTCACAATATGATGCATTGACACGTGTATTAGTACTTTACATTGGTGAGGCAGCCGTGACGAAAAAATGTTAAAGCAGAATTGGAAAAATTTCTCTAAGTACACGTTTGATATGTTGCATTGTTGTGTTTAGTGTGTGAAAATGTTTTCATGATGTAACGCAACACAACCCAAAATATTGTGAACCAGCCCTAAATATTTTTGGTACAGAAACAGGCTATGTACATATACCTGAGTGCTATGGAGCTAGCTAATGCTGAAGTTGAAAGCCAAATCACTCCAAGTAAATCACAATTGATGGCATTGAACACTGTGTGTAAGGCAAGGAAATATTCACTAGTTTATAATTGGATAGTAATTTTTCATTTACAATAACAACACAATAAGGTTCATGAAAACTGATTTGCACACACACACACACACACACACACACACACACACACACACACGTTAGTGTTTCTAACAACATACTAAGAGTACCTTGTTCTAATTAGACAATCATCTGTTTTTAAAAGCTCTACACATTATTTCTCCAAAGAGGATCTCGATCACTGCTAAACCATGGTTTCAAGTTGAATGTTGAGATTGGATTGGCCTGATTCTAAAGAAATAAACATATTATAGCTACAGTATAGCATAATAATTGCAAACGAATATCTACCTTCAGGGGTTGTCTCCATGGTAACACCTCCTGATGTCTGACTACCAGCTGAAAGATCAGGGGTCTGTGTGGAGAGATACTATTTTGACACCATGCCATATACCATATCAAATAACTATTTTGACAAACACTACAATACTAATAAAAATTAGTATGTATGAATGACGGCAGTGCTGTGAAAAGTGATGAAATAAGGCAAGTCTCTGAATTTTGGGACATGACTACTTCACTTTCTCAATCTACATCTTTATATTCCTATATACTGGGTCAGTGGCTTAAACAATCACTGGGCTAATTTAATTTAGATGGAGTAACTATGCACTGTTCCCGTTCGCAACATAGTGATATCATAGCTCATGCACATACCGTTTGTCTCATTTCTTGGTTGAATGCTCCAATATGGAAGTAGTCAGACATTGACTCCAAAGACTGGGAAAGAGTTTCAACCAGTTTAGAGAAAGTGGGTCTGTCAGCTGGACTGGCCTGCCAGCATTGAAGCATGAGCAACTCATAGCTAATAGTTAAAAGGAACAAAAATTAATAATGATTAGCATAAGTTATATCCCAGCTGGAGCATGTACCGTATAGCTCCAAATTTTCGTGGTACAATATTTTCGTGAATTTCGTGATTTGACCGTATGTCACGAAAATTTTCTCCACGAAAATTTAGAAAACCGTATATCGGCAATATAAATTCAGAGATCGTGATTCACGAAAATTAGCTCAAAACGGCAAAGACAGACTTTTCACGAACTTTTTGAACCACGAAAATTTGGAGCTATACGGTATCTGCCAGGACAAGTGTGATAATTGGAGTGAAAAACATGTGATCATTTTATAGCTACTTTCAGGGAATTTCTTTCATGTGGTTCTCTGACCATCCAGCTGCTATGGGTTTGCTTCATGTTACATGCCTATAGTACTAAAGTCTGTTCACATTTACCTGAGCTACGGAAGTAGACTTGCTTTGATGTAGCAACAATATGTGGAACAAATGCCTGGTAAAGGGTGGTTAGGCACTGCAGAATAGGGTGGCTGCTTGAAATATTGAAATCAATGACGTACGGTCTTGTTATAGTGAGAAACAAAGGCTTAAGTGAATGTGAGCAGACAACTGTAACACTGAACTAAAAACACACTCAAATTAATTAATATGGCTGTCCTGATCCTAAGATGAAGAGACCCTTTGACATCCGAGCTAAAGTCAGTTATGGCACCACTATAATATTATTGTAAAGTGACTTACATTTCATCACTACAAGCAGCATTCAATGGCTTCTCCATCCTGAATCCACTCTTGAGTTGAGACAGCAACTGTGTTGGTTTGAGTCCAACATACGGAATTTCCCCTCCACTGAATATCTCCCAACAAGTCACACCATAAGCCCACTGTAAATATACAGGGGTATAAATTAAAACTGAGCCCATTATGCATGGCAATATTCTCTTACAATGTCTGATTTCTCTGAAAAGACGTACTCCATCAATGATTCTGGTGCTAGCCATTTCACTGGTAGCTGGATGGCTTCATCTTTGTCTTGTCTGAAGTAGTCCTTTGTCTCCAGCTGCTCAGAGAGACCAAAATCAGCCACCTTGATCACAAAGTGCATGTCAATCCTGTATCCACAAAAATCAATGGATCATTCGGTACCTTACTGAAATGTAGAAATATACAGGTGATTATCTCTGGCAATGCAAATATTGGTGATTTTTAATTTGCTAATTATTAAGCATTCATTCATGTTCTATACGCTTAGTAATAAGCATAGCGGGGAGGGACTGGTTTATGAGGCTATGTGTATGTTAGAACATGCCTACTAGTGCGTTGTCAGAAATACACGACTAACACGAGGTAATATTGAGTGGAGCCTGCATGACCAATATTACTGAGGATATTTTTGAGTGTAGTTGAAGCCTGTATGTTCGCTAGAAAGTCAATACTCAAGACTTGAGCAAATATAACAGTTCTTACGGTGAAGAAACACTATCTACAGAGAAAAGATCTACTAACATTCCGTTCTTGAGGGAAATATGTATATTTCCCTGGGCAATATGCCCTGTGCGCTGTGTTCTTCACATGCATAAACCACAGTAAACTCTGTTAATAGTACGACTTCCCACGATACAAAAAATTATACTCTACAATGTCATTAATTTCTGTGCTAACTGGTATAGTGGGAAAAATTTGTGGTGTCTAACTTTTGCAGATGTCTCTTGTAAACATTCTTGCATTTTAATTTTTGCAGAGAAGCTGTAGAATGCCCATACGTATTATTTGGTACGGAGAATTTTGTGGATAATAACTTCGCAGATGGATCATGATTGGCAAAAACTGTGAAAATTAGACCTCACAAAACTTCACCACAATATGATAATTGTCAAATCACCAAATTTAACATACTGCTAATATTTTCACATTATTGGTATAATTGTACATACAGTATTATACTCTCAACATACATGCAGTTCCTGGCTGCCAGATCACGATGGATGAATCTTCTGGTGGCTAGATATTCCATCCCTTTAGCAATTTGTAAACACATGTCCCCAAGTCTCTTCAAAGCTACATTCTAACAACAAAATTTCACAACAATAATTAAAGTATAATTAAATCAATCATCATCAGTACCTTTTCATTGCCATGGTCTTCAGACTCTAGGACAAGACATCCCTTTTCTTTCCTGAGGTAGGAGAGAAGACTGCCATTTGTCATGAAGGGCATGACAATAAAGGGGGTTGGTCCACCATCCAAACAGACACCAGTCAGAGGTAGGACATGGGGGTGATCAAACTGCTGCATCTTCAAACACTCTTTCAGGAGCTCCTCTGCCATATACTTGTGGTAGAACCCTGAATGAAATGCTCAAACTTCAATCACAGCTGAGATATTAGCAGTTGCACAATAGTAATTGCTTCACATGCACAACTAGCTATGTATTTGCATGAGGTATGTGCATATAATATTAGAGCTAGCTTAGCCTAAATCCAACAATAAGGGTATTTACTAACATTTAACCTAGGCCTTTGTACGATTATCCCTGTAAAAAGGATTCTGGTTATGGCTTCAGATCACAAACCTTTCAATGTTTTCACTGCAACAACTTCCAATACCGTTTGTCCAAGGTCCTTCAAATGATGAGCTTTGTACACTATTCCAAATTCACCTTAAGGTAGAATATACAGTTAAGTTAAAAACTTCAAGACTACATGTAGCAACATCATAATACCTTGCCCTATAGAGTCCAGAAGTTTGAGGTTTACTGCTGGTATAATCAGTTCATGATGGATATCTTGAACCATATCTGGACTATGGACAGTTATGGTTATCATCTCTGTAGAGAATTGCTCACCAGTGACGGACACATTCTGACTCCGGACATTTTCCCTGCAAGTGTGTGTCAGTACAATAACATTATTATCTATTTTGAAAACCATGCACTTACAAGTTTCTGATTTCTGCAAAGTTTTTTCGCATTTTCTTTAGAAAACAATTTTTTTGACTACAGCAAGTAATACTCTCTCCACATTCACATTTGAGACACACCACAACAGCAACTATTGCTATAGTTACCAGAAGTGCAATTGTAATGACCACAGCTGTGGCAATAATGGCTGGATTGACTGAAGTTGCTTGTGAACCTGCATGTCGTGAGCAAGCAAAGTAAACAAGAGAGCTAACAGTCGTATTTAAAACTGAAAATGTTGTTGACCAGACATTCTAAGTGTGGAGAGAGCCTGGTTTAAAAGGCTATCATGATAAGAAATGAAACTTAAAGATGGATGAAAAATTGTCAACTTTGATAACAAATTAATTAGCTTACGTGTACATCCAGTTCTGTTTTCACAAGGATTAATATTCTGGGGAATTTTGAACAAATCGTCTCTTTTTTTTCAAAAAATACAGCCACTCACACTCAACTTACCACTAGTGCAGCAAAGTTAGTGAGATGGTCACATTCACACACAATTTCACCACTCTCCTCATCCATGAATTTCAGTTCACATCCTTTGCTTGTCCAATTTCCTCGACCGTCTGAATGTAGGGTGACAAGTGTAACAACGATTATAGCTATCAGTTAACATGTCATATGTTGTTACCATTAGTGCCATTGAAGTCCCACGATACACAGACAGGATCAGACCAATTCTAGATATACATGGAGAGGTTATTCTACTCGACTGCATAACATTGTATTCACTTACCATTCCATCAAGAGCTCTAAAACTTTGCAAAGTGATTTGGACCTTTTCTATCAGATCCCTCACTTCTTTACCAGGAATTGTAAACCCAAGTACAGCAGAATCAGCCACATACTCCAACTCATTAGCCAGTGTAGATGGAGGGGGCGAGAGTGGAAAGAGGATTGGTGATGGGTAGGAGGTGAATACAAGTCCAATTTCTGACTCTCCACTGATATTGAACACTTCTGGTGGAATTGAGATGGAAATGTTCACAGGGATGACAGTACTGTTATCATCATCTTCCATTTCTGGTGTTTGTGTGGTTGTGACATTAATTTTGAAGAATTCTCTGATAACAATTGAGTAGAGCAGCGATTGATGATTTTAAAATCCTAAATTCTAAAGTGGGGCATCTTAATAGGTGAACACTCTACATAACACGCAAGGTACAAAATATTCTCTGTGTACTGAAATAGCAAGGCTAGCATGTATCAAAGTGAACATTAAGTTTACCTGGTAGTAGAGGTGGTTCAAATATTATCCCATCAAGCATTAGTTCCATTACAGTGCTCTATAATTGAGCACAAGATTGTTGTACAGCAGTGTCACCAATTGTTCAGGACGTTCCGGCTTTATGTTAGATGCTGATGGCAAAAATTGCACTGGTAAGTTAGGGACTTTGATTCATTATACCTTTATAATATTGTATTCTGGTGTAATTATTGCAAATTCTGTAGATATAAATGAATGTGAGGATAATACCCATGGGTGTGATGAACATGAGAACAGACAATGTGTGAACACAGAGGGCTCATTTCGATGTGATTGTGTGAGTGGATATGAGGATATAGACGGCAACTGTACTGGTACGGGCAATCATACATTTATGCATGCAGTTAATAGCTTGATTTTGTACTTAACTTGTGTTCTCTTTGTAGATGAAAATGAATGAGCATGATTGCAGTAACAGCATTGGGAGTTTCAGCTGCAGCTGTGATCTAGGATATATTGTTGATGGTACAAACATGCTCAACTGTATAGGTATATTATCTATGATATTATTGATCAATTGTGACTGTGAGTTATTGTTGAATATTTATGATGCCAATATCACTTTCTATTCAATTTAGACAATAATGAGTGTATTGATATGACCCACAACTGTGATAATGAAATAATTGCTATTTGCATAAACACCCCTGGAAGTTTCAACTGTTCTTGTAGAGAAGGCTACACTGGCATTGGTACTGTGGGCACATGCACAGGTAAGTTATTCAATTGAAGTGTGCCATACACTAATATTATTCTGCTTGTGTTCAGATATTGATGAATGTGAATCTGGTACTGACACTTGTGACTCTAATGCTGAGTATTTTAACACATTTGGAAGCTTTGACTGCATTTGTACTCCTGGATTTGTTGGAAGTGGAAATTCATGTTGTAAGTCCTATCCTTAGAAGTGGAAAAACTATTATGTTGATTTTGCGTCTTTTTATCACAGCTTGTAGTGATGGTGAGGTACGACTTGTTGATAACAGAAATGAGGGTAGTGTATACCTTGCCCGTTCACGAAACCTCCGTGAAACCAATGAATTAATGTTTTGTAAGTATGATGCCAACCTCACAGTGATAGGAAATTGTAGCCAAACTTTTGACTTAATGGAAGGAAGAGTGGAAGTTTGTAAGGACAATTCATTTGGAACAGTGTGTGATGATCGTTGGGACCTACTTGAAGCCACAGTGGTCTGCAGGCGACTGGGATTCACAGGAGACACTACATGTAAGACTCATCATTGGCACTCACTGTTGATGTCTTTCAAGATTGACTCTCTCTTTCACAGACATTCTTCCCATCAGACAGTCATTTTATGGAGAAGGTACTGGGACCATCTTGTTGAGTGATTTGGACTGCATTGGAACAGAAAGATCACTGCTTGAGTGTAGAGACAACATGGACAGGAATAGACCAAATGAACACACTTGTGATCATACTGAAGATGCTGGAGTAAGATGTGGAGGTATGGTTGTGGTGATTTGCTAGAGAGACAATGTATGCATGAACATTTGGTATTCCTACCATACACCACTTAGCTGTATGTATGGAAAGGAGTGTGAGGATTCTTGTTGGGGTAGATGACTATTTCTACCTTGGAAGAACCACAGTGGATGATGCCTTCTACATCAATGATGAGCTAGCAGTTGGTCGACTAGAAATGTGTATCAATGGAGAATGGGGTATAGTGTGTGAAGACTACTGGCAGTTTGAGGATGCATCTGTTGCTTGCCACCAGTTGGGATTTGCTCGTGCTGGTAAGAAGAGCCACTCTACAGCTGCTTCGCATATTGTGATTTGATAAACAAATTTCAGGTGCCATTGCTGGTGGTGAGCAATTCCCCCCTGCAAGTGAAGACCAGCTGCCAATACATCCCATAAACATCACATGTACTGGTCAAGAGAACAGTTTGGAAGACTGTGACATCCAAAATGTTCAGGGACCCATCTGTGAATTCACCAGGAATGCCTATATTGCTTGTCAAGGTAAACAGAAGACAGTCACTATCAGTATATGATATCATAACAACAACAAATTTTCTTCTTTCTGTACAGATCCACAAACTACTCCAAAAGTTTCATGTTCAACTGGTGATCTCCATCTTGAAGATGGCCCAAATGTTCGTGAGGGAAGACTTGAAGTCTGTGTGAACAATGCTTGGGGAACAGTGTGCAACGTACAGTTCAGTAATGGTGATGCTGAAGTTGCATGTTCTCAGATGGAGTTTGAAAGAGAAGGTCAGAACAATTAAATAATAAATTATAGTTCATTCACTCGGGATGACTGTTACACAGATTTAATATTAGCAGTCCTTACCAAAACTGCCAATCCACCAATATTAATTACTATCCACCAAATTTTTGTGCTATATGGTATGATGCTTGACTACACACAGGTGCATTGTATCTATTGCGTGAGAACAGTCCTGGTTCTGGACCCGTTTTTCTGAGTGAGATCTCTTGTGGAAGTACTGACACACGACTTCTGGACTGTTCCAGCACTGCCACTCTTGGCCTGGTCACCTGTGATCATAATCGTGATGTTGTGATCCACTGTGAAGGTATGAAGATTGTGTAACTCTACCATAATCTATTGTCCTAAGACGTACTATGTTGGTATGAACTTCTCAGCATTTTGTCCTGTTGAGGCTATTGCGAATGAGTATGGTGACTACAAATGGAGAAGAACGGAAGCAAGTATGAACTACTCTATATATTGTCAGTATGGTGGCATGAAAGGAATAGCACTACCAATGACTCGAAGAGTTTGTGATGAATATGGCAAGTGGCAAGATGTCCAGTACAATGAATGTTTGACTTACACTTCCTCTCTGCTAAAGAACATCACTGTAAGTAATTAAACCATGCATTTCCCAACTGAAAGAATTATATTAGCCACAAATCTTCAATGTTCCCTTTCTGGTCTATGTATTCGGCTCCAGGACGTCTCACCTGAAAATCTTGATAGTGTCACTGGAACTCTCTTGATTGCTGCAATCAATGCAACTTCTGATGATCAGTTGCCAGAAAACTTGAACAGCATTGCAAACACTCTACATCAAGTTAACGAATGTGCTTTAGTATGTGGAACATAAGCATTTGATTCTGAGTATTATTGCCAACTTAACACCATAATTATAATTGTTTGCAGTGCACATTGAATCAAGACCAAGCATCTGACATAACCCAACTACTAGATACCCTCCAAGGATGGAGTCAAATGACACTCCAACAACAATCTGCTAAGTATGTACCCTAGCTTCTTGATGTTTCATGACATTTAGAAACTTATTACTAACCCATTTTGATGCAACAGAATTGCTGGGTATGTGGAAGAGGTACTAGGAGATTTTGTGTGGAACCTTGTAATTCCTTTGGGTGAATCAAATCGAAGTGTTTATCTTGACGGAGAAGAATTGATGTTCGCAGGGTTGAAGGTAGGCTATATCATGAAGAAGGAATAATATACATGTTTTTGAACGTTATAATGTTTGTTTGATGCTATAGGAACGTGTTGATGTATTAAAACAGTCTGGAGCCAAATATACTATCACAAGCATCAACTCAGGTAGACTACATTGCACACTCTACCGAATGCACGATTAATGAAGGCACCTATGGTGCATAAGCCTTGGCCCACTCACCCGCATGCATAAATAATTAATGCCATAAAATTAAGCAAATATAGCTAAATGACCATCAGTCCTGAGACTTTAGTATGTAAAAAAGGTCCACTGAAGTCATGCACAAGACAAGTGCCTAACACAGTTTATTTTTAATTCTAGTCAGATGCACTCAAGGATGTGTTGAGCTGTGGCCAGCCTATACACAGTCAGACCTTTGGTTGACCGTTCTGATGGTTCAGTCAGCAGTCTCTACACGTGTAACTAATTTACGCACATCCTTTTAACTGGGCATAACTATAATACTAGTGTAAACCACTGCGTGCGAGTCATATTATCATCTGATCTCAGTAAGTACAGCATTTGCAACATTCTACACGACCATTTTTTAGATAACTTCGATTCATGAACGTAAGTACCTACCATTTTAATTGAGTCTAGAGCAGCATTTCTTCAAAATAATATTTTTGTAACAGATACACAGACAAAATGACTACTTTAACTCTCTGCACGTACTACTCATACATGAGGCTTAATAATTATTAATTTTACTCTCTCTCTTCTTTGACTTAGATTTAGGTAGCACCTCCATTGATCCAGCAGGAGACCCTATCACTGAAGCACTCAATAATGGATTGGTCACTATAATGCTACCTCCTGAACTGTTTAACAAGACAAGCTTCGATGAAGATGATGTTGGCATTCTCTTTGGCATGTACAACTCCTCTGTCCTGTTCCCCCTGCCAGAAGACTCCATGTTGTTCACCAATCCCAACATTTTCTATGAGACATTTGCTGTGGCCTCTACACTTGCAGCTGCTACAATTCTCCATAAAAACCTGACATTTGATGATGTTGAAATCACCATTGTTTTACAGCTAAATTCTGACGTAATGCTTATTGATCAGCCAGTACAGTGTGTCTTCTGGGACCAAAGTGCTGCAGGGGGCAAAGGAGACTGGAATGGTGCAGGATGCAATGTGACAGACAGAGATGTGACCACCATTGTCTGCAAATGTAACCATCTCAGCACATTTGGAGTTTTTGTGGTATGTTCGCAGTACTTGGTATAACTATACAAAGAAATCTATTAGGAAGTTGTATGCTCCAGACCTAGCATCATCATGTTCAGCATGAAAGGACATTTCAATTCTATTACACCTAAATATGTCTCACTACAGAACACACAACCAACAGAGTGTGATCGAGGTTTTGTTCCAAATGAAGCCAAAACTAAGTGCACACGTACTAAGCTAATAGTAATTTTCATTTCGTTTATTTGTTCTTCCTTAACTTCCACCTGTTGACATGGACATGCAGCTGGTGAGCCAGAGATTGCTGTTGGCATTCCACCTAGTGTGGATCAATCTTCAGATCAAAATTATGAAGTGAATGCTGGCCGCAGATTTGAACTCCTCTGTGTTTCCACTGGAGAGTTTAGAGGAGATGTGACATGGTTTGGAGTTGACAGTGAAGGTAAAGGTTGTCTGATATACATGTGCATATATCACTATGACATTGTTACAGTTGTACTGTGTTGTTTGTCTTGTTAGATGATGACAACTTGATTGCTGTGACGGAAGTCAACAGAAGAATTATTCGGGATGAGTCTAATTCGTCTTCTGACCCAGCACAGGTGATGTTACCACTGGGTGAAATTGCTGGGCAGCTGTATGCCTACAGACTGAACCGCAGTGCAGTCATTCTAGGAACAAGAGATGAGAACACTCTTGGAGCAGCTGTTGGTATTGGAGCAGTGGCTAGTGGCTCATATAGGTGTTTGGCTGAAAATGAAAATGTAAACAGAAGCATTGAAATTGATATTACATTATCAGGTAAAAATGCTAAATTAAGTAGTGCTAAAAGAGGAATGGAGCATTAGTTAATAGTTTCTATTATTGTTATCAGAACCCAGGCAAACTACAAGACATTACATCAGATTCTCAACATTGTTCTTTGAGAACTTCTACATGGATCCTTTGTTTCTAAATTCAAAAGATTTTGTGACTGCAATGTTAGAGTCTGCACTACTTGACACATTAAGCAACATGCTAACAGATGAACAGCTCCGAACAGCAGCTGTAAACTGTTCTACTGTACCAAAGTATGTTTGTGTGTTTATGCAATCAAATTAAGTTAGTTTGGTCTTCTCCACTTCAGTCGTCCTAGAGATATAACGAATGGCTGGCAACGAATTGAATGCAGTTTTGATAATGTGCAACCAATGAAGATTGAAATGGCTATGGTGATGTTCACTGCTAGGCTGCCAGCAGCTGCAGCTGACATGGTCATTGAAATGGAGGTGGTCTTTTCAGGTACTCTGTTTCTGTGTAACAATATAGAAGACTGTAGTCTGCTTTATTAGTGCAGAGTTGTTTTTTTTTTTTTTTTCTTTTTTGTCCATAGAATTTGGATTTTGTGATTATGAAGAGTTTACTTCACCTGGTGATCGAGGGATGTACTTCTGGAACGAAACCATGGTTGGAGATACACAAGAACGTGAATGTTTTTATGAGCCACAAAGTGACGAGGGAATGGCAAGAAGAGCATGTACTATGCATCGAACGTGGTCACATCCTACTGACACCAGCCTCTCATATGATGGATTGGAATGTGTCACCAGAAGCACAGCACAGCTGAGAAATCTTTCCTGGGTATGCAACAAAGTAGTCTAGGAACATGCTTCTATATAGCTGCAAACCATATTGACTTGAATATCTAATTTTACAGCTTCCTCTTGAAATTGATGAAGTTGGAGATGCCATTGCCAAGATTATATCTTATTTAGATAAGGATGAACAGTCAACAGGCAATTTGGATATCATTGCAGATGTGTTTGAGAGTGTGAATGACTTCGTACAAGATGGACAAGTGAACATCAGTGAAGGTGTAAGTTAGAGTGCAAAAATTAATATGATTCATCATGCTATAGTCACTCCCTCAATAGTTGACAATAATAATTATTGAGGAATTTTGGTCTCGCTAGCTTCTCATATATCTGTACAATGGTCGTGTCCACTGCTTTTTAACAATCAAGTCCATCTATGGTAAGGACTGGCCATATTAATTTTGATCAATGTTTATTTAACTGTACCTTCGTATCCACCCATTTTATAATTTATAGGGGTATGCTCACAATAACCACACCTGTATGTTATTTTAGAAAAGTTTTGTGCAGAGAAAGTCATTTGAGACCTTTACAAGCATCTGTTATAGAGAATTTAGAGGTGTCTGCCATTCAGCTGTTGCCACCTTGTCAGTTCATGCCTCTAGGAGCTAGTGTCCATGCCTCTAGGAGTGTCCACTATAGTGTAGATGTCTGCTGTTGAGTGTCTGCAATGAGGGAGTTGACTGTATGTCTAGCATACTTTTCTCTGTATAATATAGTTTGTGAGGAACACTGTGGATGTACTGAATGGAATATCTGACTGGCCTTTAGAAGTTGTTCTTGAGCAATCATCTAAGTGAGTTGTTCAAGTCATCACTAATAAACTTTAAGTGGATTACTTACTTGGATTTATACTTTTCTAGTCTTGTTGAGTCATTTGAAGCAATCACAAGCAACTTAGCTGATCAACAGAGCTTCAATAACCTCACTGTTGTAAGAGAAGAGCTATTTCTCCAAGCACAGAGAGTAAGTGCATGATGTCCATATAATTACAATAAAATGACCCTTCAGTGTTGACACAACCGTCTTCACATCCACCATTGTGGTCCTCACACTCATTAAACTCTATGTGTGTGACAGATTGTGCAGTGTAATGCTATATAAGAGAACTCAGTGTCTAACTTATAGATTTCTTACCAAAACAAGTGACTCCATCTCCTGTCCAACCAAGGTTACACTCACAATGGTATGATCCAGGTGTATTAATACACACAGCATTTTGATCACAAGGATTGAACAGACACTCATTGTAGTCTGTTAATAAAAGCATATAATTAAGATTAAAAAAATTCTCACTGAAAGTTCTCATGAGATATATGCATTTGGGCATTACCACTATGTACCTGAACACAAAATTCCAACATCTTGATTGTGACTACATGTATGACGACCAAATGCAATTCCAAGATCACAGGCTAACAGATCAGATTCATCTCCTGAACTGCCCAACTGATCCAAAAAGATGGGTCCACTTCCTTCTCCAAAGTGAGCATTCTGCCGAACACTTGGTGTCCCAGAAACTGAATTTGAGAACAATAAATTATTTACTTTGATTGTGAATATACCAAATAATCGGTTACCATTGATGTTTCCGAGAGTTTCATTGAGAGTGCGACAAGCAACTCGGGCATCATTAGAACTAAATAAATTGCTACACACAGTCCCCCAAGCATTGTTGATACAAATCTCCAGTCTTCCTTCAATGGGAACTTGTGATCCCTCCAGTCGTAAGTCACCTTGAGTGCAATCACTTTCAATTGTGAAGGCATCTGAACATAAGAAAAGTTTATATTGCTAGCTAAAAATTAAGCAAAACAAATCAGTACAGTATACCCTGGCAAATGACTGAAGCAATATCACACGATGCTGGTGGGTCTCTCTCTGAGGGACAATCACTCAAGTGGTTTTCTGTTCCCAAGCATTTTACATTGGTCAAACCAGGAAGAGGGTGGTTTCTATTTGGTCCAGCAAACAGGTTATCTGTTTGTCCAATTGCTCCTAAAATGGATTTAAAATGCACAGTAGCAGCAATTCATTCAAACAGAATGATTTAAATTTACCAACAGAAGCATATCCTAGCTCTCTACACACTACTGATGCATCTTGGCTGCCCCAGTTGTCATCACACACTGTCCTGTAGTCACCATTAAGACACACTTCTACTCTTCCTCGACTTAGACCATCTTTCATGACAAGAGCATTGTAGCTATAGTCGGCATCTTCAAGAGCCTCTCCAGTGTAGAAACTCTCACCATCTCCTACCAGGATTCGAACACTTCCTTCCAAACACACAGCTGAATATGACAGAACAAGAAGAGGGGACTTTCAATTACAGTAAACAACATCAATATTGGGTTAGTTTGACACACTATCAATATCTGAGACAGGAGAGAATCTTCACTAACCTTGGCATCTCACTCCAGCATCTTCATCATGGCTACAGTCATGAACTCCAATGGTTCTGTGATCACAGTCTATCAGTGAGCTCTCACTCCCATTGCAAGTGATGTCATCCAAGATAATCTGACCACTGCCACTGCCATATCTCAAGTGTGCCTCAGGCTGTCGAACTGGAATAGAATCTGAAACTGTACAAGTATAATACTCATAGAATATACTGAGTACAAGCATGCAATTGGTCAATATACCATAAGACAATCTTCCCACTTGTCGACAAATCACTTGAGCATCTAACTCATCCCAAAGGTCATCACACACAGAGGAATAGGTGTTGTTGTAACAGATTTCCACTCTTCCTTCTCTCTGTCCCAGAGTAGGCGTTGAGCCATTCATCAACAGCACATCACCATCATTGCAAGCTGAAAGACAGGGGTATCATAATATAGTGAGCCAATTAGATAAAATGAGAGCTTACTGCAATTAGTGCCAAAACCGTTTCCTTCATATCCCATCCTACAAGAGCAGTCGTACATTCCTGGCAAGTTGATACAGTCTGCATTCACATCACAGTCATCCAATTCCCTGGTACACTCATCAATATCTGGTAGAAATATTGATTTTAAAGATTCAGCATTGCCGATCTCTTCTCAAGCTAAAAACATACCTCTACACTCAGCACCATTCTCCTCAAACCCATTTCTGCAGCTGCAAGAGAAGCTTCCAATAGTGTTGTTGCAGTCAGCAAATTCATGGCAATCATCAGTACCAGCAGCACACTCATCAATATCTATAAATATATCAAACAGTTAACCTCGTACCCAGGCCTACCCCGGGCGGCATAATTTTTTAAAGGTCTGACCCCAGAAGACACTCATTGATGTCTACAAGAACAATTTAGTGGTATAGCTAGCATAGGAGAATACTTCAACTAACTTAGCCTCATAAACCAGGCCTTCACAATAACTGAAGGAGAATAGGCCTGATAACAAGGCTACAACTAACCTGTACAGCTGAATCCATCTCCACTGTAACCTTCTCTGCACATACATGAAAAGTTACCATAGGTGTTACTACAATCAGCACGCACAGGATCATCACATGTGTCTGTGCCTTCTGTACATTCATTGATATCTGTGCAATGGATGAGGTTAAGAATGATCTATAGCAGCTGTAGAAGTTGCAGCTGACTAGAAATACATGTACTTATGATTGTAGGATATATAGGTGCGTAGTTACTGCATACATGATCTGATATACACGTCTCGTATTTTGTGCCTGCATGCTCATACACCCAGCACTCTCTTTGGGTTTGATCTGGGCCAGGATCCCGGCTGCCCACACTACCAACATAAATGCATGCAGCATGTATTCTTGAGTGCCTGATATCTTTACTTGGGGGTATGGTGTAGCCGCCAGGATCCTGCCTGCTTGGATCACGTCACATGACAGAGTTAGAGATTTAAAAGAGAGGGTGGGGCATGGGCAGGGAATTCAAAAAATAATAGCAGAGCAGCAACTGATAACACGAGGCAGCAAAAGTGATATGCGAATGCGCGACAAACAAGTAGTAGACATGGCGTTCGTCGATTAACTATGCTTAACTCCGTTAAACCTCATAATGTAAATTTTTTTACCTTCACAGAAAGTTCCATTTCCTCTAAATCCTTCTGTGCATTGACAAGTGAAGGAGCCATATGTATCAATACAGGTGGCACAGTGTGGCAGTTGTCACCCCCTAGATCACATTCATCTTGGTCTATAAAATTAATTATAAAAGAAGACAAGTTAGCTTGATGTGTGACAAAAATGAACATGCATGCAAATATACTTGTAGGCCCTCCCTGCTATGCTTATTGCTATAATTTTATGGCAAAATGCCTACAATACTATAATTATGTGAAAAAGTGCAAGGCCTAGGAACAAGGCTACATCAAAACTTACCATACACATTTAGAGTCAAGTATATCTCCAACGTCTGCTGATATGTGAGTATTGTACCATCAACATTGACTCTAACCACACAGGTGTACAATGCACTATCATCATCACCTTCAACATTGGATATTATTAGTGAAAATGTCTCTGGATCAATGGCATATTTTGTTGTTGGAATTGATGAGGGAAACTCTGCAATAATTGTGCCATTTTTAATCCATTCACAAGAATAATTCTGCTGTAGTTGACCAGGTGTAATTGGACAATCAAGAGTGGTATTTGAGTTTAATCTTGAGTGAAATGTTGTAGTAATAGCATCTGTTGACACAGTCATTGGAAATGCTACATTTAAAGTGTATGTGCGTCTATAGTAGCTTACAATATCAGTGGTTAAAGTAATATTACTGGTCTGGTTATGTCAGCTAAGCCCTATACACTAGAGTAGTACTTGAATAACTAAATACATGTGTATACATACACCATGCATAACAGTGTTAAAGCAGCATGTAGGAATGGATAGAACTTATATATTGCTGAAGGGAATGGGTAAGCAGGAATGGAAGTATAGGATCAGTGGTGTAACAGAGCATTTGGATAGACTGTATCAATTCTCTCATGAGCATGCATGCACAGACCAGCTTGTATTTGCAAGTGTTGTGAAATAAAAAAACAATTGGAACGTATGAGCCATATTTCCCCAGTCGATTACTTGTATAGCACAATGACCAATAAGAATGCAGCTTTATTCAACAACAGGAACTAATTTGTATATTATTTTTTCTAAGATGACTGGCTAATTTGAATGTTGTTTCCAAGAGAAAGAAAATTAATATTATTTTGTTCATAATATATGAGCTACAATGGCATACAGTAAAGATATTACTGCTCAGGCATGGCTAAAAAGTGGGTTGAGTTTGGTAACTCAAACTTAAGTTGAACCTTGAACTATTAAACATGCATGCAAAAGACTGTCAGACAAAAGATGAAGCAAGATCAAGTGCTATAGTATCTGCTCCTTCTGTAAGAGAGTTTAGAACTTTCTGTCAATTGTTTAAGCTTAGCATAGGCTATTAAAAACCAAGCCACTGTCTGTTATTCTGAAATGAGTAGTATTTAGTTTAGTTTCTGGATACGTTGAATTTGCTCGTGTGTAGTTTGGGTTCTTTTTCTGGACAAAGGAGGATGTGGAAGGAGAACTCTGAGGACTGTAGAAACTAGGTAGAGAAGCAGACAAGAAACACACAATATTTTTGCTTCTGCTTCTTTCCAAACAAATGTAACGACTGAAAACTGAGTATACTGAGTAGCCACACAATGTCATTGGAATAGTTATAAACTGTCAGTACAAACTTCCATCATAATGCAATACTGATGAGTGGGAAATTTTCATTGCAGAAGCAGAGTTTCCCCCAGAAAAAAAAGTAAAGAGGGGGGAAATGGGAGGGGTTGCTTAAAATTCTCCAAGAATTAGCAGTTTTATATGTATTTGTATGGGGAGGAGGTAGTTGAAAGGAGGGGGGAGTGCCCCCCTACCCCTCTTTGGGGGAAACACTGAGAAGTTAAGTTTTCGCAGTTTTAATTTTCATAAAATTAATTTGAACAGCATACGAAAAATACGAAAATTTCCACCATACAAAATTTCCCACTATACATTAAATCATGCAAATATTAGAGAAAATTATTCCAGGCCAGGTTTTCAGTTACTCACCTACTAAGGTTACTGAGTTAGAGCTCATCGTTACAGTGTTGCCTTCCCTTCTTCCACAAGCATAGACACCTTCTGTATCGCGAGTCAGGGTAAATCTGATGCCTACATCGCCAAAGCTCCCCTCAAAGATCTCACCATTCACTTCTGTAGTTCCATTGAGCCAATAACTGGCATTAGGGTCAAAAGTGGAATTATTGACTATTCTACAATTCAAAACTATGTTATTCGGCACAAACTTTCCATTGGTGCCACGGCTAGTCACCAATTGATACTCAGTTTGTGCAAACAGCACAGAGGTGTTCAGTAAGCTCACTAAGATAGCTGCAACTAAAAGCATAACCATTCTGTCTCAGTTGCTATTAAATGAGCGCTCAAGCATGTGCTTGTTTTGTATTTTTTTTTTTTTTTTTTTTTGAGTGGGGGGAAGGACATTTTATACTGCCCACACAACTTCAAAAAAACCCAAAACAATGAGAGCAAACAAACTTACCATGAGTCGGAAGTGGCCATTAAATTGTTTTGATAAACTGCAACTCTGGAGGATATATCATCTCCCTGTGGGCAGCTCAGTCGACTGTATAATTCCCTTGACAGTGAAGAAGTGAAGAAGCTAGTGGGCCAAGGACACGCACGCGGCGCGCGCGCGCACAGCATCACGTGAACATGACATACGTCACGAAGAGTCTAGACGTCTAGTCTAGTACCAGAGGTCGAGTACCTGCCTGGTCTAGTACTAGTCTCGTGAGCCAGACGTTTCAGAACATCTGACCCGTGAGACTAGTCTAGTACCAAGTCAAGTACAGTTAGAACGCATATATCGCTATCGATTAACGTTGATGCGTGTAATAAATCGCACTCTGCGCAGCATCAACAAGCTTAGCTCAAACCATGGCCACGAGCTATAATATCCATGCTCAAACGATGCAACTTGACCTGTCAAATTTGTCAAACTATACAAATTGACTGGTTGTAAGCAAGAGTGTAGAGGGTACAAGTAACAGATAGAAACAACAACAGCAATATAAACAAAAATTGTTATGCATACATAATTCATTATTGTATGAACATACATATTCATTGACTCCTAACAAAAGAAAAAGAAAAAAAAACAAAAAAACACTTTGTTTGTTCAAAGGTTTTCTCTTCCCTACAATCACATCCCACACTGATAGCTCATGTGCCACGGGGACGAATGGGGATGGCTGTGTGGAAGTGACGGATATCAGTAGAGTTGGTGAACTCCTGGGATTCCTCCTCCAGGTCCTCAAAAGATGAGCTCGAATCATTCTTCTCTGTCTTCTTCTTCTTATGCCAAAGCAAGGCTGGATTGGACATGTGGGCTGGATTGAGATGCTTTGGCTTCCCTTCAGTACCTTGAGGGAGGGAAAATGAGCCAGGTGTAATGATCGAGTCGTCATTGATTTCAATATAATTTTAGGCCATACAAACTTAATTCATAGGTTCTGAAGCACCCCACAGGCCCCTCAAAAATAATGCAGGAATGTGGCATGATCATGCCACATGAAATGGAGGTATGTACTTTTGGTGCATGTGCCAGATACTGTGACCTTTGAGCTATTGCTTTGTGTGTTCGAGTGCTCTCACAGTGTGTCTCGAGTCAACTAAACTGTTCTGAAGTTTGTCTCTTAAGCATTTAAGGTATCTAATCATAAATGAACTTGAAACTAGCTTTGGAGAACAAATAAGTAAAAAGAGATTATTAAAGGCTTGATTACCTATTGTTGATTCTTTGTCTCCACTCATTAGTAAGGGGAGTGTTCAAGCACTCTGAGGCTATGCTACTGTGGCCTTATGAGCCTTCACATAGATCAATCATACCAGTGTGGCCATAAAAAAACCCCCCAATACTCTTGCATGTACACACCATGCAACAGCAAGAAAGGTCATCAAAATGTTTTGATGCCGTCAACAAGTCCTAATAGTATGACCAGGAATAAGGCTCACCCTTAAAAGGAGCATGTGAAACATGAATACTTGGTATATTGACATTCCGTTAGATCTGTACCCATACCCAGACAACACCCATACCTGCAATTCCTTTTCCTGTGCTACCCCACTGTTTCAATTGCATGTGATCAGCTGTGTCGTACTCTGGGCTAATATAGCCACCCTTTTCATTCATACTGCCACTATATATCAAGCAACATGTGTATGTATAATGTATGTATGTATGAGAAAATGATATATCAACCTTCATCATCAAATGTGCACTGCAAAAAAGTACTACTGAAGGTAAGGGAGTTTTGCCTACAAAATACACACACTCATTGTTACAGACAATTATACATGTAGATAAACATTGCAAAACAAATTTAATGCTAAATTATAGTAGCAGGAAATCCAAAAATGTTGCGATCTGCAGAAATACCATGCACTCACGTTGATCGTGAACTCCTACTACTTCGACTGCTTCGGCTGCTATGACTGCTGCCTCTGCTACTGCAGCTAAAGTGACTGCTGCTACGAGTCATGCTACCATCAAGGTCATGATCGTAGCTCCTGCCCTTCTGTGAATATCGACCATCAGTTGAGACAGTTTCAACGACCGTCTTACGTCTGTAGACGAAGTGCACACACAGCCCTATCATGACTGCAGCAGCTGCTAGGAAGAGAAGCATGAGGACGATGAAGACAGCTAGGAGAGCTGTGACGGCACTGTCGCTGCCTCCTGACGATTGAAGACCCCCAGTGTTGGTGCAATCACACTGCTCTAGAGTGATCACTGGGAGCTCATTTGAGAGAACTAGAAAAAAAAAAAGAGAGTGGAATGTATTCTTATTTTTGAAACAGGCATTTGGTTGTATAATCATGAAGAAAAATTTGTTACTAGATGGGTGAACAAGGCAAGCAAACTTGAGAGACAATAGATGTAAGTAGCTGCATGCATGAACAGCACATACTTTACTCAACCTACCAATAAGCTCTGACTCTCCTGAAAGTTCTCCCTGGACACCGTTGGACTTGATGGCCACCATGACACGGAATGTCTTGAAAGAGGGAAGCTGTTCTCTAGGAATTATAACATCGATTACTTTTGTATCCTTCAAAGAAGGGTTGACAATCTCATTTCATGGATCATGATCCAAATGTGAAAGTTTGTATCTGCAAAATTCTCCGTAATCATTTTGTATGGGCATTACACAGATCATCCGTGAAAGTTAAAACACAAAAATCTTTGATGAAAGACATCAATGAAAGTTAGACACCACAAAACTTTCCCATTATACTGTATTACAGTAAAGTGTATAGGAATGGGCAGTGTTGTAAAAAGTGATCAAACAAGAGATGTCTTAATTTCAGGAATGTTTCTATGAGCTTTAGGCCTTGCATGCTATTAGTAAACTGTCTGAGAACATCCCTTGAGCAAGTTCAAAGGCTTAACTTTAATTTGCTAAGTTTATGATCCTGAACATTTTAAAATTAATATTGTCCACGTGGCCCATTTCTACTAATATGTACTACAATATACCTTGGCAAATAACTGAAGCAATATCACACGATGCTGGTGGGTCTTTCTCTGAGGGACAATCACTAAAGTGGTTTTCTGTTCCTGAGCAGTTTACATTAATCAAGCCAGGAAGAGGGTGGTTCCTCTTTGGTCCAGCAAACAGGTTATCTGTTTGTCCAATTGCCCCTAAAAGGATTTAAAATGAGTAGAAAATTTAATATTAAAATTTAAAGAGAATAATTTGATCTTACCAACAGAAGCATATCTCAGATCTCTACACACTACTGATGCATCATGGTTGTCCCAGTTGTCATCACACACTGTCCTGTAGTCACCATTAAGACACACTTCTACTCTTCCTTGACTTAGACCATCTTTCATGACAAGAGCATTGTAGCTATAGTCGGCATCTTCAAGAGCCTCTCCAGTGTAGAAACTCTCACCATCTCCTACCAGGATTCGAACACTTCCTTCCAAACACATAGCTGAATATGACAGAACCAGGGGGCATTTCAACAATAACAATACTAGATTAGTTTGATACAGAGGAGAGTAACTTCACTAACCTTGGCACCTCACTCCAGCATCTTCATCATGGCTACAGTCGTGAACTCCAATGTCACTGTGATCACAGTCTATCAGTGAGCTCTCACTCCCAATACAAGTGATGTCATCCAGAATAATTTGACCACTACCACTGCCATATCTTAAGCGTGCCTCAGGCTGTCGGACTGGAATAGAATCTGAAACTGCGCAAGTATACAGTTGTAAAATATTTTTCATCATAATGTAGATTATACAATATAGGGCATTTTTTTGAGGGAAACACATTCTGCAAATTTGCTAAAAGCAGGCTTGCCATTGCCATGGTACTTCACAACACGGTTTTAATTTTCAAGGATGGACCCCAAATCTGGAAAAAAATGCCCTATACAGTGTATTAACGACAAACAGTCAATACCATTAGACAATCTTCCCACTTGTCGACAAATCACTTGAGCATCCAACTCATCCCAAAGGTCATCACACACAGAGGAATAGGTGTTGTTGTAACAGATTTCCACTCTTCCTTCTCTCTGTCCCACAGTAGGCATTGAGCCATTCATCAACAGCACATCACCATCATTGCAAGCTGAAAGACAGGGGTATCATAATATATAGAGAAAAAAAGTAATAGGAGAGCTTACTGCAATTAGTGCCAAAACCGTTGCCTTCATATCCCATTCTACAAGAGCAGTTATATGTTCCTGTCAAGTTAATACAGTCAGCATTCACATCACAGTCATCCAATTGTCTGTCACACTCATCAATATCTGGTATAGAAATGTTAAGCAATGATTTTGAAGATAAGCCATTGATCTCTTTTCAACTGAACTAAAAAAACTAATTATACCTCTACAGTGAGTACCATTCCCTTCAAACCCATCCCTACAGCTGCAAGAGAAGCTTCCAATAGTGTTGTTGCAGTCAGCAAACTCATGACAATCATCAATATCAGCAGCACACTCATCGATATCTATAATAAAACATCAAACAGTGATAATAATTACACAATAATGCACCATATTCCTCCAACACACCTGCACAGTTGAATCCATCACCAGAAAACCCAACAAAACAGTCACAGTCATAACTGCCTTCAGTGTTAGAGCACATAGCATTATCATCACAAAGCTCTAACTCCTGGGAACACTCATCAATGTCTACAGGAGTAATTCAGTAGTAGATAATGCTTTAACTAACTTAGCATCATAAACCTTTAATAACTGCATGAAGGAGTAAAGACCTAGCTGGTTAACAAGGCTATAACTAACCTGTACAGCTGAATCCATCTCCACTGTAACCTTCTCTGCACATACATGAAAAGCTGCCATAAGTGTTACTACAATAAGCACGCACAGGATCATCACATGTGTCTGTATCTTCTATACACTCATTGATATCTGTGCAATGGATGAGGTTAAGAATGTATACTGTCTAGAATGTAAACAATTCTTTACCTTCACAGAAAGTTCCATTTCCTCTAAATCCTTCTGTGCATTGACAGGTGAAGGAGCCATATGTATCAATACAGGTGGCATTGCTTTCAGTGTGGCAGTTGTCATCCCCTAGTTCACATTCATCTTGGTCTATAAGAAAGAATAAATGTTAGCTCAATGGGTGACAAACATGCATTGACATGTAATCAATTAAAATACCTTCACAGAATGTTCCATTTCCTTCAAAACCAGCGATACAACTACAGGAGAAACTACCATCAGTGTTAGTGCACATGGCATTACTAGGAGCATGACAGTCATGTGTGTCTTCCCAGCATTCATCAATATCTACAAAAATTGAGAAATTAATGCTAAACAACAACCACATACAATGATACACAAAGCCTTTCTTTTCTTACCTAGACATTGGGTACCATTGCCTGTGTAACCTGGCTTACAAGTACAAGTGAAACTCCCTTCAGTGTTCACACAAAAGGCATCTCCATGGCAATTATGGCTGCCAGTTTCACACTCATCAGTATCTGAGATGGCCCACACAAAAAGAGAATCAAACAATGGTACAACATTAATTCATAGTTTAGAAAATCTTACATTAAATATTGCAGTAAAAATTTTTACGCTTTCATCACCATTGCAAGGTATTTGTAATCAATAATTAATTAAAATTTTGGTGTACAAAAATTTTCCTAGTCACTGCACATAGCAGAATATTATTTTTTTAACTGGGAAAATTACTTGAATTATGGATCTTACCTGTGCAGTTACTGTCACCATCAAGAAAGTATCCTGCCTGACAGCCACACTCAAAGCTTCCAATTGTGTTATTGCACAGCTGCTCACAGGTTGAAGTACCCATTGAACATTCATCAATATCTGAAAGAGTAGAAAGTTAATGAATGAAAATGCAACCAATAATGCTAAGTGTATAACTAATATTCAACTTCACCTGTGCATTGGACAGAGACATCTTGTGAGTGATCACAATCATTGTTCAAGAAAAGAGTGTCCTGGAAATTGTTGCACTCCAATAGAACTGTATCAGTTGCACTACACTCAAGCTGGTTAAGAAATATGGGTCCACTACCAGGAGTGCTTGTAGAGATGACAACAGATTCTATTCAAGGAAAAAACCCCCAAAATTTAAAGATGTTAATTGGATCAAGATTAGACATGAAAAAAATCTTTTTGCTGGCTTACCATTCCTCCAGAATCCACCAAGCTGCTCACATACAGTTTCTGCATCTAGTTGTCCAAACCTGGAGCTACACACAGTGCCCCATGCATTGTTGATACAAACTTCTACCCTGCCTTCTCTTTTTCCATTCCCTTCAGAACCAACAAGTCTCACATCACCAGTGGTGCAATTATCACGCTCAGTTGTACTAGGATCTATGCATGTACGTTACAAATATAGACAACTTAAAAAAATGTTCAGTTGAAGAAAAATGTGTTTGCATTGTATAGAACACATACCTTGACAGATTATCCCAGCATCTTCAAAATCACTGTTGCCATTATGACAGTTAGATGTGAAGCTATTATCAATTTGACAGTCTGTCAGCCTTTGCTCAGTCCCCATACAGTTCAGATTTTTGACAACAATAGGCTTGATGCTCTCGGCAAATTGGCCATCATTCAAACTAATAGCACCTAAAACAAAATGCACAGAGATAGTTTAACATGTTTGATGTCTAACTTGAGAAGCTAAACTTCCTACCGTATGGAGAGAAGTTAAGGTGTCTACACACTACAGAGGCTGCCTGTTCATCCCAAGAGTCGTCACACACAGTACCATATCTCCCTCCCAAACAGACTTCAACTCTTCCCACACTCAATCTGTCATCAATGAGATGCTCGTGTGTATCAAAGTGAGCACAATCTCCATCTCCACCAGGACAGATCCTCACACTACCTTCAATGCATGGTGCTACAAAGAAATTATCAGTGAAAACTATTACAATTTTATTGACAAAGTCGTACATACCATCACATCTGACTCCGATGTCTTCAGAGTGGTCACACAATGAGGTATCCCTACTGTGAGAGCAATCTAAGAGGCTGGTTTCATTTCCAATACAGTGGACATTATCAAGGTAGATAGATCCTTCACCACTGCCAAACACTGAGTTGCCAACAGCTACAGAGCCTATATTGAGTGAAGGTACAGACTAGACTTCAAGAGTTATAATTATAGCTAGATGTATTGGTGGGATACTTCAACATAGTACTTAGTACTACTTACCATCGAGTCCTAGCTGAGTACACACAACACGGGCATCAAGTTCATCCCAAAAGTCACCACACACTGTCCCATAGGTATTGCTAAAACAGATCTCCACTCTTCCTTCATTTGGGGTGCTTCCATCCACAAGTCTTAGATCACCATCATGACACACTGGAATACAAGGAGTTGATACAAATCGTGACTAAAACTTAAAAAAAACCCTCCAATGTAACGTACCACACTCAGATCCCTCAAGTTGATATCCCAGGTCACAGGCAAGGGTGCAGTCAGTACCATTGCCAGTGAAGCCAGAAACACATTGACAGATGAATCCACCATCAATATTCATACATGTTGCATTTTTGTGGCAGGGGTTTTCAAGACATTCATCAATATCTAGAGTGTACAAATAATATTGATTTGTTCAAGACGGAATATATTATTTATGTTAATTTTCCATTTGTACCATCACAAGTTGTTTCATCACTGTTTAAGGTGAAGCCATCTCTACAGCTGCAGTTATGGCCAGGAATATTATTGGTGCAGATTTGATCACAGCCTCCATTGTCAACCAAACATTCATTGTAGTCTATTGTTCAAAGAAGAAAAAAACCTGTATCAATTATTTATACAATGTCATATATAGATGCCGAATGTTGACTCACCAATACACCTCACTCCAACATCCTGAGAGTGGGAGCACTGATGAATTCCTTGTGGTCTTCTAGAGCATTCCAACAGCGTGCTGTCTCCAGGCTGGCAGTTGAAGCCATCCAAGTAAATTGGACCAGTTCCCTGTCCAAATTGAACTCCTCTGAAGACCTCAGAACCTGTGTATGAGAGTAAATGGCTGTTGGTCACAAAATGAGTAAAAACAACATACAAAAAGTTCTCACCATTAAATGGAAGCTGTAACTGATTGCAGATGACATTCGACACTTCTTCATTAAATTCAGTATCACAAATAGTACCCCAGGCATTATTCAAGCACAGTTCAATTCTTCCTTCCAGTATATTGTTTCCATCAACAAGACGAATGTCTCCATCATCACAATCACTAAACTCAGTTGTAGCATTATCTTGGCAGACAACACTGGCAGCATTTTGAACTGATTCACACTCCTGTGGGGATGACAACACTGTTGCATTGCAATCTAGGAGCAGAGGTTCATTTCCCAAGCAGGTAACATCAGAAAAAATGGCAGCCCGTGATGTTTCAAAGAAAAAATTAGCAATGGCGCCTATAAAAAGGAAATGACAATTAGAACTGTTTACTTGTATAGCAGACAAAAATGAATTAACTACCATTTGATGAGAAACCAAGCTGACTGCACACTACTGAAGCATCTTGGTTGTCCCAGCTGTCTGCACAAACACTTCCATACACATTGTTCACACAAACTTCTACTGTGCCTCGAGAGAGTGCATCTTTGATCAGGTCATAGCTTGGGAGTTGGCTCTCTGAGACAGCATCATTGTTTACTAGACGTACCATCCCATTCACACATGGAACTGCAGTCACACAATATAAGTGGCTGGTAAGGGACATGTCTAACAATGGAAACATCTTTCATACCTCCACAGACTACAGCTGCATCCTCAGAGTGTTCACAGTTGTGTTGGTAGACACCATTGTGCTGACAGTCCAGAAGAGAATCTTCACTCCCAGTACAAACTACATTGTCCAGAAGGATGGAGCCTGAACCACTACCAAAAGAGTTGTCAACACCTCTCAGAGGAGCACCTGTAGGAAGAATAGAGTATAGAGGCAGACATATGTAATGTGTAAGTTAAAAAATTGCAAAAATTTCGTAAAAGAGTAATTTAGGAATGCGCAGTACCTAGTGCTGTAAAAAAAAAACAAAAAAAAAACACACAATGAAATAAGTAAAAGCTGAATTTGGCACATGGCTATACTTTATTTCCAGTCTGCTTTGTCATGCCATAGTATACGAATTATAAAAGTTGTCTCATTAAGTATATCAGCAATGATGCAGACAACCTAATAGGCTATGTGAGATTCATTTGGTAGAGAAAAATGAAGAATAAAGTAAGATGTATAAGAATGAATAATATATTAATTTGTTGTGCCTTCTTATGAGTGATCTAGGGAGTTTCTTTTTTTGTTGTTGTTGTTGAATCCAGTCCAAAAAGTATTTGAGAGACAAATTTGACAATAATTACCTATCCCTTTACTAAACATTTGTTAGCCTAGACATTGTGTACTGTGTCAATGAGAGTGTCGGCCCATCCCTATACTAGATGTATTACTGAACGTATAATAACTAACCAATGGTTCCTCTTCCAAGTCCAGTGCAGACTACTGAAGTAGCCTTTTCATCCCAAAAGTCATCACACACTGTGCCATAGGTGTTGTCAAAGCAAAACTCCACTCTGCCTTCATTCTGTCCCA